>OZ007586.1:62135704-62735704 GCA_963931845.1 Maratus michaelseni | reverse complement strand
AATGGATAAAATGTGGGTTCTACTTTTGCGACGATTACGTAAAGGTAATAGCAAGTGAAATATTTTTTAAAAAACACCACACGAACAGAGCAGAAGCGATCACGTGGTTTTCTTGATCGGAGAGCAGTCCAATTCTGCGGCAAACTTGCTAGTATTATTTCGTGTGTGTAATCAGTTAATATTTTATAATAAGTGGTGGTAACTGAAAATAAAAAAAAGGCGCATACTACATTTAAGTGTTAACCCCTTCAGGGTCGCTTAACCCTTTTTATCCTGACGGTACTTATAAGTACCATTTTAATAAAACACCTATATATTCGTAATATGACCCTTTTTCCTAACGGTATTCACAATGGCACAAAGAGTGTATTTCTGACAGCAGGCAGGAGATGGCAAATTCAAGCACATATCTTCTTTTTTTGCATTGTAGGGATTTTACATTTGCCGCGCTACATTCGAAATCCATTTTGCAATAGAATTGACATGCATGTTGTTCATTAATTGAGCAATTTTAGTAGTTTATTACCGGTTATTTAGTACTATTATTTTCTATTGTTTTCTATACACTACAGGTGAACATTTCCTACATTTTATTTGAAGTTTACTATTTGAAATTTACTATTTTATTTTATATCATAGGGTAAAAAATTTATGGTGGTTACAGTTGCATAATTAACCACTAGAACACTATAAAAATTATTTTCCTCTTTCCTATGTTTATTCTGCACCAAAACTTATCCAATGATGCAAAAATACAATTAAAAAGTAGTTGAAAAATTAATTCAGGATATAAAGGGTTAATATTTGAAAAAAACTATAAAAAAAGTGCCTATTTTGTTTATTACAGAAATTGAATAATTATAAGGTTTCTAAATATAATATGCAATTAGTTTTTTTTAAGGCAAAAAAACAATATGTTATAGAAAAAATTCACATTTGTAGAAATGCCATCATGCGAGAATTCTGTGTCTTAACACATTTAGCACCGCCCCCTGATAAGTGTAGGCTACTTATTTTTATAATTCAGATTATTTGATTCCCACCCCTTTTTTGATGTAGAAATATTAACCGTACTTTATGGCAGATAAATGATGCGAAAATAAAGCAAATTACACTATTTTTAAAAAACTGGTGGGAGTCAAACAATCTGAATTAAAAAAAAAGTAGTCTACATTGCCCGTGAAAATCACGGGCGCGAGAATTAAGAGGTTAATGTTAGCTTTACACCATACAAATTAATGCGACTAAAACCTTTTATTTTCACACCTTTACAAATTTTTACAACTAATATTTGATATAATATATATACATTAAACATTGATTATCAATAACTTTTTTGAGTATGATATATTTCGAAACATGCAATACAAAGTCCAACATCACAATCAGCGCAATGAAATCTTCACTTGGAAATTCCAGTTAAATTTTTCTGGTTTCAGAAGTTTTTTCCAGCAGTTAAATCTTGAGCACGGAAATATGACGGGCATGAGAAATAACGAACGACACCTCAGCCCGTGATATTGACAGGAGCGAGAATTAAGGGGTTAAAGACATGTTAAAAAAAGGGTATATGTATATGAAAGAGCAAAATTTTCAGCGCATTTTAAAACTAACCGCACAAACAAATCCTCATAATTATTTTAGTTTTGATTATAATCAGATGATCCCTAAGTAAGCAACGATTAAAATAATACTTTAAATCATTCATTTTAAAATTTTGAAAAAAAAAATTATACCTTTTTTCTATCCCCCTATTATTTTTATTAAGTAGGCTCATTAAAATTTCGACAAAATCTAAATTCTTAAAATAAGTATTTTTCCGGTCTTATATCTTCTAAGGAATTGTGTCTGTCGCTGAAATGTTGAAATGATTGAATGTTATTAGAATTTGCGAAGAAATTGATTAGAAAATACGAGTATATAAATATTTTTCGACTACATTACGAAAAACAAAATTTTATTAAAAAATGCCAGGTGCCAATTAGGAGAGCAGAATTAAAAGGTACATATAGAACGCAACACATGAACTGAATAAAAGATCACACGTGGTTTTCTTCACCAAAACTGAAGAACAGAAAGATACAGGTGAACGAATTTTATTTCCATGATGTATATACTATTCTGACAATGTTTTGAAAAGTTTGTGGTAACATAAAAGTAAATGAATGTTATATTTAAAAGATATCATTTTTAATAGTCTCAGACGTATATGATAAGAAATAAACAAAATTTGCAAATTTAAAAAAAAACTAAAATATATGTAGGAAATTTCGTTAAAGAAACGGCCTCATACTTATATAAAATACATTGAATGTTCTACAGAAGAATCACATTAAAATATCTCTGCGTAAAATCATTTAGTCATCCTCCATAGTTCGATAAAACATAAATTTCAGGTGTTCCAATAGTACGTCTTCTGATTACCATTATTTTAAACGTCCTGGCAGTTTTCCTACAGTAGTGTAATCGAAATATACCACGATGTTACTACTGTGTACTACTGTTTGGAAATAATGACATTGAAATAGGTGTCCAGTGTTCCCCCGAATTTCATCTATATGTATAACGTACTGACTTTGGTGCCCCAGATTTTTCCGTCATATCAAATACAAATTCATGAAAGTCTTCTTGCATAACATAAACGTAAATGACAAAACTTCCGGTAAGGAATCAAATTAAGTGACACATTTAATATACCACAGTCCTTGAAAACGCTAACCAACTGCAACACGAAGAGAATAAAAGAGCTCATGTGGCTTTCTTGATCAAAAGATGAATACATAAAGACACAGGAGATAAAAGTTTATTTTCAACAAGTTTAGATCCAGGTAAATGGGACTGAAACATTAAATTAACTTAACATTATTTTGAAAATATTTAATTTTTAATATTTTATGAAGCATGTATTAGAAGATCATTATAATTCGCAAAGAAGACCAAATGAAAATACGAGTAAGAAGTTACATTAAAGAAACATCCTCATACATCTATACATACTACATAGATGTTTCTACACAAGTAAGACATTAAAATATTTTTATGTAAAATCATAGAGCCATCCCCTGTAGATTTATAATAAAAAATCCACGTGTTCTATTAGTCCGTTTTCTGACTACTATTATTTCCAAAGTGTAATATTCTTGGTAGATATCCTACAATCTTGAAATTGAAATGTAGCACTGAGATTACTATTTGGAAATAGTAGATTTAAAGAAGGAGTCCTGTTGGATCCTTGAATTGAATCTACATATGTAACGTATTGACTTTTATTCCTCATATTTTTGAGTAATACAAGCCTCCAAAATGGTCTAGTTTTTTGAATACCAGTATTTTCTTTAAAAAAAAAGTATTTTTAGATTTTTCTTTCGAATTTTACAGAAACCACCTCCGGACAGTGTTGCCAGTAGGCTACTTTTTTAAAATTCAAATTGTTTGATTCCCACCACTTTTTAAAAATAATGTAATTGGCTTTATTCTCGCATTATTTAACAGTCATTAAAAAAGTCGAAAATTTCTACTTAAAAAATCTGGTGGCAATCAAGATATCTGAATTAAAAATAAGTAGCCTACTGACAACACTGCCTCCGGAAGTAAATTTTTGCGTAACTGTTGTGTTAAAAACATTGGTATTCAGTTGGCGGAGCATTTAGGAGCCCTGGATCAAAGAAATAAAAATCTTGAAATTCATCAAATACCAAAATCATGTTTAACATAATCGTAGGTGACAAAACATATATTGGAGGCTACTGTTTTCGAATAGAAGTATTCGCTTCTATTAATGTGATTATTCTACGATGAAATAAGACGTAGCTGTAATCAGAAATACTGTTACTAGAAAACTAAAGGTTTTCTAGTAACAGTAAGTGCAGTCAGCTATGCATTATCTTGCCTATTAATGTTGGGACCTGGAAATGATATATAAATAATGAACGGAGGAAATTATTTTCAACTAGGTAAATTATATAAAATGGTTGCAGTATCACAGTTGAGATTACTTCCAACAGAGCGAAAATATGCCGGTACCAGGACTCGAACCTGGCTACGTTGGCTTGCCGTACCAACGCACTACCTACTGAGCTATCCCGACGATATCCTAGCTGGTATATTTCACTCTTACTTGTTGGACAAGGCTGCGAACTGCAACGCTAATTTCATTCATCTGAGCTATAAGTATAGCATTTTACATGCTCAAATTAAAATCTCAACTATGATACTCCAACAATTGGATATGTAAATATATTTATATATACTATTGTTCTTAAGGCTGATAAAACCATGGCTGCAAACATCAATGCTCTGTTTTAAGTCAAATAGACATATTTGAACCAGAAATTGTGTTTAATAAATAAATTAAAATATGTACTACATTTCCTTAAACAAACGCAGCGGCAGCACACATATTTAAAAATAATTCTTTTGTTTCAAAATATGTTTCTATTACTTTAAAAAGCGTAAAAGTTGGCAACTATGTAAAATAGTCCTATAATCATTTTTTTTTAATTAAAAGATGTTTCTATGTTTTGGATACTGATTTTGAGAAAAATACCCAATTTGAAGAACGCTGAGTTTCATCCAAAACCGAGAATATCCGTATGATTTGTAGATTTTCAGTTGTGAATCAGTGTTGCCAATTGGGTATTTTGTTAAAATCAGATTTAGTGCAGTCTCAGTAGTGCGTTACATTAAAAAAAATTGCTTCATTGCCACAACTTTTTTAAAATAGTATCATTCGCCTTATTTGCGCTTCATTTAATCTGTTGCTAAATATGAAAATATTACTACTTCAAAAATGTGGTGGTACTCAAGGAATAAAAAACACAGCCGGACTGGATCACAAATTTAATTTTGCTAGTTGTACTAGGTTTTTTATTATGATTGCTTGATTGGTGCTACTTTTCTGAAACAGAATTATTCTCCTTATTTAATGAGAGTTTCAATAAGAAGATTAATAATTCGACAAGTCAAATATTACTATTTCATAAAAGTAGTCGTAATTATGCATTGCTGAGTTTAAAAAAAAACGAAAAAAAAATTTCTCCAGATTGCATGTTTTTATTACCACTTAAAAAAAAAATATTATTCATTTTGTTTAAAGATCGAATGCATAATGCTATTACTAAAACGAATGTTATTATTTCAAAAAAGCGGTAGCAATCACGCAATATGTATAAAAAAACTTCACGCAACTGGTAAAATTGCCTTGCATTCGATTTTGCTTATCGTGCGTGCAGTATTATTGTCAAACATGTTATTGAAAATAAACGACGGAAGATAATGGAAATTTATTCAAAGGAATATCTTACATACTTTTGTGGAAAGATTGAAAACCATAAAACAAGTATTTATAAAAAAGAAAGAAAGCTGATTTATTTTTTAAATGATTTGTGGAACTAATTCATAAAATACTTTGATTTCAGCGGTTTGAGATTTGAAAAATATTACCACGATAACTCTAAAAATCAATGTTTTATAAAACTATGTACCGTACATGTTTATTCACATGGTTTTCCATCCCACGATCATTTTTATTCAGTAGGGTCATTAAAATTCCAATACGGAACGAGATGCTTAAAATATATTCTTTTCCGGGGTTAATTTTAGAAAGAACTTAAGGTACAAAGGTGTGTTACATTTTTTTATTTTAAATATGAAACTTTGAAATATTAAAATATGAAGACGACACCTTATGACAAGAGAAAACACGTATATTTATTATTCATTTCAAACAAATTAAAACGATGCTTTATTCTTATTTTAATTAGAACGAATGTTATATCCATCACGGTTTTCCTATTCTCTTTTTTGTTAGTCTACGTTAGAACCACAGGGCTACCACGAATTTGTATTGAAAAAAATAACTAATTTAATGACAAAATATTTGCGACTCATTAAGGTGAAGATTTCTATTTAAAAATAATGGTTAGGGGAAAAGTTCGCATGCCACTTCTCTACGTAACTCCACTGAATGCATCAAAAACAAGAAAATAAATTGAAGAAATGGCCAAGTGTACTTTTAGGAATGTAAGAAAAATGTAATAAAAATTGAAATATCTCCTTGAGAACACCACACACACAGTAGTATTGGGGTTGTGTGGAATTCTTGATCAGAATACGAAGGAATTCATGAAGGTATGGATTTGACGGCTTTACTTTCGTGTATGTATTCAATTAATATTTTGTAATAAGTGGTAGTAACTGAAATTTGAACAAAGGGGAAAACAACACTTCAGTTTTAACACTAGAACGACCGGAAATTTTACTCAAGTTTTATAAAACTATTTCACACCTGAATTTTTATTTAAAACTATGTAACTTATTTGTTTAGCATATTCCTGCGAGTTTTCTATTTAATTTATTTTGAAAAGAAATTTCTTGTTCAAATCGGAATATATTCATTTGATAGCCGTCAAAGTGACGGCTCATAGTAGTTCTAGTGTTAAAACAATTTTCTAAAATGTACATGTATATGAATGAGCAGCATCTTGTGCGCATTTTAAAACAAACTGCATAAACTAAATCCATAGTTATTGTAGTTTATACTAGAATCATATCAGATGATCCCTACGTAAGCAATGATAAAAAAAAATCTTCAAATCGTTCATTTTAAAATGTTGAAATGTTTTCTTACATACTTTCCATATCCCTCTCATTTTTATCAAATAGGTTCATAAAAATTTCGACACAAGAGTAAATGCTTAAACAATTTACTTTTCCGGGCATATTGCTTCAAAGATATTCAAATAATGTGTTAAAAGTATTTGTTACATTTGATTCAGTTGAAAAACGAGACGGCACTATTTTAACCCTTTATATCCTGAATTAATTTTCCAGCTACTTTTTAATTGTATTTTTGCATCATTGGATAAGTTTTGCTGCAGAATAAACATAGGAAAGAGGAAAATAATTTTTATAGTGCTTTAGTGGTTAATTATGCAACTGTAACACCATAAATTTTTTACCCTATGATATAAAATAAAATAGTCAATTTTAAATAGTAAACTGCAAGTAAAATATAGGAAGAAACCAATTGAAAATAATAGTACTAAATAACCGGTAATAAACCACTAAAATTACTCATATGAAGAACAACATGCATGTCAATTCTATTGCAAAATGGATTTCAAATATAGCGTGGCAAATGTAAAATCCCTTCAATGCAAAGAAAGAGGATATGTGCTTGAATTTGCCAGCTCCTGCCTTCTGTCAGAAATACACTATTTGTGCCATTGTGAATACCGTTAGGAAAAATGGTCATATTACGAATATATAGGTGTTTTATTAAAGTGGTACTTATAAGCACAGTCAGGATAAAAAGGGTTAAATATGAAGGTGACCAGTTATGATAAAATAAAACATGTATATTTATAAGTAATTTCATACAAAATTGAAAGGTGCGATTATTCTTATTTTAGTTAGAACGAAAGTTATATCCATCGCTTTTTTATTTGCGTTCGAGATAGTCTACGTCAGGGACTTGGAATACCATTATTTTTGTATCGAACAATATGCCTTATATAATAATTGGATATTTGCGATTCATAAAGATGAAGATTTTTATTCCATAACCAGGCAAAAATTTTGCACAATGCTACTCTACGTAATTCTACTAAATGTATCGGAAGAAGAAAAACAAAACGGATAAAAGGCGGTTTGTACTTTTCTGAAGAATACGAAAACGTAATACAAAGAAAAATATTTTATAACCTACCACCACACAAACAGAACAGAAGCAGTCCTTTAGATTTCTGGATTAAAAAAAAGGCCACTATGTATACAAACCTACCAGTAATATTTCCGTGTATATCTTCAGTTAATTTTTGTAATATGTGGTGTTAACTAAAAATTAAATAAATGGTGCATGCTATTCTTGAATGTAATTTTTTTTAATGCACATTTATATGAAAGAATAAAATCTTCTGTATATTTTAAAACAATTTGCACAAAAACATCCCATAGTTTTTTTAGTTATGACTAGAGTGAAATTAGTTGATCCCTCTGCAAGAGAATACTTCAAATCGTTCCGGGCTTGTTTCTTCAAATGAACTCAAATAAGGTGTAAAAGCGATTGTTACATTTGTATCAGTTGAAAAATGAAATGAGAGTATTTTAAATATGGAGATGATCAGTTATGACAAAATAAAACATCTATGTTTATAAGTATTTTCATACGAATTATAACGGTGCTGTTTTTCTTATTTTAATTAGAACGACAATTATATCCATAGATTTTTCTTTTTTTTCAGATACTCTACGTGAGAGTCGCTGAAATACTTTTATTTTGTATAGAATAATATACCTTATTTAATGAAAGGATATTTGCCATTCATAAAGGCGAAGATTTTTATTCCAAAATCAGACGAGAAAGTTATACACTACTGCTCTATGTAATTTTACTAAATGCATCGAGAGTCGGGAGAAGGAAAACAAAATGCAAAAATTGTGGGTCTACTTTTGCGAAGATAGAACGTAAAAGTAATATTGGGGAAGATATCTTTTAACGAGCCTCCACACAAACAGAACAGAACTTTTCATGTGGTTATCTTGATCAAAAACGATTGATGCTTAAAACGTACCCACTAGTATGATTTCCGTGTATGTATTCAGGTAATTTTTTGTAATAAGTGGTAGTAACTGAAAAATAAATAAATTACTCATACTGCTGAGTGTTAATCTATTTTTAATGTTCATGTATACAAAAGAGAAAAATTTTCTGCGTATTTTAAATCACATTGCCTATACATACACTATAATTTTTCGAGTTATGACTAGAGTCATATTAGATGATGTGGAGGAGAATTTTTGCAGCGTAGGGGTTGTAAATAAAATGGAACCCAGCAAATATTAGATTTCTGATCAAACGAAGCATAAAAGACTGTAAATTAGTGGAGAGTAAAAAAAAAAAAAAAAAAAAAAAAAAAAAAACAGGGGTTGTCATAAACAAGAACACAGTGTTCTCATTCCGAAGATGTTAAACCTTACAGCATTGAAGAGAAGTAAAAAGTATCCATGGAAATTATTTTTACTGCAAAAGACGTGACGATGAAAACGAGGGGTGGCCTCCGTAGCTTAACTTAATAATTAGATCCTCCTAGCTTGGAAGTCAGAGATGATCTGTTCTTTTTCATTAAGTTACAATGCCAAAATAAAAATGTCCGATCAAGCCAATGTTACTGAGTTATTAACAACCGTTTGAGAGAGCGCAATGCGAATTTCGAACAGTAGGCATACCAAGGTATCCCATAATTGGCAGGCTAGCAAAAATAAGTGATATGGCACGGCTACCATGTCACCATCTGAAAAATGCATAGGAACTGCGGTTTTGATAGGAGCGAGCTGTATATACAATTATTATTAAGTCCGGAAACAGCAGATGAAAATTTAGATAGATATGCATTTATTATATTCAGAACAAAAGGTAAAGGATAACTGAAATATCTGCTTCCAGATGTAAAAACCACAAAGAGAAGATTACAAACTTATAAACTGAATAGTAGCGTATCAGGGCTGCCATTGGCGATTATTTTTATATTCTATTTGCACCAAAGCCATTAAATAATAAGCCCAGTCAGATAAATGGGAAACTTTTCGCAAGTTGAAAATAGCGCCATCTAGCGGTTGGGAGTGCTGCATTCGGCACCAAGAATATTTTAATAAAATTTTGCTTCTAAAATTAAAGCTTAAAATAAGGAGTTCATATTTTCTAAGAAAGTCGTTTGTAATTTCCGGTGTCAGTCAGTAATTTCACATTTTACGAACATAATTTGTCTGTGCCGGAAAGGGTTAATTGCATAGTGATGTAAATTTCCATCACTTTTTATTTAACTTTTAATAAATAAATCAACTTCTTCGCCACCACTATATTTATATAGAAATATTAATCCAGTAAATTTCCACATTTTTTTTCATTATAGTTTTAGCTCTAATGTAAAAGATCCCAATAATTAGCAAGCTTTTAAAGGAAGTGCAAAAACAAAACGTCGATAAAAATCGTATAAAATATCGATATAAGTAAATCGTATCGTTTCTCTGCGACCCACTTCTGTTTTGTCCTCCTTCCGCAGCAGAGGTTTGGCGCTAGTGTGTCGCTAACAAATTTAACACTATCTGACTGGGCTTATTATTTAATGGCTTTGATTTGCACCGCTATTAAAAAAAATAAATTTGTTAGTGTATTTCTCTTGCGCACATGTTGTCAAAGTGTATCTGAAACAATTTCATTTTTATAAAGTGGTGCGAGATACAATTAAAAAATAGTCGCCAGAGGCAGCCCTGAGTAATATATCTTTAACGGTTATGAAATTAACATTATGATCAAAGGATAGCTTTTGAATAAATTATTTAATGCGCAGACGAAGAATTAATTTAGAAAATAATTTAGCCAATAATATTTTAATATTTAAGAAGAGAAAAATTAAATTTTGAATAAAATAATCTTAAGAATATATGAGCAACGCCATAGATGACAAGCAATGACTATTTAAGCAATGGTTAAAAGAATGCCTTAAATCATTCATTTCAAAATGTTGAAATATTTATTAACATACCCAGCAAACACGAGATTTTTGGCCACCTGTTGTAAACGTTGTGGCCAAAAAAGTTTGCGGCAATTTGTATCCAGCCATTAATGTATTTTAACTGAAGCGCCCGCACACCGGATGTCTATCGCCAAATCGTTAACGGGCAAATGGCGGGGAAACTTAATGCAATTTCAGTGCCCAATAGCGAATGAAAGTACGTTTGCGGCCAAGATATACAAATCTATCATTGTTTAAAAGTCAGTGGCCCAGTATAATCTTCTCGACATTTTTATTATAAGAAATAAAAAGTATCTTTACTTCACATTTTATAAGATGATTTTCGTTATTTTAAACCTGGATTTATGTGAAACGATAAAATATGCTGCATTTAAATATTTTATGCAATAAAAAATACACAAAAAGTACCCTTCTTTAATTTAAAGAGTTTTTATGGAAAAAAAAAATCATAAAAACTGTTAATGTTTTTGCTTTTAAAGTATGCATTAATATCTTTAAATGAATATTTTTTGTGAGCACCTAGAATGAAAATGAATATTGCAATCTTTAGACATACATATTATATAAACATATTAAAAAAATTAATGATAAATGGGAATTTAAATTTCAATTTCAATGAAAAAATATTTGTCAAAAGAAATACCACTTTACCAAAAAGCAGTTACTGTTAAACGAAAAAAAAAAAAAAAAAAAAAAAAAAAAAAAAAAAAATTCTTTTTTTTCTTGGAGGGGGGGGGGGCGGTGATTTTATATTATCTGTATATTATCTATAAATCAGTTCCAAAAAATAAGTTATTTTCATTTTTTGAAACACTCCAAAATTTAGATTTAAAAGAAAAAAAAAAATCTTAACTAGCTTAAATAAGCAATAATACCAAATACCGATCCCCCCCTCCCACTCCTTTCACACGGCAAGCCGGGAGTAATGCAGGGAAAGATGAAACAAGATTTCCCTTTTCCAACACATTTTTTTTCCCAGTGGGGATTTTTGTAAATATATTTTTAAATGTTTTCCGCTTTGTAATAATCAGCATTGAAAAATTTCCACTTTTAAAATTATTTAATGTTGTATGAGAAATTTTGAAGATAAAAAAAAAAAACTTGAAAAAATAAATCTATTGAAATATAGCTTTTTTTCTGCGGTCTCGTAGGGATTTTTATGTCTTTTTGGCAGCGTCATCGCACATCGCAGCGTTGTTTACATTTCCCTTTCCTGCATCGTGGCGTCGTCTATGTCAGTCTCGTCATTCACTGGTTTTTGGATATTTAGATTTACTAATTAGGTAAGATTATTTTTCTATATTATTCCAAGAGTTAGTTAAAAATTAGTTTTCATCATTCTCAGGGACAGATTTAAGTTCAAGATAAAGAAAGCTGAGAAAAAGCATCAGCAATTGTGTAAAATTAACTGCATTGCTTTGCTTATTATGCGACTTAATTCTACAGAAGTGAATAAAAAAAAAAGTTCTTTACTGATCTTACATCTGCCCTGAATATGCTATTAATAAGTTGATTGTAATTATATATATATATCAGAGTAAAATGTGTCCGTAATGAACAATCTCGGAAGTTTTTGGTTTATAAAAAAATTAACCAATAAAAATTCAGCTTTTATTTTTTTCATAATTCTCCGTTGCCTGTTTTATAATTTGCTTTATTGCTGACAATCTTAAACCAGTCAGGAAGCGGAAAGTAATATTTTACAGCTCCAGTGTCTTTCAGTGAAATTATACTTCATATGTTAAGTTCTGGTTTTAATTAACTAATATATATATATTCTGTATTTTCTGATGATACTGGCATATTTTTATTTTGATAGTAATAGAAAACTTCGAATTTTATGTACTAATTAATGACCATTTGCAAAATTTCACTTTATTTTTAAGATTTTAATAAAGTAGGTAATTTCTTTTTAATTCATTAATGTGATTTTTAATTAGTCATGGCAATAGTGCCCAAAATGTTTTGGTTTAGCCGAAAAGCTAAGTAATCTGATTTAATTTTTAAATTCCACTTATCAGAGTCGTGTAATAGGAACACAACTTGGTACTTTTCTGTTATACCAACACATGCCAAAATATACACTAATCTGCCATTTATTTCTACCCTAACCGTGTAAAGAATTTTTTATTGCAAACTGTACCAAACATTCTGATTGGACTATTTATTGAACGTGAATCTTTTATTATTATTATTTAATCGTAACCTCATAAAACATCTTAACTTGCTACTTTTCAAATAGAAAATATTTATTAAATTATAACTTGCATTTATTATTGACACTGAAATGAATTTTACCATTAAGCTGTTACTTGATGATGTAGAAGCGGCAATAAAATTGTTTTAGGACTTTAGATACATAAAAAAAAAAGTTTTTATCAAAAAAACTCATAAACATCTTCATTCAAAAAATGAAATGTTTACAGCAATCCTAAGAGACGTTTACAATTTCAAGCCTGTAGTTTAAATAGAGTTTTATTTTATTACCTTATGTAATATTTATTTGTTCTTTTATTTTAAGTGCATATTTTGTATTGCAATTTTCAAACGTTTTATTTTTAAGTGCTTAAATTCGTGCCAACAATGTTATTTTTGTTTTCAAATGATTCGTTTCATGTGAATTTCCTTTTGTGCCGATTATTATGCTTAGCGACAATGGTGTTGGTATAGCAGAAAAGGACCCAAACTTTTTATAAACAGTTGCTTTTAATATATTTTCATGTTGTAAATATTTTTTTAATAACAAACCAGATTAATTTTTAATGGGTTTTTTTTTTCCTAATGAAAGCACATAATTTGTTTGGGTACATTTCGGTTAGCCGGGCGCCAGTGATATATATACATGTATTATATATACACATATCTATGTATATACACATATGTCTGCATATACATATATATACATACATATATTTATATACATATATGTATGTATATACATATATAGGTATATACATTATGTATTTATATATGTTGATATATATCACTGGCGCCCGGCTAACCGAAATGTACCTTTTTTTGTTTCAAAGTATTGCATCGTCCCTTACCCCTCATGCAAAAACAAATTTGTCTTTAAGGACGTCTTCCTTTTTAAAACTTGTTTTAAGCCTTTTTTTAACCTCATCTCCCCCGAGTCTGAAATTTTCTTTCTGTGTTTGTGACAACATACTCTCAAAGCATGCAATTTCTTTCTTGGAATCCAAAATAGTTGCACACTGTTATACTATACTGTTACATTTTTTTTTTTTTTTATTTTTTTTTTTTTTACACCCATCCAAAATATTAAGAGGAGAGAGCCTGTCTGATATTACACTTTTAATTTTATGTTAAATAAAACATTGGGTACTTTTCGGTTAGCCAGGTGCCAATGATGTGTACAAGTACATACATGTATATATATTACTGGTGTCCAGCTAACCGAAAAGTACCAAACATTGTATCAATTATCTTCCTTAATTACTTTCCTGGAACTATAATTTATCTCCATCTTTTATATTATGTTCTGCAGTGTTTTTCTTTTTCAGTACCATAATTTCAGTAAAAAGCGCTATAGTGCATATGCGTGTAAAAATTTAAAACAGTCTAAGTGCACAGCACTTCTGCTGGTGTGGCTGATTCAGTAATTTTTTTTTTCTTTTCCTCCCCATAGCAATATTTAGATAAGATGCCATTTTATTTAATGCAAATTATGTGTGTGTGCATGTTGAAATAAGTTTTGATTTAAAAGAAGAAGAAAATGATTCACTGACATCAGTTATATACATTAATCAGTTGTACTTTTTCTTTTTAATTTTCTAGTTGAATATGATAAATGCTTAATATTGCAACCTATTACAATTTATTTTCATATTTTTCAGGAAACTGTGGTGGCGCAGTTCAGAGATGGCAGCAGAGATGACTGTGCAGCATAAACTCGTTTGGCATTCAAGCAAAGGTAAGTTGTCAATTTACTCAGTTTGTAACGCAGGGCTTTTATCTTAGGGCCCATTTTGAAAAAAGTAAAAGTTATTTGTGTGAAATTTATTCTTTTTTTTTTTTTGTGAAAGATAACATTTTGTAATGAATATGAAATTTAGTTACTCAAATTTGAACCAAACGTTTATTGATAACTTCTTTAAGTCCTTCTGTTAAAGTTTTCCTTTCAATTTGTTTGCAAATTACACATTTTGAAACATAAAATAAAAATTAACAATGAAGAGTATGTTTTTATGGATTGTTTATAAAATAGTCAATTCGGAAAATTCCAGATTTTAAAAGTATTGCTACCCCACATGCAAAAACAAATTTGTCTTTAAAGACTTCTTCCTTTTTAAAACTCAATTTTTTTTAAGTTGCCTGTGTTATTTAAAAAAAAAAAATGGGAAGAGATCCTGTTTATTAAAAGGTATATTGTGAAGGGACCTGCTTTACTAGGAAGAATTTTGGGATGGTCCCCTAAATAGGCTCCAAATTTTGTCTGTATTGATCAATTTACATTAGTAAATTTAATTTCACACATTCATAAAATAGAAGTGCACTCTTGTATTTTAGCTGCATACAGTTGGTAAACGTTAAAGCTCTTTACAAAGCTTTCCAACCTTTGCACTTTAAGTGTAAAATTTACACTTTTTAACCTTTTTTTACAGCTAGAATGTACTTATTTTTTACTCTTAAAAGTTATAGAAAAAAAAAGCTATTAAAATATTTTTCGGCAGAATCCTCGAATAAGCGAGGGTCCCCGATTTGGCGATTTTTTTGACGCACGCCAACCGAGAAATCGGCAACCTCCGAATTCTACCCAATCAGAACACGAGCTTTTCGGCAGACGACTTATTACTTACACACATCGTCAAGCAAATTCTTTCACAAAGTACACCGTGAACGTAGCATTGATTTTATTTCGTTTTAAGAATATTTACAAAGTTTTAGTAAATTTTACCGCCACATTTTTCGATTTTTACATACTTTTACCAATATTTTCCTTCAGATATTTCAATTTTTACAAACTTTTACCGATATTTTCCTTCAGATATTTCAATTTTTATAAACTTTTATCGATTTTTTCGTTCCGATTTTTTCCATTTTTACAAATTTTTAGCTATTTTTCCTGCCGGATGTTTCCGTTTAAAAAACTATTTAGCTATTTTTCACTCCGTATTGTTTCATTTTTAGCAATTTTTCTATCCAAATTTTGAACTATTTATTCCTCCGGATATTTTTATTCTTACAAATTTTTTCCTCCGGATTTTTCCATAAAAAAAAGTTCTACCCTATTTTTTCCTCCGGATTTTTCAATTTTAACCTACTTTTTTCATTTGGATTTTTCGTTTTTACAAGTTTTTAGCTATTTTTCATCTATTTTTCATTTTTACAAATTTTTAGCTATTTTTTCCTCTACATTTTTACAAATTTTAGCTACGTTTTTATTTTATTTCTTTTGTTTTCATTTTTATAAATATTTAGCTATGTTTTTACTTTTTTTTTTCATTTTTATAAATATTTAGCTATGTTTTTACTTTTTTTTTCATTTTTATAAATTTTTAGCTATGTTTTTCCTTTGTTTTTTTTGCATTTTTTGAAATTTTTAGCTATTTTTTCCTCCGGATTTTTCCGTTTTTAAAAATTTTTAGCTATTTTTTCCTCCGGATTTTTCCGTTTTTAAAAATTTTTAGCTACTTTTTCCTCTGGATTTTCCGCTTTAAAAAATTTTTTAGCTACTTTTTCTACCGAATTTTTCAATTTTTAAAAATTTTTAGCTACTTTTTCCTCCGAATTTTTCAATTTAAACAATTTTTAGCTACTTTTTCCTCCGGATTTTTCAATTTTAAAAAAATTTAGCTACTTTTTCCTCCGGATTTTTCAATTAAAAAAAATTTTTAGCAATTTTTTCTCCAAATTTCTCAATTTTTTTTAAAAAAAATATCTATTTTTTTCATTTGGATTTTTTATTTTTACAAATTTTTAGCTATTTTTTCTTCCGGATTTTACCATTTTTACAAATTTTTAGCCATTTTTTTCCTCCAGATTTTTCCATATTTTTAATTTTCTTTCTTTTGTATTTTTCATTTGTATAAATTTTTAACTATTCTTTCCTCATCATATTTCCATTTTTACAAATTGTTAGCTACTTTTCCTCCAGATTTTACAATTTTCACACATTTTTAGCTATTTTTGCCACCATATTTTCCCACATTTTTAGCTATTTTTGCCACCATATTTTCCGAATTTCCAATTTTTTTGCTATGTTTTCCTCCAATTTTTCCATTTTAAACTATTTTTTCCCCAGGATTTTTCCTTTTTTTTTAATGAATTTTTAACTATTTTTCCTCCAGATTTCTCCATTTAAAAAAATTTTTAGTTATCTATTCCCTCTAGCTTTTTCAATTTACAAATTTTTAGCTATTTTTTCCTCCGGATACTTCATTTTTACAAATTTTCGGCTATTTTTTTCCTCCGGATATTTCCATTTTTACATACTTTTATCAAATTTTTTCTATTTTTACATATTTATAGCTTTTTTCTTCCATCTGTATCCATTTTTACAAATTATCTTTTTTTTTCTATGAATTTTTTTGAAATATTTATCAAGTTTAATAATTTATTACCTTTAACAATTAAAAAATTTCTAGTAAAATAAGGCTTAAAATTGAAAATTGTCACAAAACGGAATAAAATCAACGTTTACTTCATGAAAGAAATTCTCATAAAAACTCTATAAATAGTCAATTCTCTGTATCACACCACACACGTTATAATTGAGGAAAATTTCGATATTCTTCATTTTTCTAATACATGCAAGACGCGGTTGACTATGCTTCGCGTACATTAACTGAAAAAAAACATCACTGGGCGCATGAAACTCGCTGTACAGCATTCTCTAGAATACACGAAATTCATTTAAGCCGAGGTCAGTAACTTGTGTATGTACGCTTCGCGTACATTAACCAAAAAAAAAAAACATCACTGAACGCATGAAACTC
Organism: Maratus michaelseni; assembly: GCA_963931845.1. Taxonomy (NCBI): domain Eukaryota; kingdom Metazoa; phylum Arthropoda; class Arachnida; order Araneae; family Salticidae; genus Maratus; species Maratus michaelseni. The sequence continues at coordinate 62,718,210 of OZ007586.1, read as the reverse complement.
GCCGTACAGCAATCTCTAGAATGCACGAAATTCATTCAAGCCGCGGTCAGTAACTTGTGTATGTACGCTTCGCATACATTAACCGAAAAAAAAACATCACTGGACGCATGAAACTCGCCGTACAGCAATCTGTAGAATGCACGAAATTCATTCAAGCCACGGTCAGTAACTTGTGTATATACGCTTGGCATACATTAACCGAAAAAAAACATCACTGGACGCATGAAACTCACTGTACAGCATTCTCTAGAATGCACGAAATTCATTCAAGCCGCGGTCAGTAACTTGTGTATGTACGCTTGCCGTACATTAACCGAAAAAAAAAAACATCACTGGACGCATGAAACTCGCTGTACAGCAATCTGTAGAATGCACGAAATTCATTCCTGCCGCGGTCAGTAACTTGTGTATGTACGCTTCGCGTACATTAACTGAAAAAAAAAACATCACTGGACGCATGAAACTCGCTGTACAGCAATCTGTAGAATGCACGAAATTCATTCAAGCCGCGGTCAGTAACTTGTATATGTACGTTTCGCGTACATTAACCGAAAAAAAACATCACTGGACGCATGAAACTCGCTGTACAGCAATCTGTAGAATGCACGAAATTCATTCCAGCCGCGGTCAGTAACTTGTGTATGTACGCTTCGCGTACATTAACCGAAAATTTTTTTTTTTCCCCAACAATCCATTGACTAATTTTAAGATTTTTTTACCACGATTGGCTGATAAATTTGGCGATATCTTTTAAATGGCCAAAAAATCATTTTGTAAACTTTTTCATATTAAAATTTAGTTAAATTGTAATATTTTACCAAAACTGTATTCAAAAAGTTATCATAAAAAAATCTTCGTCTATTACATATTGCATAGGAATTGTTCATTTTTATTAAAATTATTTTATTCAAAATTGTTATTTTACAGTTTGTTAAAACAGTTTAGCAGAGTTTCATGAAATGTAAACATCTTGTACAATGGGTCCTTCAAATTACTCAAAATTTTGATGCTTCAGCTCATGTGCTTAGAAAATGTTTGCTTTAAATGTTTTAATATTTGTTTCAAGAGTGATGATTCAGTTTTGTGATTATTGTGACACCTCTGGAAATATAGTGCATCTAATCTGGACTTACATTTAATAAAAATTAAATTAATTTAAATTTTTGAAATGTAAAATTTAATAGAAAAAGATTGAGTATTTTTTAAAGTTTTGCAGAAATGTGTCAAATAATTTTTGTTAACAGGGTTTTTGACTTTCATGAACTTTGACAATACTTAAGATTACACAGATTTATGCTAAATAATTTTTTTTAATTTATGCTATGTATGTAGAAGAGGAAGGGAGGTGGTGATAAAATTATTTAATCTTCTGACCTCTAAATTAAGGATTTTTTTTTAATATGTTGTCATATAAATTAATTTGGATTTTGATTATATGTAATGTATAATTTTTAACAAATTAAAAATAAAGCAGATTCTTTGGAGAAAGGGACCTTCTTTAATACTTTCTTTGACCCTTTTTTCTTAAGAAACTTTAAAAAATGATATTTAAATTCAAGGTATTTTTAAAACATTCTTATGTTTTGCCCAAAATATTTTGCAAATGTAAGATTCTGGAGAGGAGCTGAAGGTTCAAATCCATGTTTTTAAATTTTCCTTTAAATCAAATATCAAGTAATAAAAATGGTGATTTTTTTTTCATTGCTAACTAAGCGTAAAACTGACAGTGTGAAATATGTTCGAGCCTGGAAGCTTGGTTACGCTTAGTTAGCAATGTAAAAATTCACATGTTTGTTATTCAATAATTTCGAGTTAATTTCACTGCTGAAAATAAATTAAAATTACTCAAATATCAAGTTTTTAGAATAAAATAACTGTGGCAATATTTGTATTGGAGTAATTAGTGTTTCCCCTAGACGTTTTCGAGAGGGCGCAGCACCCTGCCCATTTTTTTATAGTTGTAAATGCGCCCTGCCCGTTTTTATATAGCTGGAAATGTGCCCTGATTATTGTGGATTCGCAAGAATTTGCTTTCGCGAATTTCACCAAAATTTAGCGGGAAAATATCACAAAAATCATCTATCGGTCATGAGAAAATATCGCAAGATTCGTCTATTGGTCCAGGGTCCCCGATTTTCAGGAGTCCCCAAATGCTACTAAAAATTTTTTAATTATTGGCCAAAACAGTTTTAACTGTTAAAAAAACAAAATTAAAATGGAAAAATCTGTTTGTCAGAGATTGTCTATGATGTGTCAAAGCAGGGTTGGCAAGTTTCTTCCAAAGTGGAAAAAACCGGCCTGAAGAAATAGGTTTCTTCCAAGTGGAAAAAATGGAAGAAACTGTTTTTCTTTAAGAATTTACCATATAAGTTACAACTTTGTAAAATACAATAAAAATAAATGTATTTTCTAATAGATAACCTTACATCAATTTAATTAGACTTATAAAAATTTAATTATGTATGATAAATTGATAATTACACCAGTTTTTTAGCCAAGATCACACACCTGTCTAAAGCTTTCCAATCATTGTGTACCTGAATAAAATAAATGGGACTTTTCTAACACCATGCCAAAATGTATGCTAATGTGCTATTTATTTAAACCCTGAACGTGTAAATATTTTTATTGCAAACCGTGCCAAACATTGTGATTTGCTATTTATTGAACATGACACTTTTTAATTATTATTATTACTTAATTTACTCTGTAACCTCGCAAAACATCTTAATTTGCTATTTTTCAAATAGAATATATTTAATATTAAGTAGTAACTTATATTTATTGTTGACACTAATGTGGATTTTACCATTAGGCATTTACCAGATGATGAGGACGCTGCAATAAAATTGTTTCAGGACTTTGGATACAAAAAAAAAGTATGAACGTCTTCATTCAAAAAGTGAAATGCTTACTGCAATGCTAAGAGACATTTACAATGCTATGCCTGTAGTTTAAATTGAGTTAATTTTATTAATTTATCATATAATATTTATTTGTTCTTTTATTTTAAGTCTATATTCGTGTCGATTTAATAAAATAGTTCGTGAAAGTCTGTAATTTTCAAATGTTATATTTTTAAATGCTCAATTTTGTGCCAACATTTTTTTTTTTTTTTTCCAGTTGAATCCTTTCACATGAATTTCATTTTGTGCCAATTATTGCACTTGGTGACGACAATGGTGTTGGTATAATGGAAATGTACCAAATAAATTTATCCAAAATACACAAAATCAATTAAAGGTAATTCAATTCAAAAGAGGCACATTTTTTTTAATATATATAATTTAAACTTCTGTAACCAGTAGTAAATAGTATGTGGATCATTTACCTATTGTAGAATGAAACTCTTTTAAATAAAAGACAGTGCTTTGAATTTACGCCCATTTTATTAAGGAAACTAATATACAGTAATTACTGTATTGAAGGATTTCATTAAAATCTCCATTTTCCTTACTACAGTGCAACATTGTATAACAAAACAGAAGTAATTTAGCTTTAAGATGCTGCAATCAATTTCTCAACTTAGAATGGATGAATGCAAAAGATGAAAAAAATTCTTATCCCTGTAGAGTTTATTTTCAGAACATTTATCTTTTAAATCAGCATGCTAGTATACATAATTACAAATTTGTTTGTTTTAAGTTTTGCACAATAGTTTTTAAAATATTGCATTTTTATATGATAAATAAGGAATTGGTAGGTTTTTTTTTTTTTTTACAGAAATTATATAAACAATAAAAAAATATCCCCTACCTCTAAAGTTGTAAAAAACATAACCTGTAAATACCTGCTGAACCTGAAGTTTGTTATTAAAAAATAACTTATTTTTCCATAAATAATATTTTTAATATTAATTAGTTTCCAATTTAAATTTCATATAATTAGGTTTTGAATTTAATTCTTTTATATAGTTAATATATTTTAATTTTGAGCATCTGTTTTGTTTTCTGTTGGTTTCTTCCAGTTTTTTCCATTTTTTCCAGTTTCTTCCGGAAGAAACCCAACCCTGTGTCAAAGTAACTTCATTTTTTCTTTATTGTCTTTTAACCCTTTGAGGCGTGGTGGGATATATTATATCCCACCTAATTTAAATTTTACTTTTTTAACTTTGACGGGGAAAAGTTGAAAAATTGCTTTTCCTTATTTTGAACTAAATTACGGTGAGAATTGAAATGCTATCGTTTTATGAGTGATAATATCAGATTTATAGCTTGGAGGTACACAATGTATTGTCCTACTTTACAAAGCCATTTTGAAGGAAATGTTATGTGAAAAAATAAGGTACACAATGTATTTTCCTACTTTACAAAGCCATTTTGAAGGAAATGTTATGTGAAAAAATAAAGTGAAGAAAATAAAGAACTGCTGGTTTCTAGCAATACAAATTCTAGAAACATTTACAAAGTGAGCAATTCGACTTTTATGAAATGAACAGAAAGAGCACCCATACATCATATGTAAAGAATATGAATTTATATATTTGAAGTTATTCAAAAGAATTTATAGAAAGCCTGTTTTTATTTTGTTTTAGTGATTAACACAGAGATAAAGTATTTAATATATACAGCCCCCCCCCTCCCCCCCTGCTCTTAACACATAAAAATAGAAACAATATTATTGTTAACATGGTTGCAAAAAGAAATGAGAGAATATGATATAACATAAAATTGCCACCATGAAATGCAGTTTCGCACCTAGAAAAAAAAAAGGAATTAGGTGTCATTTGACAACGCTGCCCTTTCATGAGTTTTTGTTAAAAGCAAATATAGGTATACTGCAATAAAATAGTTTCATTTTGTACAAATAACTTGAACTACAAAGCTTTTTGTAAATAGTTTTTTTAAATTACAGTAGATTCCCGTTACAACGAATTCCATTTCAACGAAAAATCCCGTTACTACGAAATTTGACAAATCCCCTTTTCAAATTTCATTAACCCCAATGTATTAAGAATTCCGATTTAACGAAGTGCATTTTACTAGCAATTCCGTTACAACGAAAAATCATCGAGCTTTTTTTTCTTTTTTCTCAATTGCTTAACAGAAATGAAATATACTTCGAATAGCACGTCGAAGTTAAAAAATAACGTTGTTTTGGGGACAGGTGCTATTTCATATTTTTCTCTCCTTTGCTATTTTTTCGTTTGTTTACTTCTGTTTCCGAATTCCTTTTTTTTTCATTAGCCCATACGCTTCAAAATGATCACGTGACAAACAGCAGGTGCACTTCACTGTGAAAGAAGTGTTTGTGCTTGTTCTGGGATATCTTTGACGCCAATACCTGTTGCAGTGTGTTTCTTGCTTCGTTCATTGATAAAATATGGCTTGTGTGAAACGAAAACAATTTTCGTTGGAAGAAAAGAAAGCTATAATTTCTGAGATTGATAAAGGATTGCGGAAAGCTGATGTGGCCAAAAAATATGGAATAACACCATCGAGTTTATCGACATTTCTAAAAGATAAGGAAAATATTGACAGACAATTCCAAATTGCAAGCATTTGTTCCCATAGAAAACGAATGCGACAGTCCCAATTTCAAGATGTCGATAAAGCCGTGTTCAAGTGATTGTGCCGATGTTCGTTCACGCAATGTGATCCTCTGATAAGGCAAAAAGCTCAAGAGTTCGGAATAATGCTTGATATCGAAAATTTCCAAGTCAGTGTTGGATGGCCCAATCGCTTTCGTACTCACCATGGAATTGTAATAAAATCAATTTGAGGCGACGCAAGTGATGTACCTACAAAGGCTGTAAATGAATGGAGAGCTGGAAAAGCAACTGCCCTTATAAAGACATACAGCTCCGATGATATTTTTAATGCTGACGACGCTGGAATATTTTATCAACTTGAACCGAGAAAAACATTAACATTTAATGACGACAAATGCATTGGATGGAAAACTTCAAAGAAACGAATTACAGCACTTTTTTTTGTAACAAATCTGGAACCGAGAACAGAAAAATATTAATTGTTGGTCACTCTGGCAAGCCCCGTTGCTTTAAGAACTGTCATTCGCCTTGTGATTATAAATTCAATAAGAAGGCATGTATGACACAAGATATCTTTAGTGATTGGCTAGTGCGATTTGACAGAGAAATGAAAGCTAAAAAACGGAAAATTCTTCTCCTGATTGATAACTGCATGCCTCATGATAATTCCTCCAAATTAGACTGCATCCAATTTGAGTACTTCCCGCCAAATTGCACTTCTATTCTTCAGCCTCTAGACGTCTAGACCATGGCATCATCCGTGCTGTAAAATCTCGCAACTGAGCTCTTTTGCTAAAAGAAATTCTTTGCGGCTTAGAGAATGGCAAAAGACCAAAAATAAATCTCAAAGAAGCTATTGAATTGATCTCTGGTTCGTGGCAAGAAATTAGCCAGAAAACAATTTCTAACTGTTGGAAACATGCCCGATTAACTGACACCGAAGAAAATTAATCAGAAGTTTTAGATTTGGATATGAGTTAAACACAGAGTTAAACTTCTGAGTTAAACACAATTTGGAAGGCTACCAGAAAATTAACATCAATCTCTGATCAGGTGGATTGGGAGGATTTCTTATCTGTGGATGACAATATTCAAACATGCTCTGAAGTGACTGATGAAAATATCATTTTAACCATTAAAACTACATTAGACCAACAAAATGACGAAAATAGTGATGACGATATTGGTGTCACCGACGATTCAAAAGTTACCTCTTCGGAAGCTTTCTCATGCTTGGAGAAAATACGTGCTTTTGTTTCTCATCAAAAGAATGTTCTAGAGGAGGTATTTTCTCACATTCATTCGTTGCACACGTTTTTGTTATAATAAACTAACACATTCCTTTGTACAAATTAAAATTACAGATTTTCTGCAATAATGTATTACTAAATAAAGGTTAGTCCGTAATTTTGTAATTTTAATATTGAATTTTAATTTACTAACTTTTTCTATGTTAATTTAACTAGTCTTCCATTAAAATCCTCTATAATGAAAGGTACATTTTCTTACATAATTACTTTCTAACATACATCTTACATAATTTATTTACGTGTACATGTAATTCATTAGATAAATAGGAGTAATTCCGTTACAACGAAAAAATCGTTACAACGAAATATTTTAGTGGTCCCGTGGCGTTCGTTGTAACGGAAATCTACTGTATAATTTCTGTTCCGATTATATTTATAAATGGCTAATTAATAAGTGGTGTTTTTAAAGTAAGGCATTTTAATTTTGTTTTGTAAAATTTATTTTTTGTTTTTCAGAAGAAGAATAAAAATCTGGAAAGAAAAAAGTTCTCTGTGAAGATGACTGTAGATTTTCAGCTCTTGTTTATAAACTTAAATTAAGAAACATCAGAAATTTAATTGTAACAGGATTAAATTTTCTTGTAAAATATTTCTGATAAATTTTGAGCATCTTGTAAATACATAAATAAATGTTTTTTGGTTGGTTTGTTTTACATTTGTTGTGAAAAATAAAATTTATATGAAAAAAAAAAGCATTCAGTTCTAGTGTTTTTAAATATATATATTTATTTATGCAAGTGATGTTGTTAAAAAAGATGTACTATATATTTTCCCCTTCTTTCTCATTCTGAGAACATTCCCCCTTCTTTTTACAGGTTAAGATATAATTGAATAAAAGTGTTTTATGTAGGCTATATTTTAAAAACTGATAAACTGTTTTTGTTGGTTGATTATAAATTAGCATTGCTTGGAGATCAGGTATTAAAAATAATTTGCTGTATAAAAACTTCTGAAAATTTTAATAAAAATTTCATCATAATCTCATTAGAAGTTGAGATTAAAATTTTAATGTACATAATATTGTATGAATCAGTTTGAAATTTTGTTAGTCAAAAAGTCACATACCTCCTGCTGGAAGGAAAAATATTTTAAAGATTTCTTTATTGGTAATATATTAAAAAAAAAATATATATATATTCAGTACTCATTACTTGCTAATTTTTAAAAAGTAAAAACAATGATATATTATTATTTATGAGTAATGTTTAGTCCATTTAAAAAAAAAAAAAAAAAAGATTTAGTGTATGAATGGTGAACTTGCTGTGTTCTAGAAGATCAACTGCCACTACTATTTTGAAAAAATATTAAACTTATTTAATAAGAGAAATTTTAAGATTACATAAGAAGGAAAATAGTGACAATTGGCTTTCTGTCAATTAGTAATATTTTGTAAATATATATACATTGAAATTTTGTTCTATGATGTGTATAAAGGGGGGAAGAGTCCTTAACAGACTAAAACATTACTTTATAGGAATACTGCTACATTTTTCTGATATTATATGCCAAAGAGATGAAGATAGTGAAATGACATTTTTTGAACGGACCTAATTTACATATATATATAGTTACATCATTAAAAAAAATTCTTAAATTTCAATGATCAGTAATGTCAACATTTTACCAATTTTATAAAATAGAGTTCCTGCATTTTTGTTTTATTTTCAAGCTGGATAATTGGAAGAAACATCCAGGTAAGAAATTGTATTATAAAAGCACCAGTGGACCCGTGCGAAGATTTCACACTGCAGTCTAATACTTTTTAGCAATATCTAATACTCTTTAGATGCAGGTTTAAACTTGTAAAGGAAAATTAAGGACTGAAACTATCTTCAAATAACATTAGTCGAGCCAGAATATCATCTTGTTTATTCCATCACAGTTACAGTAAAAACTGATCGAGCATAGCAAAGACAAAAAAATATATATATCTATAGTTAATTAACTGCTTTAGAGATGACATCATCTGTTTCGGAAAAAAACATGGGACAAAGAAAAATAAATTGAGCATTTCAATTTTGCTTTTTAGTCATAAATATAAAATAAACCCGTGCAGCAACTATGTCCCACTTTATCTTTTTTGTAGTATTTATTTTTTATAATCATTTTAAGCATTATATAATGTGGTATTTTATTTTTGTGGCTACACTAATTTGAGGAAAGCCTTTCATTTCTTTTATGAAGACAATGCAGATTTAATTTTTAATTTACAGCAATTTTTAATCAAAAAATATGTTTTATCGAGATGTGAGTGCACTATGTCAGAAGCTGGTTCAAAATCCTTTCTTATGGCATCTCGTTCATTGTTGTGCATTTCATATTTTCTGAGAAAAGGGGATGTTGATAACAGAAATAATATATACTAGTGGGCCTGTGTGAAGATTTCACACTGCAGCCTAATATTTTTTAGCAATATCTAATATTTTTTAGATGCATGTTTAAACTTCTAAAAAAAAAATAAAGCCAGAATATAATCCAATTTATTCTTTCATACTTTACAGTAAAAACTGACTGAAAATATCAAGAGCTATATATATATATATATATATATATATATATATATATATATAAATTGTATTTTAACTACATTAGAGAGACATAATGTTTTGAAAAAAAAAAAAAAAATTGAGCGTTTGAATTTAAATTTTGCTTTTTTATCATAAATATAAAATAAACCCATGCAGCAACCATGTCCACTTTATCTTTATTGAACATTTTTTTTATAATCATTGTTGTGGAATTTAATTTTTGTGGCAACAGTAATTTGAGGAAAAACTTTCATTTTATTTCTGAAAACAATGCCTATTTAATTTATTACTTGCAATTTTAACCAAAATACATGTTTTAAAGAAATGTGAGTGTACTATGTCAGAAGTCGCTTGAAAATCCTTTCATATGGTATCTCATTTAACATTATACATTTTTTATTTGCTTCGAAAAAGGGATGTTGAATATAATCATTAGATAACAATTTTCAATGGAAATTCTGGCTGGACAATCCACCTGGTGAATTAGCTTGAAGAAACATAAATTGAAACTACTTAAAAATTTACTCCTTTGAATAGAATGTTTAAACCTATAATTTAATTAAAAATTGAAGAAAATTAGTTTTTTTTTCGTATTCTCACCATCATTGGTAATTTAACGCTCAATATATATTTTACACCTTGTGTTACACCTTATTTTACAACTTTTTTTTTATTAATTACAATTATGGCTTTTGCAACTTTTTCAGAATAACATTAAAAAATAAATCATAACCATATGGCCCTTTATTCCGATCTAATGACATGAGTGGATACGGCCAATTTTTGCCTCCATTGGGACACTTTTTTAAAAATAAATTATTATTATTGCTTCCAGATTGAAAGTATTCTATACAAGATATGAAGCACTTTCGATTTTATTGTATTTTGACCTTTTTAATATGGGGTGCTTATAACACCATTGCAGTTTTTAACTGAAAAATATTATAATAAAGTGAAACATGTTTGCATAAAAGTCAGGTTGGTGTTATGAGCTCTTGTTAAGAAAAATATTCCAATAGATTATTATTATTTTTTTTTTTTTCAAATTTTGAATAAAATATTTAGAGTTTTCAGACAAAAATTATGGACCAGTAAATTTAGATTCTAAAGTTTAAAATAACTTAAAAAAAGAAAAAAAATTGTCCCTGCCAAAGGAGTAAAAATGGAGATTTGCTCAACTTTACTTTTTTGAGGACCATAAAAAGTATAATTCTGGCCAGCTTCCATTCATGATATCTAATAGTGGCATGAATATGGCTAGCTTTGGGCTATCATTCATTAATGATGCCCATTCATGGCAACAAAGTGGCTAGCTTTCGGCATGCATTCATTAATGATTACCATTGATGGCAACGAAGTGGCTAGCTTTCGGCTTGCATTCATTAATGATGGCAACGAAATGGCTAGCTTTCGGCTTGCATACATTAATGATGCCCATTCATGGCAACAAAGTGGCTAGCTTTCGGCATGCATTCATTAATGATTACCATTGATGGCAACAAAGTGGCTAGCTTTCGGCTTGCATTCATTAATGATGGCAACGAAGTGGCTAGCTTTCGGCTTGCATACATTAATGATGCCCATTCATGGCAACAAAGTGGCTAGCTTTCGGCATGCATTCATTAATGAATAGCATTGATGGTATGTGGATGGCTGGCTTAAGGCTAGTTTACATTTATGATGACCAATAAATTAACATTTATGGCCAGCTTTGGGGTAGCTTTTATTCTTAACAAACGCAGGTGGCATGGCTGTGGCGATCTTCTGGCTAGATTTTATTCACGATGATCGTTAATGGCCAAACTGTGGCTAGTTTTCATTAATAATTGCCACTTAAAGTATAACTGTGGCCAGTTTTAGGCTATCCGTCAATTATGATTAACCACTTGTGGCACAATTATGGGCATCTTAATGTAGTTATGGCCAATTCTGTTGCGGCCACATTGTGGCCGGCGTGACAGTTTTTTTAAGTTGCCGTTACGGCAAACGATTGCGGCCCCTCATCTACTAGTTTGGGCCAAGGCTAACGTAGCCATCAGTGGCCCGCAAGTTCTGTGTTAGTTGGGTAGTTTCTCATCCCCCTATTATTCTTATTAAATAGGCTCATTAAAATTTCGGCAGAAGAGTGAAATCATAAACTATATACCATTTCAGGATTATTTCTTCAAAGGAACTCAATGTGTTAAACTGATTTTTAGTTTGATTCAGTTGAAAAACGATACGAGAGTATTTCAAATATGGAGATGCTCAGTTAATCTATACTAATATTATAAAGTAGTAAAGATTGTTTTTTTGTTTGTTTGTTTGTAGGGGGTAATCTCTGAAACTACTGAAGCGAATTCAAAAGTGATGGTAGCAAATTGATGGTGACAATCCCTACTCCAACATAGGCTATATTTTTTGTCGGTGCCACTACCCCAGGAGGGGGGGGGGTTCAGGAGTGAAAAAGTTCTAAAATTTCGATTTTTGTTTATACTGAAGGTGTTAGAAACATAAAATATGGAATAGTAGTCACTTATAAGATGTAAATGCTCTCTAAGAACAAATTCTAAAAAAATTCGATATTTAAAAGGGTGAGATGAGCGAAAAGCGTTCTAAAAACATTTTAAATTAAAATTTCTATGGAATCTCTGGAACTACAGAACCGTTTTCAAAAGTGATGGTGGCAAATTGATGGTGACAGTCCCTGCTCCAACATAGGCTATATTTTATGTCGTTGCCACTACCCCCGGGGGCTGCAGAAGCGAAAAACGTTCTAAAATTTCGATTTTTTTATACTGAAGAAGCTAGAAACATAAAATTTGGCATAGTAGTTACTTATAAGATATAAATGCTGTCTGAGAACAAATTAAGAAAAAATTCGAAATTTAAAAGGGTGAAATGAGCAAAAAGCGTTCTAAAAACATTCTAAATTACAATTTCTATGGAATCTTTGGAACTACAGAACCGATTTTAAAAGTAATGGTGGCAAATTGATGGTAACAATCCCTACTCCAACACAGGCTATATTTTATTGCGGTGCCACTAACCGCAATGGGGTACAGGAGCGAAAAATATTCGAAAATTGCGACTTTTTGTATACTGAAGGAGCTAGAAATTTGAAATTTGGCATTGTAGTTACCAAGACTCCCTTATCATAGATCAGACTTGACAATCCGGAGAAAGTCTATGGGAGAAAATGTCCGCGGTAATTGCCAACTTATTCATTGACTTTCTCCGGAAAGTATCGCCGCCTGGCGGATATTACTGCACAGTTGCCATGTTTCGGGCTTTTTGAACACCAGTATATTTTTAGAGAAAATGTTGTTCTTTTAAATCCCAGAATTCTCCGATCAAACAAAACAAAATTCTCTCTACTAAAAAACTGGTATCCAAAAAGATAATAGAAAAATCTATAGAAAAATCTAGCTGGTCTGCTACCGCATAGCTGCCAACTTTTACGCTTTTTTCTTACCACTAAAATTTAATAGAATTTTTTTCGTCATGTAATCACACGATATTGTCAATTTAATAAGATAAAATTTACTATAAAATTTTAGTGGTAGGAAAACTACTAGTTCATAAGCAAATGCATAGAACAAATGGAGCTGTGAAAAAAATTTGTGTTATTTCGTGTCGTAAATACTATTACTGACGATTGATGGCGCTAGTAGCAGGACAAGTATAGCGGTCAAAGGCAACTTGCTGATTGAGAAGTCTGATACTATGATAAGGAGGTCTTGGTAGTTACTTATAAGATGTGAATGCTCTCTAAGAATAAATTTTAAAAAACATCGAAATTTAAAAGTGTGAAACGGGCGAAAAGCGTTCTAAAATCATTCTAAATTACAATTTCTATGGAATCTCTGGAAAGACAAAACCGATTTCAAAAGTGATGGTGGCAAATTGATGGTGACAATCCCTGCTCCAACATCCTCTTTAATAAAAGCTATGCGTTGCTGAAAACTGGGTTTTTAGCTAATCGTTGCCACAGATTAATCTCGGAAAATGAAACATTTGGAGTTACTGAAAAAAATAATAGCTCAAAAAGTATTTGTCAAAAATTGTTAGACAAACTGCGTTTGAAAGGTAAAAAATTGTATTCTTCTTGATATAAATTTCAAATCTAATGATTATGCCGTTTCTCAAATACTGAATTTCAAAAAATACCAAATTTCACAATGGAGTACCATAGCGAAACTTTCACGTGTAAAAAGATAATTATAAGGGCGACGTGTCCTGACGTGTATATTGGCTATAACACGAGTCACAAATTATAGTACACTTATTATTCTCTTAAAATATGAAATGTCAATATTTTTTTGATTAAAGGTTCGTTAAGAGAAACTGACCAGCGTAGCGGACGTAGCTTGCTAGTGATAAAATAAAACAATTTCATACGAAATATAACAGTGCTGTCGTATTTTTTTACTTAGAATAAAAGTTATATAAATTGCTTTTATTCTTTTCTTTTGAGATCCACTACGTCCGAGGGGCAGAAATACCAATTTTTCTATAGAATAATTTGCCTTATTTGATGATGTTGTATATGAGAACCATAAAGGAAAACATTTCAAGTCAGGCAAAAAGGTTTAACACCACTGCTCTACGTAATTTTTCTAAATGCGTCAAAAGATTGAAAATTAATGGTAAAACCGTTTCAGAGTAGTTTTAAGAATATAACGAAAACGTAATAAAAAAATCGCTTAAAAAAACCACTACACACTCAGAACATAAGAGTTCATGTAACAGTCTTGATGGTTTGAGTCGCCACCAAATGATGCCATCCGTAGCTATTATATCCGTGTATGTATTCAGTTATTTTTTTTGTAATAAGTGGTGGTAACTGAAACTCAAATATACGAGGCACAATATTGTTAATTGTTAAAGCAATGTTAAAAAATGTACATGTATATGAAAAAGTACAATTTACTGTTCATTTTAAAACAAACCGCATAAACAAATCCAATAATTATTCTAGTTATGAGTAGAATCATATTAGATCAGCGGTTCCCAACCTTTTTTCTCTCACGTACCTCTTGCTTAGACTTTTCATTTATGCGTACCCCTTGTCAACTACACCCGTCTCAAATATTTTTGTCTTCGTTCATTAGTAAAATTCTTTTGTTTGTTATCATTGTTAGATGCAGTTCTCTTCAGAATTTAAATTTTCAACCACATATCTATTTTGAATCAGAACACAATATCAACATGAATTCACTTAAAACACTAAATATTAGCTAAATATTTCAAATTAAGAACTCACAAAGCAATGCACGTTACGGAGTTTATGCTAATTCTGTCGAGTCGACACAAAAATGGTGACCTGCTTGCTGCATTCAAATGGATTTTAAATGAAATCGTCGAAACCTGAAGCCGGGTATGATTCAGGTATCTAGATATTTCTGTATCTAGATATTTCTAGAACTACTAGAAACAAAAGAAAAGGAGGGACACATGCGAAGTCACAAGATGTTATTAGATGTGGGCGGAGATAAAGGTGAAGAAATAATCAACCAATTACTAAATTTAGGCATTTTCCTTCATTTTATACGAATGTACTATTTTACTTTTACAGAAGTGTCACTTTGTAAACGAAAAGTTTTATTTTTCTGTTTTCATTTAATGTTATATTTTTTGCGTTATCCGCCATTACCTATGTAATTTTCACGTATCTCCAAATATTCCACCACGTACCCCCAGGGGAAAGCGAACATTAGGTTGGGAACCGTTGTATTAGAAGAATACGTTAACTCGTTCATTTTCAAATGCTGTTAAACTCGTCCTTCTTTTAAATTGCGCGAAATATTTCTCTTGAACTATTTATTATATTTACACGCAATCATTACGAATCTATAGATTGTATCACTGTTAAGAATATATGTAAAAATGTCAACATTTACAAAAAATTATATATTTAAAATAAGGTTGAAAGTCTTGTATATTGTTATCTTGAAGTTTTTACATGCATATTTTTTTTTTTTTTTTTTTTTTTTTTTTTGTAGTTGGAACAAGAAACACATTTAGGTCCAGTCTTAAGATATTGGTATAATATATAACATCTAAAAATATTACGTAAAAATATAAAATTGTACCTGAAATATCTTGCGTACAATTCTGAAAAAATTTAGAATTCAGGGAAAACTTTACTTTCAGGGTAAATAAATGTACTTCTGTAGTATTGAAGTCGCACCAGAGTTTCCGAATACTATTTCTGAAAATAAGGTAATGCATTTTTATTGCTTGTGTTCAAAAATTTATAAAAGCAAAATTGTATCAAAAAATTCTGATAAAAATAACAGGACATTAGCGAATATAAGCGTAAAGACGAAGATTGTTATTCCAAAATGAGGCAAAAAGTTTGCACGCCACTTCTCTACGTAACTCTACTAAATACATTGGAAGAAGAAAAACCAAGTGCATAAAACCCGGGTGGTACATTTAGGAAGATTACATAATCGCAACATAAAGTAAATTATTTTTTAACGAAGCACCACACACACACAGAACAGAAGCGGTCATGCGGTTTTCTCGAACAAGAAAATTAGAATAATATTTCTTCCTACGCCAAGTACTGTTAGTTCCGTGTATGTATTCAGTTAATATTTTGTAATAACTGGTGGGAACTGAAAATTAAATAATGGGCGCATACAAAATTTTAGTGTAAAAATTTGTTTAAAATGTACATGTATACGAAAAAGCAACATTTTCTGCGCATTTTAAAAAACAAACCGCATAAACAAATACTATAGTTATTTTAGTTTTGATTACAATCATATTGGACGATATATAAGTAAGCAATCATTAAAAGAATACTTTAAATCCTTCATTTTAAGAAGTTGAAATATTTTTTACATTATTTCCACCCCCTATCACTTTTAATAAATAGTATCATTAAAATTTAGACACAAGACTAAATGCTTAATTCATGCAGTTTTCTAGGATTTCAAAAGAACTTAAATGAAGTGTTATTAAGTAGTTGTTACATTTGTTTCAGTTGAAAAAAAGACGGCAATATTTTAATTATGAAGATGACCAGTTATGACAAAATAAAACACGTATATTTATAAGTAATTTCACGAATTAAAACGATACTGTATTCTTATTTTAATTAGAACGAAAGTTATATCCATCGCCTTTTTCTTTTCTTTTGAGATACTCTACGTGAGAACCGGCGAAAACCAATTTTTCTGTATAGAATTATATCCTTATTTAATGATAGGACATTTGAGATTCATAAAGGCGAAGATTTTTAATCCAAAATCAGACAAACATTTTTCACACCCCCTCTTTACGTAATTCTACTAAATTTATCGGAAAAAAGAAAACAAAATGCATAAAGCGCAGGTCGTATATTTGTGAAGATTACGTAAAAGTAGCACAGAGGAAATAATTTTTATTGTGTCACCACAAAAACAGAACAGAAGCGGTCAGGAAGTTATAAGCCTATGTGTTAAGAGGTGCAGGGTTCGTACGGGGTCCTGGAATTTTCAGGGTTTTGTACCAATAATTTCTTATAGAAAAACTCGCCTTATGCAATCACGCGATTATAGATTGCGAGTATTTCTGTAAGAAAATAATGGTTTATTACCCTAAAAAATTCCAGGACCGTGTACGAACCGTGTGGTGGTAACTAAAAATTAAGTAAAAAGGGCGAACTACACTTAACCCTTTCCGTATTATTCACGGGCTTTGTAGGAAACATTTTAAAAATGTAGATTGCTTTATTCCCTCCAGTTTTTTTAAAATAGTGCAATTGGATTTATTCTCTCGTTATTTTATCTGTTATTAACCCTAGAATGCTACCCATTCGTCTCCTGGACGAAGGTCATAACAAATAATTCTTCAGAAATTCTTCGGTACCAGTATTTTATTACAGAAAATAATCTCTACTTTAAAAAAAAGGAAAAAAGGACTCTTTTTTTTTTTTTTTTTTTTTTTTTTTTTTTTTTTTTTAAAGCAGAGATTTTCTGTAATAAAATACTGGTGTCGAAGAATTTCTGAAGAATTATTTGTTATGAGCTTCGTCCAGGAGACGAAAGGGTAGCATTCTAGGGTTAACAGGGCTGCTACTGGCGACTATTCTTTAATTCTATCTCGTACCACTTTCTCAAAACAAAAATTTTTCCCATATACTTTGAAAACTTCTGCAAGAGAAATGTACTACAAAATTAATTTATTTTAAATAGTGGTGCGAATAGAATATAAAAACAGTCGCCAGTGGCAGCCTTGGGTTAAGAGATATTTTTATTAAGCTTTCGTTATATTCATAAAAGTACACACCGCCTTTTTTCCATTATATTTCTTTTTCCCGATGCATTTAGTAGAATTACTTAGAATAGTGGTGTGTAAACTTTGTGCCTGATTTTCGAATAAAAATCTTCCTTTATGAATCGCATTAAATAAGGCCTATTATTCTATACAAAAATAATGGTGTTTCTGCGGCCCTGACGTAGAGTATCTCAAAAGAAAATGTAAAAAGCTAGGAATATTTTTTTTCTAACTAACATAAGAAAAACAGCACCGTTTTAATTCTTGAAATTACTTATAAATATGCGTGGTTTATTTCATCAAAACTGGTCATCTTCATATTTAAAATATTGCCGTCTCGTGTTTCAACTGACACAAATGTAACAACAATACTTTTAACGCTTCATTTGAGTTCCATTGAAAAAATGAGCCGGGAAAAGTATATTGTTTAAGCATTTAGACTTGTGTCGAAATTTTAATGAGCCTAATCAATACAAATGATGGGGGGATGGAAAACTATATAAAAAAAATTTCAACATTTTGAAATGAACGATATAAAGTATTCTTTTAATCACTGTTTACTTAAGGATTATACCTAATATGATTGTAGGCAAAACTAGAATAATGATAGGTATTATTTATGGGGTTTCTTTTAAAATGCGCAGAGAATATTGCTCTTTCATATACACTTACATTTTACAGAATATTTTAACACTTAATTGTAGTTTGCATATTTGTAGTCTTAATTGTTTAATTTTCAGTTACCACCACTTATTACAAAATATTAACTAAATACATACATGGAACTAGTACTAGCAGATTCGTGATTTTTTTCTTCTTCTCATTTTTTTTTCGGGAAAGCCACATACGGCTATTAGTCATGTGTGTGTGGTGGTTTTATAACTTTTTTGTTATATTTAGAAAATTTCACTTTGATGTTTTCCATTTTGTTTTCTTGTTACTGATGCATTTATTAGAGTTACGTGGTCTTGTGCGACCGTTTTGCCTAACCACTACTTTGTAATAAAACTTTTCGCCGTTAAGTATTGCAAATATCATGTCATTAAATTAAACAAATTTTTCTATTCAAAAATAGTGGTAGTTTCGGGGCCCTAATGTAGACTATAAAAAAGAGAATAGAAAACGGTGATGGATATAACATTCGTTGTAATTAAAATAAGAATAAAAGAATCATTTTAATTTGTATGAAATTAATTATAAATATACAGGTTTTATCTTGTCATACGATGTTGTCTTCATATATAAAATATTGCCAAGGTTCATTTTTCAAATTAAAAAATGTAACAATCACTTTTTTCACGTTTATTGAGTTTCTTTTAAGAAATAAGCCCGGAAAAGTATATAGTTTAACCATTTCGTCTCGTAGCGTAATTTTAATGAGCTTACTTAATAAAAAGTATAGAGGGGTGGAAATTATATGATTAAACACGTATGGTTCAACGTTTTATAAAACGTTTATGTTTAGAGGTATCATGGTAAAATGTTCTTAATCTCAATACGCGTTATACGAAATTCTTCCACAAAAAAATTAATCAGTTTTTTTTTCAAATAGATCTTTTGTGGTTTTTAATCTTTCCACAGAAGTTTGCAAAATATAATTTTGAATAAACGTCCGTCATCTTTCGTCGTTGATTTTCAAGAACAACTTTGCCTCAAATACAGCAAACTCGAATACAGCAAAATTGAAAGCAAGCCAGTCTTACCAGTTGCGCGAAGATTCTGATAGCGTGATTGGTACAGCTTTCCTGAAATAGTAAAATTCGTTTTAGTAATAGCGATATATATTCTCCCTTTAAAGAAGATGAATAATATTATTTTGTAAAAGTGGTAATCAATCAAGTAATCTGAACAGTTTTCCAAATTAGATTTTTTGTTTTACTCAGGAATACTTGATTACTATCACTTTTATGAAATAGTGATATTTGCTTTATTTAATTCTTAATCGCCTTATTTAATCTGTCATTCAATAAGGCGTATAATTCTATTTAAAAAGTTGCAATCAAGCAATTGTAATGAAAAACCTCGCCTAACTAGCAGCACTAAATTTATGTTTCCAGTCCGCAAGTTCTTTTTTATTCCTTGAATGCCACCACATTTTTGAAATAGTAATATTCGCCTTATTTAATGATTGATTAAATGAAATACAGATAAGGCATATGACACTATTTCAAAAAAGTAGTGGCAATCGAGCAATCTAAATTTTAAAAAAATGTAGCTCACTACAAATACTGCACTAACTCTGAATTCAGCAAAAAGTCCAATTGGCAACAACGATACATCCTCTTCCATGTATGAAAATTACAATCGCGTTAATTGGAAACAAGACTTTATATACTCTGTTCTTTCGTTGAAAATAATATTTCCACGTGTACTACAAGAAGTTACATAAAATGTCCGGTACTTGAATTAATATATTCTAATTTACAAATCAGACTGATATTCTTGGTCTTTGACGAAACTCAGCGTGCTTCAAATTGAGTAATTTTTTCAAATTTAGCATACAAAAATATATAAAAACACCCTTTAATTTCATGAGAAAAAATCATTATAGGCTTATTTTACATAGTTACCAACATATACGCTTTTTTATGTAGTGGAAACAACTTCTGAATCAAAGAAATTATTAAACAAAAATGTGTGCTGTGTTTATTTAATGAAATATAGTACATAATTTAATACATTTATTAAATAAAATTTCTAGTTCAAATATGTTTATTTGACTTAAACGTAACGTAGAAATTAGCAATCATGGTTTTATTAGCCTTAAGAACAATGATATATATATATATATATATATATATATATATATATATATATATATATATATATATATATACTGTTCTTAGCATCATGCCAGTAGAATTATGAAATACTGAATTATTTTTAAAACACATGTGGGTGCAGCCAAGCTGACGAGTACATCCACATATGTTTTTTCATATCCAATTCTTGATTGGTTCTCTTGTGGTCCAGTTTTTCCACTGAATAATGTTCATAATTAATTTATTAATCCATTTGTGTTTACATAATAGCAACTCCAATTTATAATTTTTTTCCCCTTTCTCTATCTTTCTTTTTAAATGTTCTTCAGGTATGAGTAAATTTGGCTAATTACCATTGAAGCACATGCTATGGTAATTTTATGATTGCACAAGTTAATTATTAGCTATGTGGTATTCTGATTACACAATATCATTAATTATCTCTTTGTAGATTTTAGTAGAATGATATTAGAACTTGATATGTTTTTGAAATTCATAGATATTATAATTATATATATATATATATATATTATGATGTCGCATCATATATTATTTAACTTTTGCAATTATTCCCCTCTCATTTAATTCCCTTTTCCAAATTTGTTCCCCTTTTTCATTATTTTAACGCTCACTATTCTACAAAAAGTTTTTCATTTTCCTTTCCCACCCTTTGTTAAATTCACTGGAACACATTTAATTCCGTTTATTCTAATATCCTTTTAATTCAGTTACACTAAAAATATTTCTATACTGTGCTGATAAAGTAAATGAAAACATTACATCTACACTTTCAAATAGCCAGCAAAAATATGCCCATCTAATATCTCCTTATTTGGTCACACAATTCTGTTGCTAACTGATTTCTTCATACACACCCTTTTTAATTACAATGATTCCCAAGCGCATCTGAATAACTCCGGTCCAAAAATATCTAACGTTTTATCAAAGTCATAACAATCTCTAAGGTTCGCGGGTTCAAGAATGCGAAAACTCTCTCGAGCCCCATTTGTGTGGTTTTTGCATTCCCACACATGTTGACTTCCGCCGAAAAATTCGTTAGGACGATTGATGCCAAAAATGGCTCTGTTCTCTAAATTTTTAATTGTCTTTATGCTCTGTTTGGAGAAATGATCGCCATATTGTAACCTTTTGGCGAAATGTAATTTTCATTCGATTTCATGTCATGATACGAGAAACAATCACTTCTATCGCTAATCATCCTACTTCCAACATGTAGCATTTTCACGAATTGTGTTACGGGCCAGGGTGCCCTGCGCTGCCGTGGGAAGCAAACGTTTTCCTGTACTTGTGCAATATCTATAGAACCTGGGATTATTAAAATACCTTCATCTACTCATGTCTGCTTGTTCTTCCAAATGTGCCTATTCTCATTCTTCATGAATTTATAGATTTCTTGGAAGGTAATGATGATTTTTAGTCATCGAAATACTCATTGTATGAAATCCACTTTACCACGACCAAGAACTCATATTACGTAATTTTGGTGCCAGTCACCAGTGTACAGGATTTTTACGACATGGTACCCGGGAATTTAAAAAACAACAACTTTATATTAAAAGGATATCAATAAGAATAAATTAAAGGCACAGCAGACAAACACTTTGGACTAAATAATACTCAAGGAGAAACTGTTCATCTTTATTGTTACTCGTACGTCTGTGCTCGTAATATATGAGTACATATTTCCTGAAAAGTCGACATCAGCCTGTGTCTATGTATTTTAATATAATCGGAATATAGGAAAATAGAAAACCAGAAACTTTCAAATCCAAAAACTCGTATATATTTTTTGTATCTAGCATCTGTGACTCATATATTTTTTTCGCGTAATATATAAGTTCAAGGTTTCTCGGAAGTTATCGATTTCCAACTTCATTATAACTCTATTCAGAATTCACGAAACAAAACAGGCAGTTTAAAATAGACTATGTGTATCCAAGTTGCATCGACATTCGAAAGAAAAAAAAAGGAAAGAAAGATAAAATATTCTCTCTCTGTGATGTGTGGATCACTAACGGAGGTCAGAAAACTTCAAATCTGATGCTTTTTGTTTCCAAAGGATATTTTCCATATGCGGTTTAAATTAATTTTCTTCTTTCGGAGACTCCACGGTGATGCAATCTACACTTTCGTCGCTCGCGGTTAATGAAGTGGCCCACTGAGTTAAACTTTCGAAAGAAAACTGTTTCTGCTAATCTGCAGTTCTCTCTTTAGTTGTTAAAAATAATTAAACTTTTTCTGGACTTGTGGAACGCTATGAAAACATATGAACAAACACAGAACCTTTGCGAAAACATTCGAATTGTGTTATTAACATGTGACTTGAATTTAGCATTGCGAGTTCTCCTTAGTAAGTTAAATTGTGTGTAAACGGTTAATAATAAAAAAATTCAATACACCTGCGTTTACGATAAATCAAACCAAAGGTGTCATTATATACGGAATAATATCTTATTTCAGAATATGAGTGCAATTTTTGAAATAGGGTTCGCCTTCATATTAAAAAATTGGACTAACATCGATTTATCAAAAGGTAAAGCTCACATTTCAAATTTCAGTTCTACGGAAATCAGCTAGGAAAAGTGCATAGTTTATGTATTTTTGTTAAATTTTTATGGAGTAAGAAGACGCTAAAAGTTGAGTATTGTAAAATTAAATTTGCGTGACAAAATTTAATTTATGTCTTCCAAAAACATCATCTGATTAATTATATATTTTAAAAGTGATGACACAACCATATTCGAGGCAATTTTTTCAACTCGTAAGCATAATTTTAATTATGAATATTAATTATAATTTCTTATTAAAAAATTTATGAGTATCGATCTACATCCATTTTTCATTGCTGCCACTGGCGACAATCTTTTAATTCTATCTAGCACCACTTTAACAAAACAGAAATCTTTCACGCTCGCTTTGACAACACGGGTAAGACACCACAATTTTTTTTAAAATACTGGTGCGAATTGAATATAAATATAGTCGCCAGTGGAAGCCCTGATTTTTGCATAAAGAGAATGGGTATTGCATATTTTCCAACTTTACCGACATTTGTTACCACTAAAATTTTAAAACAAATTGACTTATTTAATGACAAATTTCGTCGGTTAAATAAGACAAAATGTACATTTAAATTTCAGTGGTAACAAAAGCGTAAATGTTGGCTGCTACAGGTATTGTCAAAAACATGGTTGATTAATGGGTCAAAGGCATGAAGAGGAAATATTTTGGTACTGTTCAAACACAAACACATAAGAAAGCAGATAATTTATTTGAAAACTTTCTTTTACAGAAGTTGTGACAACAACGGCACGATTTATTTATTTTATACATCGATTGTATTTACAATTTTACTGGTGTGGGACTGGATGATTATCATTTGACATCTTAGCTAATATTTTTCTATATTTGTGGATATACCCTTAATATATTTTCGTTTATAAATCCATGGAGATTTAACAAAAATACATAATCTATATAAATTTACGGGCTGATCCAAAAAAATGAAATATGGTACGATTATCAAAATTAGGTGTTACTAATTAAAAAATTGAAGTAGGTTATATTAGTAATATGCTGATTAACCCTATTGCAAAATTTCATTCATATTGTCAAAGTAGACAGTATTCCGCGTCTAATAACAGACTTTGATGTGATTTTATCATTAACGGTCTGCTAATAAAGATATGTGCATCTTTTTTTATATACTGCATGCACTTTTATTGCTTGAAAAGCGGTGGTATATATGTAACCCACACAATTTTAATCACAATTTTCAGATTTTTTGAACAGAACTTTACTCGTATAAACTTCAACATGGCGCCTAAAATTGCATTACCTTACTTTCAAAAAAGAATTCAAAAATTCTGGTGTGAATTCAATAACACAGAAAGACATTTACTTACCCCCTGAAAGTAGAGATTTCCCTGATTTCTGAGTTTTTTCAGAATTGTGCTTAAGATATTTCAGGTAAAAGTTTATATCTTTACGTGATATTTTTAACGTAATATATTATACTTATATTTTAAAACTGGACCTAAATATCTCTATAGATTCATCTACAAAAAAAAAGAATTATGCATGGATAAACTTCAAGAAAACAATATACAAGACTTTCAACCTTATAAAAATATACAATTTTCTAAAATATATGTATTTTTAGGTTCATTCTTAAGAATTACACAATCTATATATCACTAAACATTGCACGTAAAATTATTAAATTGTCAAGAGAAATGTTTTACGCAATTTAAAAGAAGGACATTTTGAAATGAACGATTTAAAGCAGTCTTCTAATAATAACTTACGTAGGGATTATCTAATATGATTCTAGTCATAAATAGTCATTCTTTCAGCACCATTTTGAAATGAATGATTTAAAGTATTCTTCTAATCATTGCTTACGTAGGGGTAATCTAATATGATTCTATTCATAACTAGAATAATTATAGGATTTGTTTTTTCGGTTTATTTTAAAATGCGCAGAAAATAGTGCTATTTTACGTACATGTACATTTTTGAACATTGTTTTAATATTAAAGAATATTATACCCCGTTTATTTAATTTTCAGTTACCACCACTTAATATAAAAAATTAACTGAATACATACGCAGTTATAGTAGTAATAGATCTGGGTGATAATACGTGATAATACTACGGATCAAGACAGCCCCATGAGCACTGTTCTTCTCAGTGCGTGGTGTTTTTTTTAAGAGATGCTTTTACGTTTTCGTCTTGTTCGTAAAACTACGCCCTTTTTCATTTCGTTTTCAATTTTGTGATGCATTCAGAAAAATTACGTAGAGCAGTGGTGTGAAACATTTTGTCCTAACTTTGAATAAAAAATGTTCGTTTTTATGAATCACAAATATCTTGTAGTTAAATAAAGCAAATTATTCTGTACAAAAAAATGGTATTTTTGTGGCTTTGACGTAGTGTATCTCAAAAGAAAATAATAAAAGCTATTGATATAACATTCTTTCTACGTAAAATATAAATAACAGCACTGCTTTAATTCGTATGAAATGCCTTATAATATAAATTATTCCTTAATATAATAATCCTTATACCGTAATTTCCAGTGTATAAGCCGCGGGTAAATTAAGTCTGTTTCAAACCAGAATTATTTTTATAGAAATAAATTCAAATAAGTATCAAGATGTAGCACCTTACATTTCAAGTTTAAGATTTTAGACTTGTGTCGAAATTTTAATGAGCCTATTTAATTTAAAATATAGGGGGATTTGAAACTACGTAAATACAGTTTTCAACAATTTGAAATGAACGGTTTAAAACATTCGTTTAATCATTGCTTAAATAGGTATCATCTAATAAGACTCTAGTCATATCTAGAAAAATTATACGAGGTTTTTAGGAGGTTTCTTTTACAAAAAGTTTTGCTTTTTCGTATACATGTACATTTAAAAGAAATTAACACTCGAGAGTAGTATTCGTCATTTTTAGGTGCGTTCGTAATTATATAAATACGTAGCACCTATTGTCGTCGCTTGGTCCGTCCGTCTGTCCATCCGTCCGCCTGTCCGTCCGTCCGTCCGCATATAACAACGCAAAAACTACCCAACCGAATAATTTAAAACTTAAGATATATAATCTTTGCAGAATTTTGTCGAGACATTTCAAATTTTATTAAAATCGAATCAAAACTTTAGGAGATATTAATAAAAATATTTATTAAGAAATGTGATTTTTTTTTTTAAATCGGTGCTTTCTTGTTAGAGGAGCTTCCGATGGATGTTAAATCGTCAAGCGACCGAGACACTTATTTTATTACAGAAATTAATCTGCAGACGATATAATTCATTTCACAGAATTAAAAATCATCTAGGTCTGAATATTTATATAACTAGCTATAGTACGAACGCACCTCGTATGTCACGTTTGACGTACAATTTCCAACTTGCTTAAATTTTCAGTTGTCACCACTTATTACAAAAAAAAAAAAAAAAAAAAAAAAAAAAAAAAAAAAAAAAAACCCTCAATACATGCACAACAATACTAGTAGGTGGTGTATCGAAATGGTTGCTCATTTCTGATGAGTAAACCATACGACCGCTTCTGTTCTTTTTATGCGTTGGTTGGTTAAAAACAATTTCCTGTGTATCATCATATCAAGACTCCCTTATCATAGATCAGACTTGACAATCTGGAGAAAGTCTATGGGAGAAAATGTCCGCGGTAATTGCCAACTTATTAATTGACTTTCTCCGGAAAGTATCGCCGCCTGGTGGATACTACCGCACAGTTGCCATGTTTCGGGCTTTTTGAACACCAGTATATTTTTAGAGAAAATGTTGTTCTTTTAAATCCCAGAATTATCCGATCAAACAAAACAAAATTGTCTCTACTAAAAAACTGGTATCCAAAAATATAATAGAAAAATCTATAGAAAAATCTAGCTGGTCTGCTACCGCATAGCTGCCAACTCTTACGCTTTTTTCTTACCACTAAAATTTAATAGAATTTTTTTCCTCATGTAATCACACGATCTTGTCAATTTAGTAAGATAAAATTTACTATAAAATTTTAGTGGTAGGAAAACTGCTAGTTCATAAGCAAATGCATAGAACAAATGGAGCTGTGAAAAAATTTCGTGTGATTTCGTGTCGTAAATACTATTACTGGCGATTAATGGCGCTAGTAGCAGGACAAGTATAGCGGTCAAAGGCAACTTGCTGATTGAGAGGTCTGATACTATGATAAGGAGGTCTTGCATCATATATTCTAATACGAGCAAATCTTGTGTGTGGTTATATATATATGCAAATCTTATCTTAAAAACGGCTCTAACGATTTTGAAGAAATTTCGTATCCTACCGTTTTGGGGCACCAGAAATCCATTGGGCTACGTCACATGTTCGAGAAAATTCGATTAGTGGGTCATTTTGGGTCATTTTGGGTCATGGTCAAGCTAATTGTATCTAAAAAACGGTTCAAACGATTTTGACGAAATTTTGTATCCGACTATTTTCGGGCACGAGAAGACTATTGGGATGGGTCACATGTTCGAGAACTTTCGATTAGAGGGTAATTTTTGGGTCAAAGCGGATCAAATTAATTTTATCTAAAAAACGGCTCTAACGATTTTGATTAAATTTTGTGTCCTACGAGTTTCGAGCACGATAAAATCATTGGGCTAGGTCACATGTCGAGAAAATTCGATTAGTGGGTCATTTCTGGGTCATTGTGGGTCAAGATCTAAAAAGCGGCTCAATTTACACTAAATTTTGCATCCAATCGTTTTCGAGCACGAGAAGACTGTTGGGCTAGGTCACATGTTCGAGAAAATTCAATTAGTGGGTCATTTTGGGTCATTTTGGGTCATGGTCAAGCTAATTCTATCTAAAAAACGGTTCAAACGATTTTGACGAAATTTTGTATCCGACTATATTCGGGCACGAGAAGACTATTAGGCTGGGTCACATGTTCGAGAACTTTCGATTAGTGGGTCATTTTTGGGTCAAAGCGGGTCAAATTAATTTTATCTATAAACGGCTCTAACGATTTTGATTAAATTTTGTATCCTACGAGTTTCGGGCACGCGAAAATCACTGGGCTAGGTCACATGTTCTAGAAAATTTGATTAGTGGGTCATTTCTGTGTCATTGTGGGTCAAGATCTAAAAAGCGGCTCAATTTACACTAAATTTTGCATCCAATGGTTTTCGGGCACGAGAAGACTGTTGGGCTAAGTCACATGTTCGAGAAAATTCAATTAGTGGGTCATGATATTTGAACTCAAATTTAATTTTGACCGAGCATAGCTCGGTCTTCCCTGCTCGTTGTATTCTAATACGAGCAAATCTTGTGTGTGGTTATATATACATATATATATATGCAAATTTTATCTTAAAAACGGCTCTAACGATTTTGACGAAATTTCGTATCCTACCGTTTTGGGGCACCAGAAAACCATTGGGCAAGGTCACATGTTCGAGAAAATTCGATTAGTGGGTCATTTTGGGTCATTTTGGGTCATGGCCAAGCTAACTGTAAAACGATTTTGACGAAATTTTGTATCCGACCATTTTCGGGCACGAGAAGACTATTGGGCTGGGTCACATGTTCGAGAACTTTCGCTTAGTGGGCCATTTTTGGGTTAACGCGGGTCAAATTAATTTTATCTAAAAAAGGGCTCTAACGATTTTGATTAAATTTTGTGTCCTACGAGTTTCGAGCACGATAAAATCATTGGGCTAGGTCACATGTCCGAGAAAATTCGATTAGTGGGTCATTTCTGGGTCATTGTGGGTCAAGATCTAAAAAGCGGCTCAATTTACACAAAATTTTGCATCCAATGGTTTTCGGGTACGAGAAGACTGTTGGGCTAGGTCACATGTGTGACAAAATAAAATTAGTGGGTCATTTTGGGTCATTTTGGGTCATGGTCTAGCTAATTGTATCTAAAAAGCGGTTCAAACGATTTTGATGAAATTTTGTATCCGACCATTTTCGGGCACGAGAGGACTATTGGGCTGGGTCACATGTTCGATAACTTTCGATTAGTGGGTCATTTTGGGGTCAAAGCGGGTCAAATTAATTTTATCTAAAAAACGGCTCTAACGATTTTGATTAAATTTTGTATCCTACGAGTTTCGGGCACGCGAAAATAATTGGGCTAGGTCACATGTTCGAGAAATTTCGATTAGTGGGTCATTTCTGGGTCATTGTGGGTCAAGATCTAAAAAGAGGCTTAATTTACACTAATTTTAAAATCCAATGGTTTTCGAGCATGAGAAGACTGTTGGGCTAGGTTTCGAGAAACTTCAATTAGTGGGTCATTTTGGTCGTGGGTCATCATGGGTCAAGCTATTTTATCTTAAAAACGGTTCAGAGGATTTGAAATAAAATTAGCACCCTACAGTTTTAGGGAACAAGAAGACTATTAGGCTAGGTCACATGTTTGAGAAATTTCGATTAGTGGGTCATTTTGGTCATGGGTCATTATGGGTCAAGCTATTTTATCTTAAAAAGGCTCATACTTTTTACTCTAAATTTTGCATCCTATGGTTTTCGGGCACGAGCAGATTGTTGGGCTAAGTCACATGTTCGAGAAAATTCCATTAGTGGGTCATTTTGGTCATGGGTCATGATATTTGAACTGAAATTTATTTTAAACCGAGCTTAGCTCGGTCTTCCCTGCTCGTTACGTTTACGTGAACTTCGCAAAAGTAGTATCCGCTTTTTTGTTAATATTTTTTTTCCTTCTCCCGACTCCCGATGCATTTAGTAAAATTACGTATATCAGTGATGTGCAACCTTTTCGCCTGATTTTGAAGTAAAAATCTTCGCCTTTATAGTGATGCACATAATCAATGATTTTTTTATTCGAGTGAATAATTCGGGCATGCGCAAAAGTATAGTTGCCAACATTCGTAAGCATACTTGCCAAAATTGTTTTTAATCAATTTCCCCCAGAAATTTTGCAAAAAGAAAGATACTTCTCATTTGTATCTGGGTGCTTACCTAATTTTGATTAAAATTAAAATCGTTTTTTGTACTACAAAATTTCCTGTAGTAATTCAATAAAAATGGCAGATATGTTTCTGTGCATGCCCGAATGATTCATTCGAATATCATTCATTCTGTCCATCATTAAGCCTATATGAAACGCAATTTGTTCCTTTGAATTCTGTTGAAGAAACAAACCCGAAACAGTTTGAAGTATATAACAGTTTGAAGAAAAATTATAGGATATTTTTATGAGGTTTGTTTAAAAATACACACAACATGTTATTAATTCATCTAGATGTGCACTAAAATAAAATAACATTGAAGTGTATGTAGTATGCCCCATATGTTTAATTTCTTGTTACCACTTTGTTATTAAAAAAATTAACTGAATTGACGTGGGACATAAAGAAGATCGAAATTCCGGTAAAATTTGCGAAATGTTTCAGGATAATTTCTTGAAACGTTACGAAATTTTTTTACAGTGAAGTCAGTATTCGTCACCGCAGGAATGATGCATTCCAGCAATTCTCTCAACGTTGTTGGCATTGGAGGTACATAAACTTTGTCCTTCGCATAACCCCACTGGAAGAAATCACATTCCGTAAGATCTCTACCTGGGAGGTCCATGGCAAAAGAACTTCAATACACCAGCTTGCCATCTAGGGGGCACGTGAGCCACGAGGCGGTCTATTAAACTTGGTGAATATATGTAGCTTGTCCTGTATTACCCATCTTCGTAGATCGTAAACATCTCAATACACAGTGTTTTGAAAGCCGATGAATCATTTAGGTTAGCCCTGTATAATTTTAACTTTTGATTATGGAGTAAGACTGGCTTCTTTTTTTATATTCAATCGTAACACAATTTACAAAAAAAAAACTCTTTGCGGCAGATATCGCTTTAAAAGAATCCTAGTAAAGTGTATGGCAGGGATTTTTTCCAAAAAAGTAGTAAAAAGAGAGAAAAAAAAATAGTATCTTGGAAGTACGATGTGAGAAGCCCGCAATCAAACGATTACCGTAATTTCCGGTGTATAAGCCGCGGGTAAAATAAGTCTGTTTAAACCAGAATTATTTTTAATGAAATAAGTTCATATAAGTGCCAAGATGTAACACGTTACATTTCATTAAAAACGATTTCCGGTCCGAAACATATTTAATTGATTCGCGGCTTATACGCCGGAAATGACGGTAATCATTGCTTACATAGGGAACATTTAATATGATTCTAACCATAAATAAAATAATTTTAGGCTTTTATATGTGGTTTGTTTGAAAATTCGCAGAAAATGTTGCTCTTTCATATATATCTACATTTTGTACATTTATTTAACAACTAACAGTAGTATGTCCCGTATAATTAATTTTAAGTTACCACCACTTATTACAAAAAATTAACTCACCACATACACGGATATAATTCCAGCATATTCATTTCGTCTATTTTATTAAACCTGATAAAGAAAGTCATATTAACTCTTTTCTTCTGAATGTGTGGTTGTTTTTTATGAGATGTTTTTACGAAGCTTTTGTTGTATTCATAAAAACACACCCCGCTTTTTTCATTGTATTTTTTTTCTCACTATGCATTTACCGTAATTTCCGGCGTATAAGCCGCAGCTCAAAGAGTCGTTTTTCGACCCAGAAATATTATTCAATAATTGTAGTTAAATATTTACAGCGATCTTTTAAGTTACATTTTATAAAATAATATTTCTGGGTCGAAAAACGACTCTTTGAGATGCGGCTTATACGCCGGAAATTACGGTAGTAGAATTACGTAGAGCGGTGGTGTGCGAAATTTTTGTCTGATTTTGGATTAAAAATCTTCCTTTATGAATCGCAAATTTTCTGTCATTAAATAAGACAAATTGTTCTATACAAATATAGCAGTATTTCTGCAGGCCTGACACAGAGTATCTAAAAAAAAATAATAAAGAAAACGATGGATATAACTTTCGTTTTAACTAAAGTAAAAATAATAGAACCGTCTTAATTCGTATGAAATTCCAAATAAATGTACGAGTTTTATTTCATCATAACTGATCATTTTCATATTTTAAATATTGCCGTTTTGTTTTTCTACTGAAGCAAATGTATCAACCACTTTTATCACCTTATTTGAATTCATTTGAAGGTTTAAGCCCGAAAAAGTGCATAATTTAAGCATTTAGACTTGTGTCCAATTTGTAATGAGCATATTTAACAAAAAATTATAGCGAGTTGAAAAACTATGTAAATAGACTTTTCAAAAATTTGATATGAGCTATTAAAAGTATCTTTTTAATCATTCTTGACATACGGATCAACTTATATGATTCTAGTCACAACTAGAATAATTACGGGATTTTTTTTTATGCTCTTGGTTTTAAACTACACAGAAAATATTGCTCTTTCATATACATCTATATTTTTGAAAATATTTTTAACATTTAAGTGTACTTCTCCCCTTTTATTTAATTTTTAGTTACCACCACATATTACAAAAAAATAACTAAATACATTACAAGGAAATAATACTAGCAGAAATTTCTAAATAGTGGCTTTATTTCTGTTCAAGAAAACCACGTGACCGCTTCAGATCTCTTCGTAAGGTAATTGGATAAAATCTTTTAATTTATGTTACTCTTAAGTAATTTTCAGAAAATTACTACCCTCCTTTTTTCCGTGTTGTTTTCTTTCTTCCGATGCTATGATATGAGAATCATATATTATTCCTCACCCATATTCTTCATAAATATATTATTCATCATAATATATTTAATAGGTCAGAATTCTCCCTTTTCATTAAGTCTGATCACATAATATTTAACTTAGAAATAGCATTCGTTTCAAATTTAATTGTTGTTAAGTCACTAGTTTATTTTTCTCTTTCTTTCTCTCGGAACACATTCCCCCCTTTTAAAAATACAAAAATAATAGATACTCTACCTTTGTTAAAACGAGATAGCAACGCATTTTTAACCTTCCATTTTTACCGCTAGCTTTCTGCTAGCTGAGCAATATTCTTTAGATAAAAAAGGCCATCTGGAAAATAATGCAATGCGTTTAGCTCCTAATATTGTATCAATAAAGAATATCTATCATTCGTTATTCTAAAAATAGCGTAACGACAGATGTAAAATGCAAATCGGCCCGTCCCAAAATTCTTCAAATTATCGTCTGACCCGGGCCATTAAAACGTTCCTTGGCAGACATAATTTTAAATTATGGATAATATCTATGCCAAAAATGGTACACTTTGGAAAAGATTCTCATTGAAGCATGCTCCCTCTGAAAGAATTCTCGCCAATCTGGCATCCCGAATGGCGAGCTCTGTAATCATTTGATTTCTAATCGGCCATAAGTGAGAGCTCACTTTGCTCCTACAGGTAACTCGATCTAGATGCCTTTTCGTGCCGCTCTCCTTGTGTAATTCCTACTATCTATGGTATTCGCCATGCCAGCAAAATAAATGTACTGTTTTCAGCGATCGTGGATATTTTTTTTTATCTTACCCTCAAACCTTAGCATTCCATGAGCAAACAATAGTATAGATGCATTTAGTAGAATTGCGTACGACAATGGTGTGCAACATCATTGCTTGATTTTTAAAGAAAAATCTTCGTTTTTATGAATCGCTAATATCCTGTCATTAAATAAGGCATATTATTCTATACAAATATAATGGTTTTCTGAGGCCGTGACGTAGAGTATCTCAAAAGAAAATAAAAAAAGCGTAGGTTATAACTTTCATTCTATCTAAAATAAGAATAAAAGAAACGTTTTAATTCGTCCCCTAGTGTAATTCCTGCGATCTATGGTATTCGCCATGACAGCAAAATACATTTACTGTTTTCAGAGGTACTGGAGTTTTTTTTTAATCTTACCCTCGAACTTGCTCACCCCATCAATAAACAATAGTATAGATGCATTTAGTAGAATTGCGTATGTCAGTGGTGTGCAACATCTTTGCCTGATTTAAAAACAAAAAAATCTCCACTTTTATGCATCGCAAATATTCTGCCATTAAATAAGGCGTATTATTCTATTCAAAAATAGTGGTATGCCTGTGTCCCTCACTTGCAGTATCTCAAAATAAAATAAAAAAAGCGATGGATATAAATTTCGTTCTAACTAAAAGAAGAATAACAGCACCGTTCTAATTCGTATGAAATTCCTATTAAATATACGTGATTTAATTTATAACAAAATGTCATCTTCATACTTAAAATATTTCCATCTCGTTTATCAAATGAACAAATGTAACAACTACTTTTAACTAGTGCTAGCGAATATACGTTTAATACGTTTCAAACGTATTGTAACCGGTAACGATTTTGTATTGGTATAATATGGAAAAAAGGCGTGCATATACGTTTAAACATATATAAACGTACTTTCGCGAGTACTACTTTTAACACCTTATTTGAATTCCTTTGAAGAAATAATCCAGGAAAATACATGGTTTAAGCATTTAGTCCTGTGTAAAACTTTTTATCAGCCTAAATGACAAAAATGATAGGGGATAGAAATAATGTAAAAAAAAATTCAACATTTTGAAATTAACGATTTAAAGTATTATTTTAATAATTGCTCACTCAGGGGTCAGCTAATTTGACTCCAGTCATAACTAGAAAACTTATAGGATACTTTATTGTAGTTTGTTTTAAATACGCCGGAAATGTTACTCTTTTCATATCAATGTGAAGAGTATTAAATCATCACACAAAATAAGAGTAGTATGCTATATTTAATTTTCAGTTACCACCACTTATTACAAAAAATTAACTGAATACATACACGGAAATATTAGTACTAAGTATGCTTGAATCTTTATCTTCAGAGATCAAGAAAACAACATGAACTGTTATGTTTGTGTGGTGTTTGGTTGAATTATATTTTCCTATATAACTTCACAAATGTACAAACACCGTTTATACATTTGGTTTCCTACATCCGATGCATTTAGTAGAATTGCTTACAGCAGTGGTGTGCAAGATATTTGACTGATTTTGGAAAAAAAAAATCTTCCTTTACGAATCGCAAATATCATGTCATTAAATAAGACAAATTATTTTATACAAAAATAGCAGTACTTCTAGAGCCCAGACTCAGAGTATCTCAAAAGAAAATAAAAAAGTGATTGAAATAACTTTCCTCCCTAATAAATAAGAATAAAAACACCATCATAATTCGTGTGAAATTCCAAATAAATATACTTGCTTTATTTCGTCATAACTTATCATCTTCATATATAAAATACTGCCATTTCGTTTTTCTACTGGAACAAATGTAACAATAACTTTTAACCCTTTATCTACTGACGGTACTTATAAGTACCAATCACTTTAAAACTTTATAGCACAACAACCATTACTTATATTCTGATTCAAAATTTTAATCAGCCTACTTGACAAAAATGTTAGGGGGATGGAAAGTATGTAAAAACATTTCAACATTTTGAAATGAATAATTTAAAGAATTCTTTTCATCATTGCTCACTTAGGGGTTGTATATATGTCTAATTTTAATCTAGTCATAACTGGAAAAATTATAGGATATTTTTTATAGTCTGTTTTAAATACGCTGGAACTGTTTCTCTTTCATATATATTGCATTAAAAAAATAACACAAAATACGAGTAGCTTGCCCTATTTAATTTTCAGTTACCACCGTATTATTACAAAAAATTAACCGAATACATACACGGAAATATGACTACTAAGAAAACTTAAATCCTAGTCCTTTTTAATGATGAATAAAACAACATGAACTGTTCTGTTTGTGTGGTGGTTGGTTAAAAAATATTTTCTTATATATTACGTTTATGTAATCGTCACAAAAGTACATCCCCACTTTTATCCATTTGGTTTTTTACTTCCGATGCATTTAGTAGAATTGCTTACAGCAGTGGTGTGCAACATTTTTGCCTGATTTTGGAATAAAAATCTTTCTTTATATCGCATATATCCTGTCGTTTAATGAGTCAAAATATTCTATACACAAATAGCAGTATTTCGGTAGCCCGCACGCAGAGTATCTCAAAAGAAAAGAAAAAAGCGATGGATAAAAGTTTCGTTCTAGCTAATATGTATAAAAGCACCGTCATAATTCGTATGAAATTCCAAATAAATATAGGTGTTTTATTTCTTCATAACTGATCATCTTCATATTTAAAATATGGCCGTTTCGTTTTCCTACTGAAGCAAATGTAACTTTTAACACCTTATTTGAATTTCTATGAAGATTTAAAACTGAAAAAGCACATAATTTAAGCATTTAGTCTTGGTCAAATTTTAATGAGCCTATTTAATAAAAAAATGTAGGCAGTTGAAAAACAATATAAACAGAATTTTTTAAATTTTTAAATGAACTATTAAAGATATCCTTTTAATAAATACTGTCATAGGGATCGGCTTATGTGATTCTAGTCATAACTAGAATAATTATATGATTTTTTATGCTCTTGGTTTTAAAATACGCAGAAATTATTGCTATTTCATATACATGTGTATTTTTGAAAATATTTTAACATTTAACTCTTTAATGGTCGCGCCCGAAAAGTATATGTTACTTTTATTTTAATTTAGATTGTATGATTGCCTCCACTTTTTTGAAGTAGAAATGTTTACCTTATTTAACCCTAGAACGCTACCCTTTCGTCTCCTGGACGAAGCTCATAACAAATAATTCTTCAGAAATTCTTCGACACCAGTATTTTATTACAGAAAATCTCTGCTTAAAAAAAAAAAAAAAAAAAAAAAAAAAAAAGGTCCTTTTTTTTTTTTAAAGTAGAGATTATTTTCTGTAATAAAATACTGGTACCGAAGAATTTCTGAAGAATTATTTGTTATGACCTTCGTCCAGGAGACGAATGGGTAGCATTCTAGGGTTAATAAAAAGAAAAGTGCCCAGTTAAACTGATGGCATTGGGCTCACGGGCTATTTACACTAAATGTATATTATACTGTTATTTCACAGAATAATGCTCATCAAAAGATAAAGAAATCGACAACAAACATGTATACAAAATTTGAAACAAATCGGATAATTCTGCATGGAATACCCATTTAGCTGAATTAAAGGGGGGGATTAGCCCCCTCGTTTCCCCCTTTATACTTAACTAATGAATCTTGAAATCTAATCAGGGAATCGCCTTATCAGAATAAACCTGTATACCAAATTTGAAGGAAATCTGTTATTTCTGCATGAAAAAGCCATTTATATAAACTAAGGGGGATTTGTCTTCATTCCCCCACCTTTATACTTAAACAATGAATCCCCAAAAGTAATCACGGAAGAGCTTTATCAGATTAAACCTGTATACCAAATTTTAAGCAAATCGGACAATTCTGCATGACAAACACATTTATCTAAATTTAAGGGGAGATTATCCCCGTTACTCCCTTTATATTTAACAAATGAACGCCCAAAACGAATCAGGGAAGCGCCTTATCAGACTGAACCATATACAAAATTTGAATTAAATCGGATATTTTTATCAAAAGTTATCGCGTTACATACATACAGAACCTGCGGCCACATTTGGTCTCACGCTTTGCTGATCTGTGAACTAAAAAGCACCACACATTCAGAACAAAAGAGTTCATGCGGCTTTGTTGATCAGCCATAAAGAGATAAAACACACGATGCCCAAGTATTATATGTGTAGATAATTCAGATAATTCAGATAATTTTTGTAGCAAGTGGTGGTAACTGAACTTTAAGTAAATGGGGTGTGCTACTCTTAATTGTTAAAAATATGTTAAAAAATTTTAATGTATATGAAACAGCAACATTGTCGGTACACACACACACACACACACATATTTTCAAACAAACCTCATAAAAAATTCCTGTAATTATTCTATTTATGGCTAGAATCATATTAGAGGATCCCTAAGTAAGCAATAAGGATTAAAAGATACTTTAAATCGTTCCTTTCAAAATTTTTCAATGTCTATTTACATAGTTTTCCATCTCCCTACCATTTTTATTGAAGAGGCTCATTAAATTTTGACACAAGACTAAATACTGAATCTATGTAAATTTTCGGGCTTATTTCTTCAAAGGAATTCGAATAATATGTTACATTTGCTTCAGTTTAAAAACGAAACGGCAATATTTTAAATATGAATATGATCAGTTATGATGAAATAAAACACGTATATTTATTCAGAATTTCATACGTATTTAAACGTTACTGTTATTCGTATTTTAATTAGAGCAAAAGTTACATCCATCGCATTTTTACTTTCTTTTCAGATACTCTGCGTCAGGGCCGTAGAAATAACTCTTTTTTTGTAAGGAAAATTTTAAAAAAGTAGAGCGTACTTATATGAATATAACAAACGCTTAAATAAAACAGAACTTAATAATACACCACACGTTCAGAACAAAAGAGCGCATGTGGCTTTCTTGAGCACCTTTGGAGATGGCTTAATACAAGAAGGTTGTAGTACAAGTATTATATCCGTGTCTGTATTCAATTATTTGTTTGTAATAAGTGGTGGTAACATAAAATTAAATAAACGGGGCGTACTACTCATATTGTTAAAAAAATGTTCAAAAATATACATGTATATGAATAATAAAATTTTTCTGTCCATTTTTATACAAACCGCA
Organism: Maratus michaelseni; assembly: GCA_963931845.1. Lineage (NCBI taxonomy): Eukaryota > Metazoa > Arthropoda > Arachnida > Araneae > Salticidae > Maratus > Maratus michaelseni. Next base: position 62,679,770 of record OZ007586.1, on the reverse strand, counting down.
TTTAAATTCCAATAATTATTCTATTTATGGGTAGAATCATGTTAGATGATTCCTATGTAAGCAATGATTAACCTTTTAAATACGGGGATCGGACAACGTACGTTCCAGCGACTATCTTTTTAATCTTTTTGTGCCACTATCTTTGCCGAACTCTTTTACTGGGCTATTTTGAAACGATATCTACCATAAAGGAATCATTTGTGGATTGTGGCACGATTGAATATAAAAATAGTCGTCAGTCTTGACCGTAATCAAAAGGTTAACCCTTTCCGGCACAGTGGTCCCACTCCGGGCACAACTAATTTTAATTCCAAACTTGCATTCGACACCAAGAAAGTTTAATAAAATTTTGTTTCTATAATGAGAGCTTAAAATAAGGAGTTCTTATTTTTTTTTAAATGTCGTTTGTAAATTCCGGTGTCAGTCAATAATATCTCATTTTAATGAACAGACTTTGTCTGTGCCGGAAAGGGTTAAAAGAAAACTTTACATCACTCATTTCAAAACGTTGTTCAAAATACCCTTCTTTTAAACTTCTTAACCTGATTGAATGATTCTAATCGATCCGTTCCTATGATTCATTTCATTTGACACAAACTAGATATTTATTTTTAACGCGTTCGCTGCCAAGCTAAAAATGCCGGAATTTTCATTTTATTTAGAAAGTTCAAATTCATACCAGAAAATACTAATAGCAATATTTACTTTGTTTTATTACAGACATTTTGTGATTATTTAAAATAAAAATTCTTCTTTTGAATTTTCCGGTGCAAATAACTAATATTAGATTGAAGAAACGTAGATAGCACTACGAGTATACTCGTAGTTGGCAGCGAACGTGTTAACCGTTTGAGTGCTATGAAGTGCGATAGCGCCGCAATGTATATGCGGATCAAACAAATTTTGTTTCAACCCAGAAATTTATTCAATAATTAAAATCATTTAATTTTTATTCAACAGTTGAATTATTTACAGTGATCTAGTTAGTTGCATTTTATAAGATAAAATTTCTGGGTTGAAACACAATTATTTGTTCCGCGGATTATAGGCCGAATTTTCAGCATCAAAATGGTTAAAATATGTTAAATAAAAGACATAGCGAACTAAGTAAAATAAATATGTTAATTAGTTTTAAATAAAAATGTTGTTGTGAAATATTTATCAAGGTTGAGCACATTTTCAACAAGGGGCGAGGGATTTCTCTTGAACCATTTAATACTTTAACACGCAATCTTTACAAATATATATTTTATATCACTCTTAAGACTGGACCTAAAGATGCGTATATCATGGGAAAATTTATATTTAAAAAAATAAAGTTGAAATTCTTGTATATTGCGTTCACGAAGTTTATCCATGCATAATTTTTTGTAGGTCAAACAATAAACACATTTAGATCCATTCTTAACACATTTGCGACGGCCGGGTTTTTTTTTTTTTTAAATAGAAAGTCCTCCCTCTTCTGAAAGTCTTTCGTAAATTGTTTCGTAGATAGTTTTTCAATTTTATGGATAAGTAAATATCATTCAATATACCTATTTATTATAAAATATCTTACAATCTAAAAAAAATATGGGCAATATGATATAAATAAATTTGCTGTAAGGTAAATGCCACGATTTAGTCAGGATTAAAAAAAATAAAAACGAGAATACTTGTTTCCCAATGCGAATATTTTAAGATATAGGTATAATTTATAACATCTAAAAATATTATGTAAAGATATACAAATTAATGTAAAAGTATAAAATTAGTTACATTTGAGGAAAAAACCGCCACTCTTTTTTTTTACTAACAATTAAACGTTGACCTTAGAAACGCTGAATATATCAATTCGATTTCAAATAAAGATTTATTAATCCAAGAAATTTACATAACATAGAAAACTCAAAAATGGCAATCTGTGTTTTGATAAACAGTTTTTCTGTTCCAAAACATATTTATTTAGGTTGCCGGGAAAAAGTGGGATCTTTCACGTGGGAGAAATTCTCAGACCAAACTTTAAACCAAATATATTACAAGTGATAATTTAATGTGCGTAAATTCCTTACAAATTTCAAGGAGTATGTCATCATTTTTTAAATTTAGAAATCTTTGCCCAGTAGTTCTTCTCGAGATCAAAAACATGTCGTCGATTAATTGCAGAATTTGTAATATTTTTCTGCAATTAAACAAGGCGAAAAATTCTAAACGAAAATTGTGGTAAACAGTACGCAAACATTCAATAAAGTAAAACTTTAGAACTTATTTTAACACCAATAATATTAAAAGCTTTTTTGTGGTATGTTTAAAGCAGCTTTTTTACTATTTAACTTCTTTGAGGAATAAAAGCTCAAATTTGTTTGAATACACTCTGATGTTTTTAAAATTCTACCATGACACCCAAGAAAATAAATGCTTTATTAGACGTTGGATAATATGTCTTTAATAATGTAGTATTTAAGTCCACCTGTTAATTTTATTAAATATTCTTATTGCGATTTCAGGACAAGATGAAATGTTTAACGTATTAGGTCACAAGGAAAATTCTGCGGTTTTTTTATATAGTTTGAATACATAAATGGCATATTCCCACCGGAATTTTGGAATAAAATTTTGATTTTATAATATACGTGAAGAAACTGCTTTTAATTATTTTGAAATAAGTATGTTTGAAAATTCTTGTGGCATCCAATCATTTCAATATATCTCAACAGAAGTATACCACATGACTTTCCGGATGATCCAATATATAATTTACGGGCTGATTTGATTAAAGGAACACAACTAAAATGTCATTTAAAAAATGAATTTTGGTGATATTTTTAATATCTAGATCTTATGACAAAATAAACCACGGTATAATTGTAATGAATCTCATACGAATTAAATTCGTTCTTTTATTCTTTATTTAATAAGAATGACGGTTATAGCCTTATGTCGGGTTTATTTTCTTTTTAGATACTCTGCGAAAAATATCGGGATGTTTAAAACAAAAGGGAAAAACTCGGATTTAATTTTATGAAATTAATGAATAACACAGTAATGGGAAAATAATAAGCATCTCTTACACCGTCCGCTGTCTAAGTAATTCATTTGCTAAAGTGTTGAACTGATTGAATGTTGTCAGAATTTGTGAAAGAAATTAGTTGAAAATAAATAAATATTTTTCGACTACATTACGAAAACGAAATTTTATTATAAAAATCTGGGTGTCAGTTAGGAGTTAAGAATTAAAATTAAGTGGTACAAATAGTTTGCAAACACATAAACGGAATAAATGAGCTCACGTGGATTTCTTGACAAAATTTAAAAACAAAAATGCACAATTGAACAAATTATATTTCCAAGATGTATATATTCAGCCAATTACTTGACAAAAAAAGTGGTGGAAAGAAAACGTAAAATTAAATGGATGCTGTATTTAAAATATTTCATTTTTAATAGTTTCAGACGTGTATGCTTTGAAATCAGCAAAATATTTAAAAGTAGAAAAAGAAAAAAAAGAAACTAAAACACGAGTAGGAATTTTCCTTACAGAAATAGCCTCATACATATATAAATACATAGACAATTCTACAGAAGCATAACATTAAAATATTTCTACGAAAAATCATTTAGCCCTTTTCTATAGTTCTATAAAAATTTCCAGGTGTTCCAATAGTCCGGCTTCTGACTACCACTATTTCCAAAGTCTAATCTTCTTGGTTGTTCTCCTACAACAATGCAATTGAAATATACGGAGATTAGTACTGTTTAGAAAAAATGATATTGAAATAAGGGTCCAGTGCGACATTTGAATCTAATCTACATGCATAAGGTACGAACTTTGATGCCCCATATTTTTCAGTAATATGAAACAAATACCAAATTCACGAAAAGTCTTCTTGCATAACATACTCCTAGGTGACAAATTTTACGGTAAGGAATTAAATTTAAGTGACAAATTTAATATGCTACAGTTCTTGAAAACGTTAACCAACTACCACACGAACAGAATAAAAGAGTTCCTGGGGCTTTCTTGATCAAAACATTAATAATTAAATTTTACGACACAGGAGAAACATTTTTATTTCAAACGAAAATGAATTTCAAACTTTTTTTTCAGTTTATATCCAGGTAAATGTTTACTAAAATGGATTGAAATATTAAATTAAGTGAACGTTAAATTGAAAATAATTCCTTTTTCATATTTTATGAAATAAATATTACGAGATAAGTAAAATATCCAAAGCAGACCAAATGAATATACGAGTAGAAAGTATTGTTAAACAGATATCCTCATACATATATACCGGGTGGTTCTAATATACGTATCTCTATTTGGAGTTGTCTGTAGCTTGAAGGAATAACCAGAATTAAACCAAAATCGGTGTACTTACTATTCGAGAAAGGAGAAGAAGACTAGAACAATAAAAATAATAATTGCAATAAATGCCAACAGATGGCGCTTTTGAGTGTGAAATGTAATGTGTAATATTCTGTACCATGGAGATGTCGCAAACATCAATGAATTTAATTGCATATCACAACATGTGCGAAACATCCCTCCAGATGCATTACATCCCGCAGATGAGCACGTCATGCGTCGTCTGGATTGTGTCATCCAGCATAATGGCCATGTGGACAGAGGCGTAGTGTCAAGGGGGGCACAGATCACTTTACTACCAGTATTTTTATGTACTATATTTGGCCTTCTTTAATTCATACCGTTCAAAGATTAAATAAGGCCAAATTTTGTATATAATTATACTGGTAGTTAAATGATCGTGCCCCCCCCCTGACGCCACGCCACTGCATGTGGAACCTGAACGTGATCGGCACCGCCATACGAAAGAGTAATGAGATTCACTGTGACATTTTCCAATAAAATAGGAGTGCTATCCTGTTTGACGCCTTAATTATTTTTCTTATATTACACATTTACATTTCACACTCAGTAGCGCCATTTGTCGGTGATTATTGCAATTATTTTTTTAGTGTTTCATTTTTCTTCCCCTATCTCGAATAGTAAGTGTACCAATTTTGGTTTCATTCGGGTTATTCCTTCGAGCTACAGGCAGGTCGAAATAGAGATACTTATATTATAACCACCCTGTACATACTACATAGATGTTTCTACAGAAGTAAGACATTAAAATATTCTTCTGAAAAATCATATAGCCATCTCCTTTAATTACAAAAAAATTCCATGTGTTCTATTAGTCCGTTTTCTAAGTATAATATTCTTGGTACATCACCTAGAATATTGAAATAAAAGTGTAGCACGAAGATTACTATGTCAAAATTGTGGTTTTGAAGAAGGATTCGTGCTGGACCCGTGACTTTAATCTACATATATAACGCATTGACTTTGATTCCCCAAATTTTTCAATAATATCGAACTAATAAAAAATTTTGTAATTCATCAAATGCCAAAACTTGGTTGCTACGGGTCAAGGAATTTTTAAGGGAAAATACCAAAAACTCTCTATATGTAACCGCGTGATTATGTAAGGCTAGATATTCTACAAGAAAATACTGATACAATCAGTGGAAACTTCTCTGACCTATAGCAACCCTGCAAAATCATGTTTAACATATCTGTAGACGATAAAAAGTGACATTGGAGGCCACTATTTCTGAATAGAAGTAATGATTATTATATTATGTATAAGTAATGATGCTTTTATTAATGCGATTATTCTACAATGAAATAAGACATAACGTATTAATCTAAAACTTTGCTACTAAAAAAGTTGGAAGATTACGCTGCTATGCATTATCTTGTATATTACAGTCGGGAACTGGGACCGATATATATATAAATATATTTATATATGTTATTGTACTTAAGGCTGATAAATCCATGGCGGCAAACTTCTACGCTCTTTTTTAAGACAAATAGACATATTTGAATGAGAAATTTTATTTAATAAATAAATTAAAATATCTACCACCCTTCGTTAAGTAAACGCAGCGCACATTCTTTTAAATTATTCTTTTGATTCAAAATATGCTTCTTTGACTTAAAAAAGCGCAAATACTCAATTTGAAGCACGCTAACTTTCGTCATAAACCGAGAATATCCGTCTGATTTGTAAATTAGAACATATTCATTCAGGTACCAGACATTGTATGTAACGTCTTGTTGTATACGTTAAAATATTATTTCCAAGGAAAGTATTGAGTATATGAAGTCTTGTTTTCGGCTGCGCGATTGTAATTTTCACAGATGGATGAGGCTGTATGAGTGTTGTCAATTGGGCGATTCGCTTAATTCAGATTTATTGCTGTGTCGGCAGTGTGCTACATTTTATTTATATAATTTAGATTGCTTGAAAGCCACAACTTTTTTTAAATAGTTCAATTCACCTTATTTGTGCTTTATTTATTCGGTCATTAAATAAGGCAAATATTAACACTTCAAAAATATGGTGACAGTGAAGAAATAAAAATGAACTGGCGGATTGGAAATAGAGAGTTGTCCGGAAAATTTGTGACGTTCGGGAAAATTAATTCGTACCGGTAAATTCTGTCATTTAATTTTTAGAAATTAATATTTAATATATGTATAAAAAAACACAATTGTAAAAGAAAAATTCATGCAAAGAAGGGTTAAAACTTAAAGACATACACGGTACAGATCACGTGGCTTTCTTGATGGCAATTCACTTAACCCTTTCCGGCACAGACAAATTCTGTTCGTAAAATGCGAAATTACTGACTGACACCGGAATTTACAAAAGACTTTTCAGAAAATAAGAACTTCTTATTTTAAGCTTTCATTGTAGAAACAAAATTTTATTAAAATATCCTTGGTGCCGCATGCAAGTTTCGAATTAAAATTAGGTGTGCCCGGAGTGGGACTACTGTGCCAGAAAGGGTTAACTATATACTTTTACGTTTTTTTTTAAGAATCTTAAATAACGTGAAAAAAGTAGTTGCAATATTTTATATATGAAGGAGACACCATACGACAAAATAAAACACGAATATTTATAATTAATTTCATACAAATTAAAATAATGTTTTTATTCTTATTTTAATTAGAACGAGTTTAATATCCATCATCTTTTTTCCATTCTCTTTTTGGATAGTCTACATTAAGGCAACAGAGGCTACCACCATTTTTGTCTAGACAAATTTGCCTAATTTAATGGCAGGATATTTGCGATTCAGAAAGGCGAGGGCTTGTATTCCAAAATAATGTCTTTGCAAAGAGTTTGCACACCACTGTTCTTTGCCGTACGTAATTCTACTAACTACATCAGTAGAAAGAAAACGAAATGGAAAAACGGAGGTGTGAACTTTTATGAATATCGCAAAAACTAAATAAGATTATCGCTTAAAAAAATCACCATACACATAGAACAAAAGAGCTCATGTGACTTTCTTGAATAGCTAAGAATACATATAATCTGCGGATCTACTGTTATCCATGTATGAATTCTTTTAATATTTTGTAATAAGTCACGATAATTGAAAATTAAATAAAGATTACAAACGACATTTAAGTGTTAATTTTTTTCTAAAATGTATATCTAAATGAAAAAGCAATATTTTCTGCGTATTTTAAAATAAACCATAATTGCTCCTAGTTTTCATTACAATCATATTGGATGTTCCCTAAGTAAGCAAAGATTAAAAGAACACAATAAATCTTTTGTATCAAATCTTGAAATGTTTTTTTACATAGATTTCCACCCCCTATCTTTTTTATTAAGTAAGCTGATTAAAATTTGATATAAGGCTAAATGCGTGAACTACGTACTTTTCCGAGCATTTTTCTTCAAAGGAATTTAAATAAGGTGTTAAATGTGGTTGTTATATTTGTTTGAATTGAAAACGAGACAGGAATATTTAAGATGACCTGTTTTGACAAAATAAAACACGTACATAAATAGGTAATTTCATACGAAATGTAAAGATGCTGTAATTATTATTTTAGTTATAACGAAAATTCTATCCATAGATATTTTATATTTAGATATTCTACCTCAGGGCCGCAAAACACCATTATTTTTATATAGAGTAATACGCCTTATTTAATGACAGGACATATGCCATTCCTAAAGGCGAAGATTTGTATTACAAAATCAGGCATAAATGTTGCACATAAATGTTGCACAGCTCTACGCAATTCAATTTAATCAGTGGCGTAGCATCAGGGGGGGGGGGGCACGATCATTTTACTACCAGTATAATTATATACTACATTTAGCCTTATTTAATCTTTGAATGGCATGAATTAAATAAGGCCAAATATAGTATATAAAAATACTGGTAGTAAAGTGATCCGTGCCCCCCTTGACGCTACGCCTCTGAATTTAATGCATCTGGAGAAGAAAAACAAAATGGATAAAAGGCGGGTGGTAATATTACGCAAACGTAATATAACAGAAAATATTTCTTAACCAACCAGCACACAAACAGAACAAAAGCGATCAAGTGGTTTTTGTTGAGCAGAAAAAAACATAACATTTAAGTATACCTACAACTATTATTTCCGTGTATGTATTCGGTTATTTTTTTTAATATGTGTTGGTAACTGAAAAATGAATAAAAGGCGCATGCTAATTTTAGTTGTAAAACTTTGTTCGAAAATACTAAAGAGCAACATTTTCTGCGCATTTTAAAACAAACCGCAAGAACAAATAATATAATTATTCCCAGTTTTGAAAATAATCATATTAGATAATCACTAAGTAAGCAATGATTAAAAGAATACATTAAATTGTTCATTTTAAAATGTTGATTTTTTTATATAGTTTTCCACACCTCTATCATTTTTTGTAAGTAGGCTTATTAAAATTCCGACACAAGTCTAAATACTCTAAGAATATATTTTTCTGGGCTTATTTCTTCAAAGGAACTCAAATGAATTGTTAAAAGTGGTTGTTACATTTGTTAAAAAAGGAGATTGAAATATTTTAAATATGAGGATAATCAGCTATGACAAAATAAAACTTGCATATTTATCAGTAATTTGACGAATTAAAACGGTGATGTTAATTTATTTTAGTTAGAACGAAAACTATATCATAGCTTTTTTTAATTTTCTGTTGAGATATTCTACGTCATAGCCGCATTAATACATTATTTTATATAGAATAATATACCTTAATTAATGGCAAGATACTTGCGAATCACAAAGGCGAAGATTTTTATCCAAAATCAGGCAAAAACCTTACACACCACTGCTGGACGCAATTCTACTAAATGTGTCGGAAGAAGGAAAACAAAATGGATAAGAAACGTATCATACTTTTGTGAAGATTACATAAATGTAATGAAGCTTCGTACGCTGTTTCCACTATTTTTAATATTTATTTTTTTCTATTTAAAATTTAAATAGCAGAAATTGCAGACACCACGTTTAATTACAGAATTGGTAATACATATCTGCATTTAAATAGAGCGAAAAATTCTATCAAAAAATTGTGGTAACATTGTACGAATCCTGGTAAAAAAAAAAAAAAATATATATATATATATAATTTAATCAGCCACCACACAAACAGAACACAAACGATTATGTGGTTTCCTTGATCATAAAAAAACCGAAAATTTATACATACCAAGTTGTGTTATTTCCTTGTATGTATTCAGTTAATATTTTGTAATATGTGAGGCTAATTGAACATTAAATAATGTGAGCATACTACTTTTAAATGTTAAAATTGTTCAAAAAAAAGAGTAGCATTTTCCGCGAATTTTAAAAGAAACCGCATACACAAGTCCTATAATTATTCTACATTTAGAGGAAACTATATTTTAACTAACCCCCACACTAACAGAACAGACACGGTCAGGTGGCTTTCTTGATCAGAAAAATGTCATTTCTTCCATATAAGCACTGGCATTATTTCCGTCTATGTATTGAGTTAATTTTTTGTTATAAGTGGTGGTAATTGAAAATTAAACTATTGGCGCATACTTTTGTTAATTTCTTTTAAATAAACACGTATTCGAAACAGCAAAATGTTCTGCGTATTTTAAAACAATAAACCGCCTACAAATATCCTATTTTTTTTTTGTTATGACTAGAGTCATATTAGATGATCCCTATTTAAGCAATGATTAAAATAATGCATTGAACCCTTCATCTCAAAATATTGAAATATTTATTTACATAGTTTTCCATTCCCCTATCATTTTTATTAAATATGTTTATTAAAATTTTAACCGCACAACTAAAATCTTAAACTATGTACTTTTTCGGGATTATTTCTTCAAAGGAACTCAAATTAGGTTTTGAAAGTGGTTTTTTACTTTGTTTCAGTTGAAAAATGAAACGACAGGATTTTAAATATGGAGGGGACCAGTTATGACAAAATAAAACACTTATATTTATAAGGAATCTTTTAATTATAAGGAATTTCATACAAATTAAAACAGTTCTATTATTTTTATTTTACTTAGAATGAAAGTTATAAACATTGTTTTTATTATTTTCTTTTGAGATACACTATGTTAAGGTCGCTAAAATACCATTTTCTGTATAGAATGATTTGTTTTTTAAATGACAAGATTTTTTGATTCATAAGGCGAATAGTTTTTATTCAATATCAGCCAAACAAATTTTTATACCACTGTTCCACGTAATTTTTCTAAATGCATCAGAATATTGAAAAACAAAATGGAAAACCCGTGGTTCGTAGTTTCATGAATTTAAGGCAAAGGTAATAAAAACATCTCTACAAAAAAACACCCCACACAAAGAACTTTTGATCGGAGTTCACGTGACTTTCTAGATTATATGAAAAGAGAGAGAATTAAGCGGTTTTACAGCTATGATATCAGTGTATGTATTCAGTTAATTTTTCGTAATAAGTGGTGGCACTTAAAATTAAATTAACGGAGCAAAATATTCTTACTTGTTAAAAGAAAGTAAAAAAAAATGTATATGTATATGAAAGAGCGACATTTTGTGTGCATTATAAAACAAACCGCTTAAACAAATTCTATAATTATTCCAGTTTTGTCTACGATCATATTAAATAATCCCTAAGTAAGCAATGATTATAAGAATACATTAAATTGTTCCTTTTGAAATGTTGAATTTTTTTATTTATATTTTTCCATCCCCCTATCATTTTTATTATGTAGGCTCAGTAAAATATCGACACAAATCTAAACGCTTAAAATATGTACTTTACCGAGTTTATTTCTTCAAAGGAACTCAAATGAAGTATTAAAAGTGGTTGTTACATTTGTTTCATTTGAAGAACGAGACATCAATATTTTATATATAAAGAATACCAGTTATGACAAAATAAAAGACGTAATTTCACGAATTAAAACAGTGCTGTTATTCTTATTTTAGTTAGAACGAAAGGTATATCCATCGCTTTGTTTATTTTCTTTTGAGATACTCTACATTAGGGCCTCATAAATACCATTATTTTTGTATAGATTAATATGTCCTATTTAATAACAGGATATTTGCTATTCATAAAGGTGAAGATTTTTATTCCAAAATCAGGCCAAAATGATGCACATCACTGCTTTACGCAATTCTACTAAATGTATCGGAAGAAGGAAAACAAGATGGATAAAAGGCCTGTTGAACTTTTGTGAAGATTACGTAAACGTAATAAAAAGGGAAATGTATTTTAACGAACCAACACGCAAACAGAACAGAAGCAGTCACAAGGCTTTCTTGATCAAAATAAAATCCACTACTTATACATACCTACTAGTATTATTTTCGTGCATGCACTCAGTAAATTTTTTGTAATAAATGGGGCATTCTACTTTTGTTAAATATTTTCTGTGTTAAAATATTTTCTAAAAGGTACATGTACCTGAAAGAGCAACATTTTCTGCGTATTGTAAAACAAACCGCTTAAAATTATCCAATTGAAATGTTTATTTACATACTTTCTATCTCCTGATCATTTTACAAATAGGCTCATAAACATTTCGAATGAAGACTATATACTCAAACTATGTACTTTTATGGGCTTATTTCTTCAAAGGAACGCAAATAAGGAATTAAAAGAGTTTGTTACATTTGTTAAAAAAAAAAAAAAAAAAAAAAAAAAAAAAAAGAGACTGAAATATTTTAAATTTGAGGATAATCAGCTATGACAAAATAAAACCTGTATATTTATAAGGAATTTCATACTAATTAAAACAGTTCTGTTATTCTTATTTTACTTAAACCGAAAGTTATATCTATCGATTTTTTTATTTTCTTTTGAGATACCCTACGTCAGGGCCGCATAAAAACCACAATTTTAGTATAGAATAATATGCCTTATTTATTGATAGGATATCTGCGATTCATAAAAGTGAAATTTTATTTTCAGAATCGGGCAAAGTTATTGCACAACACTGCTGTACGCAATTCTAATAAATGTATTGGAAGACAGAAAACAAAACGGATAAAAGACGAGCTGTACTTTTGTAATGATTACGTGAACATAAAATAAAGGAAAATATTTTTTTAACCACCTACCACACAAACGTAACATATATATATATTTTATATTATTTCTTTTAAAAAGTTTCTGGTGCGAAACGTATTAACCCACTAACGCCCAAATTATTTTCTTTGTTAAAATTTAAATTTTAGACGTCCCGCCACTTTTAAATGAAGGATATTTTCTATATTATTTTATCAAGTGATTTGTCGCGTAAAAGGGAGTATATATTTATCTTCATATTTACTGGTGTGAAAGACGCTTTCTTGCCACTAAGTCTGGGGATCTAAAAATATGCCACTGGGCGTTTATGGGTTAAACCTGAGTTAAATTAACCTACGTATTACAAAGATTAGTGACAGCTTGGCACTTCTGGGAACATAACCCCTTATATATATACATACCGACTAGTATTGTTTCTGTGTAAGTATTCAGTTAATATATTGTAATAAGTGGTGTAACTGAAAATTCAAAAAAGAAAAAAGATGTTTCACACCACTGCTGTAAGCAATTCTACTAAATGCATTTGAAGAAGGAAAACAAATCGGATAAAAGGGGGGGGGGGATGTGCAATTGTGAATATTAGGTAAACGCAAAAGAAAGGAAAATAATTTTTAACCAACTACCACACAAACAGTTCATAATCGACTACGTGGTTTTCTTGATCATTAATAACGGCGTGTATGTATATATACGTACTAGCATTATTTCCGTGTAAGTAAGTATTCAGTTAATCTTTTGTAATAAGCGGTGGGAAAAGAAAATTAAATAAACAGTGCACAATATTCTTAATTGGTAAAACAATTTAAAAAACATACATGTATATGAAAGAGCAAGATTTTCTGCGCATTTTACAAAAAACTGTATAAACAAATCCTATAATTGAGGGGGTCGGGGCAAGAAAGTGCTAAGGCACATTTTCAGTGGCGTAGCGTCAGGGGGGGCACGATCATTTTACTACCAGTATAATTATATACTACATTTAGCCTTATTTAATCTTTGAACGGTATGAATTAAATAAGACCAAGTATAGCGTATAAAAATACTGGTAGTAAAGTAATCCGTGCCCCCCTTGACGCTACGCCTCTGCACATTTTTGATCTTCTGAGATATTTCAACTTGAAAATTGGATCCAATACTCAAATCTGGATATATAACAAAGTTTTTTCCGCCAATGTCTTACTAACATCTGCGATACTCTCAGTACCAATACGGCATCATTTTAATGATATTACTATTACGTTTTTTGTAAATTAGCTATCTTCTTTGGGGCATAAACATACGGGGCAAAATGAAAACCTGAGTCATAAGCTGCAACCAAGTGACATTAAAAAAAAGTATATGTAAGATATTATAATTTACAATATTAAGCAACAGATTACAGTGTTAGATTTTGACAGTCGTGGAGGTTAAGGTAACTTAATCTTGGACCAGCGCAGACTAATAAAGCAGTGGTGATTAATCTTTTACTATTTTTCTTCATTAGGGATTCGCACACCGTACGCCCAGCGACTTTTCTTTTATTATATTCCTACAACATTTTGAAAAATAATCTCTACCATACACTTATACAAGTATATTTTGAAGCGATATCTATCTGAAAGATTTTTTTTGTAAATTGTGGCAGGGTTGAATATAAAAAATAACCGTCAGATTTGGCCGGTAAATAAAAAAATAATAAAATACCTTAAAAAGCTCATTTCAAAATGTTGTTGAAAACATAGTTTTTTAAATTTCCTTTCCTGAATGATTCTGATCGACCCGTTTCTATGATTCATTTCATTCGATTCAAACTAGATATTTATTAATAAAAGAAGTTATACAAAAAGCCACAGAGAACTAAGTTAAATAAATAGGTTAAATAGATTTAAATAATAGTCTAGTGTGAAATGTTTTCATAAAGGTTGAGTACATATTCAACAGTGTGAAAGGTTAAATTGTGCGAAAGATATCTATTGAACCATTTAATATTTTTACATGCAATCCTTAGATATATATACATTACAGCAATCTTATGGCCAAACCTAAAATGTGTATATTTTAGAAAAATTATAGTTAAAAATCATTGTTGAAAGTCTTATAGATTGATTTTGCGAAGTTTATCCATGGAAAATTTCTTTTGTAGATAAATTAACATATTTAGATCTCTTAACACATTCACGACGGCATGTTTTTGTGAAATATGGGATTTAAAACAGTAGTAGCTCCTGTATCTTCTGAAAGTCTTTCATAAATTCTTTCATAGATAGCTTTTCAAGTTTATTCATAAGTAAATATCATTCAATATACGGATTATTATAAAATGTCTTACAATGTATGAAAAATTTGGACAACTTGATATAAATGCATTTTTCCACGCCCTTAGTCAATGATATTTTTAAAAATAAACTGTCATTTCCCGAAGCGAATGTGTTAAGACATAGGTATGATCTATAACATCTAAAAATATCATGTAACGATATAAAAATTAATGTAAACATATAACATTACTTACATTTGTGTAAAATAAATTTGTTTACTAAATATAATTTCTGTTTCAAAACATATATATTTTGGCTGCCGAAATAAGCGGTATCCTTCAATGGGAGAAATTCTGATGCCAAACTGTAAACGAAATAAACTAGAAATGGTATTTTTTGTGCGTAAACACCTTAGAATTTTCAAGGAGTATGTTACCTTTATTTCAAATTAGAAATCTTTGCCTAGTACTTTCTGTCGAGATCAAAAACTTTTCGTCCATTAATTACAGAATTTGTAATATTTTTCTGCAATTAAATAAGACGTAAATTTCTACACGAAAACTGTGGTAGAACTGTACTCACCCATTAAATAAAGTAAAGTTTTTGTACTTATTTTAACACTATCAATATAAAAATCTATTTCTGGTATATTTAAGATAGCTTTTTTATTATTTAATTTTTTTGAGGAATGAAACCTCAAATTTATTTGAATACTCTCTGATGTTCTTAAAATTCTACCATGACTCCCAATAAAATAACAGTTCTATTAAACTCCGAATAATATGCGTATAATAACATAGTATGTAATTTCAGCTGTTAATCTTATTTATTTATCTCATTGCGATTTAGCAAAAGATGAAATGTCTAACTTATAAGGTCATTCGTAATGTTCTGCGATTTTATGATATATTCTGAATCGATAAATGCCACATTCCCATCGGAATTTTCGATTAAAACTTTACTTTTACAATATACGTGAAGAAACTGCTTTTATATTTTTTAAAATAAATTTCTTTGCAAATATTGGTGTATGTCAATCATTTCAATATTATCGCAACAGAAATATACCGCATGACTTTTCGGATGACACAATATAGAATTTAAGGGCTGATTTGTTTGCAGAAACGCAACTAAAATATCATTTGAAAAATGAAATTTGGTTATAGTTTTAATATCTATACCTTAACAGAAAATGAAACACGGTATAATTATAATGAATCTCATTCGAAATTAATCGGTGCTTTTATTCTTTCTGTAATAAGATTGAGAGTTGCAACCATATCTTGGATTTGTTTTCTTTTTAGATATTCTGCGAAAATTATCGGGATGCTGAATATAAAAGAGAAAAACATGGATTTACTTTTATGAAATTAATGAATAACATGTAATAATGGGAAAAATACAGGCATCTCTTTCCTCTTTCTGGGGCTAAGCAACTCTGTTGCTAAAATGTCAAAATGATTGAATGTTACCAGAATTTACGAACAAATTTAAATAGATAAATATTTTTAAACTACATTCCGATGACGAAATTTTATTATGAAATTCCGGGGGAATCTCGTTAGGAGTTGAGAATTAAAATTAAGTGGATCATATAATATGCAAACACAAAAACTGAATAGAAGTTATCATTTGGCTTTCTTGAGGAAACTTAAAAACAAAAAGATACAGGTGAACAATTTTTATTTCCAAGAAAATATATATTCAGTCCAAGTTTTTAGAAAAAAGTTGTTAAAATTTGCAAATGAAATGAAACGAAACTAAAATATGAGTAGGAAATTTCCTTAAAAAAATACCCTCATACATAGTATATAAAATACATAGACAATTCTACATAAGATGACATTAAAATATTTCTACGAAAAATAATTTTGCTGTCTTCTATAGTTCTATAAAAATTTTCTAGGTGTTCTTATCACTGACGTGTAATCTTTTTGGTAGTTTTCCTACAACAATGCATTCGAAATATACCACGATGATTAACGTTTGAAAATAATGACACTGAAATAGGAGTCCAGTGGGACCTCTGAATTTCATCTACATGTATCACGTACTGACTTTGATGCCCCACATTTTTCAGTAATATCAAACAAATACGAAAGTCTTCTTCATAACATATACGTAAGAGAAATATCTTCCGGTAAGGAAATGAAATTAAATGCCACATTTAATATACTACAGTACTTGAAAACTTTAACGAACTGCCACGCGAACAGAATAACACAAATCACGTGGCTTTCTTGATCAAAACAGTAAAACTTAAATGCACAGGAGCACATATTTTATTTCCAACAAGTTAATGTCAAGGTAAATTTTTGTTAAAAGGGATTGAACATTAAATGAACTGAACATTATTTTGAAATATTGCATTTTTAATATTTTATAAATTATATATTAGGAGATCAGTAAAATTTGCAAAGAAAACCAACTGAAAATACGAATAGGAATTTTCCTTAAAGAAATATCCTAATACATATTTAATGCCTAATAAAATGCCTAATACATACTTTAGGCATAGATGTTTATACAGAAGTAAGACATTGAAATAATCTTATGTAAAATCATATAGCTACACCCGATAAATTTTATAAAATATCCCATGTGTTCATTTAGTCCGTTTTCTGACTACCATTATTTCCAATGCATAATATTCTTGGAAGATTTCCTACAATATTGCATTAGAAACGTCGCACGAAGATTACTATTTGGAAATAGTGGTTTTCAAGAAAGAGTCCTGTTGGATCCCTGAATTTAATCTACATATATAGTCGCTACCATGTCAAACTATCGAATAAGAAAAAATGCATTTTTCATTACTTTTAAAAATGGGCCGATTGTCACCACTAAATTTTATTAGAATTCTTCGCCTAATAAAAATACTAATAAAATTTCTGTGAAGAACAGGGTTACTAGTTTGGCCTCCCTTTTTATTAAGTGATGCCGAATTCACACCGGAAATTTAGAGAGAAATTTTTTTTATTTTAAATATTCACGAAATATGCTGTTATTATATAAAGCAAAAATTACTATTTTAAATTACTGGTATGGATTCGAAATTTCTGAATGGAAAAGGACGGCAAACTGGCAACTCTGGTGATGTTGCAACACTGAGACCCTATTAAAATTTAGTGGTGACAATCGGCTCATTTTTAAAAGTAATGAAAAATGTACTTTTTCACATTCGATAGTTTGACATGGTAGCGACGATATAATGTATTGACTTTGACTGCCCACGTTTTTCAATAATAAAACAAAAAATAAAAATTATTGTAATTCATGAAATAAAAAAACTGGGTTGCTACGGGAAAAGGAATTTTTCAGGAAAAATACCAAACTCTCTATATGTAACCGCGTGATTACGTAAAGCGAGATATTCTATATGAAATACTGCTAAAAACAGCGAAAACGTCCCTGACCTGTAGCAATCCTGCAAAATCTTCTTTAACATATTTGCATACCTGCCAACTTTCAACTAAACTTCCGTACAATGTGAATTAATTTGATCCAGGTTAAAGACGTTTCTAACTACAAAATACAACTAAAAAATTAATATATATTTAGCTTTATATTCTTATGTGGAACCTACTTGAAAGCATTTCTTAAAGAAAATTCTGGTTTGAAACGTGTATAACCTCGGTTAAATTAACCTACATTGTACGGAAGTTTAGAGCAATGTTGGCAAGTATGTATTTGTAGGTGGCAAAACTTCTGATATTGGAGAACATTATTTCTGAATAGAAGTATTCTCTTTTATTAATTCGATTATTCTACAATGAAATAAGACCTATCTTCAATATTAAAGCCATGAACAATATATATAAAAAAATATTTATATATGTTATTGTTCTTAAGGCTGATAAAACGATGGCTGTTTGGAACTTCTATGCTATTTTACAAGTCACGTACACATATTTGAAACAGAAATTTTATTTAATAAATAAATTAAAATATGTACCACATTTAATTAAACAAACGCAGCACACATTTTTAAAAAATAATTTCGTTGATTCAAAATATGTTTCTACGATTTAAAAAAGCGTAGAAGTTGGCAAATATGCAAAATAGGAGTACAATGATTATTTTATTGAAATTAAAGGGTGTTTTTTAATATATTTTTGGATGCTGATTTCGAGAAATAAACTCAATTTGAAGCACGCTGAGTTTTTTCAAAAACGAGAATATCCGACTGGTTTGTAAATTAGAATATGTTTATTCAGGTACCAGTCATTTTATGTTACGTCTTGTAGTATGCGTTAAAGTATTATTTCCAAGGAAAGTATTGAGTATATGAAGTCTTGTTCCCGTTTAACGCGATTTTAATTTTCATACATGGAAGAGGCTGTATCGGTGTTGCCAATTGGGCGTTTTGCTAAATTTAGATTTAGTGAAGTGTAGGCAGTGCGCTACATTTTTTTTAAAATTTAGATTGCTTGAATGTCAGCACATTTTTGAATTAGTAATCCTTTGCCTTATTTGCGCTTTATTTAATGTGTAATTAAATATGGCGAATATTAATTCTTCAAAAATATGGTGGCATTCAACGAATAAAAAAGAACTTGCGGGCTGGAAAAACAAATTTAATGCTGTTAGTTGAGAGAGATTTTTTATTATATCTGCTTGATTGCTACTTTTGAAAGTAGAATTTTTTGTCTCATCAACTGACAGATTAAATAAGGTGATTAATAATTGATTAAAGCAAATATTACTATTTCATAAAAGTGGTAGCAATAAAGCATTCTTGAGTAAAAAAAAATAAAATAAATAAAAAGGCCAATTTGCAAAACTGTCCAGATTGCTTTATTGATTACCACTTTTTTGAAATAATCTTATCTAATTAGAATATATATTGCTATTACAAAAACAAATATTACTATTTCTAAAACGCGGTAACAATCTCGCAATCTGAATAAGAAAACTTCGCGCAACTGGTAACACTGGTTAGCTTTCAATTTTGCTAACCTCGTTTGCTGTATTTTTGGTAAACTTGTTCTTGAAAATCAACGACGGAAGATAACGAAAGTTTATTCAAAAGTATATTTTGCATACTTTTGTGGAATGATTAAAAACCACAAAAGAGCTATTTGAGAAAAAAAACTGATTAAATTCTTTGCGGAAAAATTTTGTAAAAAACTTTGAGATCAGGAAAATTTTACCATGATACCTCTAAAAATCAACATTTTATAAAACGTTGAACCATACACGTTTAATCACACGGTTTTACATCCCTCTACCATTTTTATTAAGTACGCTCCTTAAAATTATGATACGGGACGAAATGCTTAAACTATATACTGTAGAATTTTCCGGGCTTATATTTTAAAACAAACACAAAAAACGGAAAAAAATGTGGTTGTTTATTTTTCTAATTTTTAAAATGAAACTTGGCATGACATATGAAACTTTATATATGAAAAAGACAAATTATGACAAGATAAAACATGTATATTAATAATTAATTTCACACCAATCAAAACGATTCTTTCATTTTTATTTCAATTAGAACGAATGTTATATCCATAAATCCCGTAAGGCATGGTGACGTCACGGCGACGTCACTGTGAAGTCACACTGTGACTTTGTGACCGTCGTCGTGACGTCACGTGACGTCGATGTGAAGTCATTGTGACGTAAATGCGAGGTCGTTATGGCCGTTTTCAAGGCTTTCTGTGACCTCACAATGTGACTAATTTGTGAAGTCACCGTGCGACTTAAATGTGAAAAATGTGACGAATCTGCATCGGATAGGGTGACCAGATTTTACCCGAATCCTATACGGATTGTTCGGATCAAAATTATTTTATGGTTCAAGTTTGTGACGTTTGTGACGACACTGCACCGGGTCGGGTGACCAGATTTTACCCGAATCCAATCCAGAAACTTCGGATCGATCTTTTTGGATTTGTTTGGTTACAGAATAGATTTGGATTAGTTGTCGTGTGACCTGATTTTCGTGAACCCGATCTGACCCGAGTCGGGTATAATGTTTTTACTGTAAGTCTTGTTTGGAATAGAATCTTGCATACGACCGAGTAACCAGATTTTATCAGAAATTGTGTTACGATACAATTTCTGATGTCGGCTCGGATCTAGAGTCATACACGAATCCGGTTATATACTTCTTGAACATGATTGAATGTCAACTTGAACATGAATGATGGTTGACTGAAACTATATTTTGATTCAACCCGTTTTCTTACCCTAACCCAGCAACAACAACAACAAAAAATCTGTAAGCCCACAACCCGACCGAACCTGATAAATGATTTCGCATGGATTCGGATAACAAGATTTCACCAAATACGGATAAGATCGACGATAAGGATTGGATCGGCAATCATTTTTATTGATGCAACTCGTATTCAAATTAAAACTTTGCATCTGATTGAGAAACCGGTTAACACGAAACTTTCTGACACATTTATGAACAAACTTTTAAACGCATGGGACTTGCATGCCTGATTATTAAAGCTATTTGGAATGAATAGCGTTTTCCATTTTTAGATAAATGCAATACTTAAGATCAATGTCGGTCACGTTTTACCCGTTTCTGACGCTGCGCGTCGGAAATTTGGTTCAAAACACCGACTTTGATAGTGTTTTCTGAAACATCATCTGCCGTTACCAAAAAATGGATAACGCCATTCGATTATATATAGGGTAGATGTGCCAGTAATGGACACCCTTAAGGAATTTCTTTAACAATTATTTTTTAATTAATAGTTATAATTGTTGTATTCAACATTTTTTAATATTATATTACTCTACCAACAATATTTAACCATGCTCATAGTCACATCTCACAATGTGAATCTAAATTTAATTGTAAATAACAGAAATAAATCAAAACACCCTAAATTCCAGTAATGGACACCTCACAAAAAGTAATAGATAATTGATATTATGATTGCATTTAAAACTAGAATTTAAAGATAGCATATTAATGAAATAAATAAAGCTGAATTTTTATTGGTTATTTTTTTATAAACCAAAAACATTGAAGGTGTCCCATTACTGGAAGGCGGTCCATTACTGGCACATCTACCCTATTCTGAATAAGAACACCTGCCAATTTCATGTATTTCCGAATAAAAATGATTTCAGAAATATGCCAGAAATTAGCTATTTTGTATTTGAGAACAACTTTAAAGAAAATATAAGTACACATTTTCAAATAAGCATTCTGAAAAATTTATATTAGGAATCAATTTAAATAATAGATATACCTATTGTGCGATATTATTAAATAATAAACATTGTATCAAGCAGTAAAACAGTTTTCGTTGTAAATGAAATATAGAACTTAAGATCATAAATGCCAAAAAAAAAAATTATATATTTTTTTTCTTTACAAATTATTTTATTTATAGTTTTTGATAGAATACTAAATGCAGAACTTAAATATAAATTTTTACAGTAAAAACATTCGATAACACAGCTGGAAAAATTACCTTAACTAAACAGTTATTTTATTGTTTCATCAATATTTATTATTTTTGTGCATCTAACATTGACATATCTCGACAAATAAATTATTCAATGCATTAAATTGTCACTTTTTTTTCAAATATACCGGAAAAGTATTTCTGGAAACCTACACTAGCAACGAAATTATTAAATTGCAAATCAAATATTAATAGTTTTAAAAATTGCAATGTTTTTAATTATAATGAATAACTATGAAAATTGAACTAAGAAACGCAAAATATTAAATAAATTCCTCCTTTTTTATAACACTTTACATTTAGAATACATATTCTTAGTAAATACAGTTTTTCCAAACAATCTATTTTAAAAAATATAAAACATTAAAGATAAAATTTAATACAAGTGATTTTTTAAAAGAAAATTTAAACATCTTAACTTTTAAATAATGCACTATTAAATATACTAGTACTAAACATGCACTATTAACAAAACTGCGAAGACATTAAAAGTTACCTGCTGATCTATAGATAAAGGGGTTATGATGGAATGCTCCTTATCTGCTTCCCTTTCATTGAAAAATTAGAATGTAAATCCACTACAATAATTTTCAAATTATTCCAGCAGAAGCGATGTGTTCATAGATCTGAGAAATCAAATATCACCCAGGCCTTATGAACGCACCCGGCTAGACACAGTGAGATGTTAAAATGGATGGTTTACTTTAAAATGGAGATTGTTCACTTTAAAACGTTAATTTACTTACACAGTATAAATCTACAAACTTCAAAGAACCCAACACACGCTAATCCTAGCTTCGAATGAGAAAAAGTCGTCTGCCTTCAATATGCGCGCGCAGTATTGTTTAAACACAACAAAATAACAGCTAGCAGATGTTTCCAACTTTTACCGCAAATGATATAGGAAGAAAATAATTTAAATAAAGACATTTCAAAACCTTTATAATTTATATGGCTGAAAAATGAACTTCTAATGATGCTATAATATTCTTTTTTTATATGAGATAGTTTTGTATTCTTAGAAATAAGCTGTGAAAATTTACATTTTTATATATTTTTTAATCCATTGCATTTGCTTTAGTCGTCAAAAGTAAAGATATATTTTAAATAATAATTGATTTAATAGGCTTTATAAAGTAATTTCGATATAAATTTAAATTGCAATCAAATTTCCTAAGTATAAATTTTTTATTTTTTACACTCTATCGAAAAGAGCAATATATTTAATAGAGGTGACATCTTACTAAGCACTGGCCAGTTTTGGATAAATTGCTATAGGAATGACATGTACTTTATAACATGTTTTTAATTCATTTTTGCTCGGAAATACACGAAATTGGCTCGTGTTTTGTTCAGAAACTATGTTATTGAAAAACCTTTTCCATTTTTTGTTAAAAGCAGAAGATCTTTCAGAAAAGAATGTCAAAGTCGGCGTTTTGATTTGAATATCCGACGTGACAGTGAAAAACTAGTCGTCACGTGACACGAATTGCTTATAACTCGATAAATAACTAAATTTCTATTTAAGGATTTTTTCCTTTGTATTATATAGTATATTTTGTTAAATTTCATGAAAATGGTAATGAAAATTTTAAAAAATTATCTGCCTCATATATGTAGACAGATATTTATTTATTATTTTATTTTGGAAATACTCAATATATTTAAATAGTGTGTGACAATATTTTTATTAATGATTTAAGTACATGACATAATTCAAATCTATATTTTATGAGTTTTTTTTTTTCAAATTCACTCTCCGATCACACCGTGAAGTCACAGAGTGTTGGCATTTTGGTCATAGGTTTTACGTGACTTATGTGACTTGCAGTGACGTCATTGCAACGTCACAAAATTTTTTAAAACTGTCAAAAAGTAATTTTCTTTATGTTATAAGATGTTCTAAAGTTTATTTTAAGTTTTCTTTAGATCTCCAAGACGTCACATTTTGGTCACAGTGTGACGTTACAAAGTGGTGGCATTTTTGTCACAGATGTGACGTGACGTACGTGACTCACATTGACGTCACAATGACGTCACTGTGACTGTGCATGCTATGCGGGATGTTTCTCTTTTTTATAGTCTACGTTAGGGCTACGTCGTCAACTACTAATATATTTGTATAGAAAAATTTGACTAATTTATTTGACAAGATATTTATAATTCTTAAAGGCGAAAATGTTTTCCCAAAATAGTGTCCAGGCAAAACGGTCACTCAAAACTGTTCTACGTAACTCTACTACAGCGCCTAGAATACATAGTGTGGAAAAAGGTTTTACCGGTTTTTAATTCAAAATTTTCGAATTCAAACCGGAATTTCTCATACAATAATTTTTACTTTAGGAAGTCACGAAATATTTGCCATTAAGTAACCAAAAGAACATTATAGGGAATTTCTGGTGTGTATGCGAAATTACGGAATTAAAAAAAATCCAAACTGGTAATGCTTTAAAACGTGCTAAAAAATTGTAGCTGATAAACGTGCAAAGATGCGGTACAATAATAGGGCGATCGCAACGACATCTGCTTTAAAAACAGATTTACCTCTAACAAAAGTAACTGTTTAACTATTGACAACATGAACATAATTTCTGTTAATAAAATCTTCTTGTAAATGTATATTTCAGATGTACTTGATTTTGAAGTTAGTTTTTTATCATATTAGGGAATTAATCTTTTCCACTCCTCTAGCAGAGATTCATCCTTTGGTATGCAAAATAGGGATAGTTTCTAGTTTGCTGCCATGTATCGAGTACTGCAGCCAGGCACAAAAGATGCGTATTACGTTTTTTAGCATGATCAGTATCATTCATATTTTCAAAACTTATGAAAATCACTGTCCAAGTCAAAGGAAATAGGGTAAAATTTAATTATTTAAAATATTTACCACCAGTTGAAACGTTTTCTCAGTTCGATTCTTATCCAATGTTTACGTTGATAAGAGCTAGGAGACAGTGGCGTAGCAAGAGAGGAGGAGGGGGGGGGGGAATGCTCTGGAAACCAGTAGTAATATTATAAAGTTTTTCTTCGCCTTTAATATCGCAGAAAATTCTCCCATTAGATAAGGCAAAAATATTTTAATGAAATTAGTGGTACCCAAACCATTTGGACCTTCACCCTGTCTACGCCATTGCTAGAAGGTGTCGCTGCGATCGACCCGTTATCTTTAAGCATCGTTCTACATTTATAGGATTCCATTTTTTAGTACTATTTTGTTGCCGTTTTCCACACTATGCATTCTCGGCACTGTAACTCTACTAAATGGATCAATAACAAGAAAAAAAACGGAGAAAATGTGATTTGAGCTGTTATGAAAATAACGGAAAATGTAATAAAAATTAAAACATCTCTTAAAAACCCTACAGCACCAATAGGCGTATGTGGATTTCTTGATCAGAAAATGAGGAGAAGAAAAAATCCACTTATTTGCTTGTATTAATGCCGTATGTGTATCCAGTTAATATTTTTTAATAAGTGGTGCTAACTGAAAATTAAACAAAGGGGCAAACTACAAATAAGAGTTAAAATATTCTGTAAAATGTAACTGTGTATCAAATAGCAAAATTTTCTGTGCATTTTAAAAGAAACCACATACACAAATTCTATAATTCTTCTAGTTTTGACTGCAATAATATATTGCAATAAGTGGTGGTAACTGAAAATTAAACAAAGGGGCAAACTACACTTAAGTTTTAAAGTATTCTCTAAAATGTAATTGTATATGAAAGAGCAACATTTTCTGCATATTTTAAAGCAAACCCAAAAACAAATTTTATAATTACTCTAATTTTGACTATTAGGTAATCCCTAAGTAAGCAGTGGTTAAAATAATACTTTAAATAGTTCATTTTAAACTGTTTAAATATTTTTTTTATATAGTTTTCCATCCCTCTATCATTTGTATTGGGTAGGATCATTAAAATTTCGACACAAGTCTATATGCTTAAACAATGTACTTTCCGGGCTTATTTTTTCAAAGGAACTCAGATGAAGCGTTAAAAGTGGCTGCTACATTTTTTTAAGTTGAAAAACGAGACTGCAATATTTTAAATATGAAAATGACCAGTTATGACAAAATAAACCACGTATATTTATAAGTAATTTCAAGAATTAAAACCAAGCTGTCATTCTTATTTTAGTTAAAACGAAAATTATATTCATAGCTTTTTAAATTTTCTTTTAAGATACTCTACGTTAGGGCCGCAGATATGCCATTATTTTTGTTTAAAACAATTTGTCTTTTTAATGACAGATTTCTATTCGAAAATCAGGCACAAAGTTTACACACCGCCACTGAGTACTAGGCTAAAGCGCTGACTCAAAAATGTCGGAGCTCGTGGGCCAATTTTGTAAAACTTTTGTACGGTCCCCTAATTTTACACCCCAGTATTTTTTTTAAAGTTTGTTTTGACTTATTTAATCTCAGACAAACAAGGCGGAGAAAACTTTTAGAAATTATTGATATTGAATTTCAAGCGACTGTACACACGTCGAAAAATTTCCGCCTATGACTGCATCAATTTTTGTGTCAGCGCCTAATATTCAGTATACGGTGGTTTACACACCACTACTCTACTAAATGCAATGGGAGAAAGATAATGCAACGGGAAAAGAGGCGGGGTGTACTTTTATGAACATAAGGGAAGATTAGTAAAAATATCTCTTAAGAAACCACCACACATTCAGAACATTAGAGCTCAAGCGGCTTTCTTGATCAACTCGGAGAAGATAATCCATCAATACAAATACATCAGTATTATATCCGTGTATGTATTCATTTAATTTTTTGTAATAAGTGGTGGTAACTGAAAATTAAATAAATGGGGCTTTCTACTCTTAATTGTTCAAAAAATGTTAAAAAATGTTAATGTAATTGAAAGAGAGTCTTACTTTTCCTCCGAAGATAGATGCAAGTTTGTATCATGTCGCATTTTATTTTATTTCTAATTTCATATAACACACAATAAAATGAAATTTTTACAACTAATAGATCAATATCTGCTTGATTTAACATAATTATTTGAATGTTGTACAATTCATATTTAATTATTTTTAAAAAGTTTAA
Source organism: Maratus michaelseni (assembly GCA_963931845.1). Classification (NCBI taxonomy): domain Eukaryota; kingdom Metazoa; phylum Arthropoda; class Arachnida; order Araneae; family Salticidae; genus Maratus; species Maratus michaelseni. Next base: position 62,652,634 of record OZ007586.1, on the reverse strand, counting down.
ATAAAAAAAAGTAACATTTTTTTTCGCCTGGTATCCACTGCGCGCAGGGTTGTAGAAAAAATATTGCTTCAAAAATAACACAGAAAACTGAAAATGATGTAAAATTGATGTATCTCGAACTTATACTTCAATTTTAAGCAATTAAAAAATTAATTCTTTTTAAATTGGCATTTTTTTTTAACAAAAAATTATTTTTTAAACATCTTAAAATTTATATTTAAATTAAAAAAAAATAAATTTTCAATTGCTTGAAATTGAATTATAAGTTCAAGATACATCAACTTTACTTCTTTATCAGTTTTGTTTGCAATTTTTGAAGCAATATTTTTTCTACAACCTTGCGCGCAGTGGATACCAGCCGAAAAAGTTTTTTTTTACTTTTATATAAAATGTAAACTTTTTTTATATAATTAAATATGAATTGTACAACATTGTAATAACTATGTTAAATCAAACATATATTGACCTATTATTGGTAAAAAATTAATTTTATTGTGTGTTATATGAAATCAGAAATAAAATAAAGTGTGGCATGATGCAAACTTGCATCTTCGGAGGAAAAGTATGACTCCTGAGACCCCTTAACGCTGACATTAGAAACGCTGTTGGTGTCAATTCGATGTCAAATAAATATTTATTAATCCAAGAAATTTACATAACATATAAAACACAAAAATGGGAATTTTTGATTTAATAAATAAAATTTCTGTTTCCAAAACATATTTATTTAGGCTGCCGGAATAAATTGGGATCTTTCAGTGGGAGAAATTCTAATACCAAACTTTAAAACAAATATACTAGAAATGATAATTTAATGCGCGTAAACTTCTTAGAATTCTCAAGGAGTATGACACCATTATTTCAATTGAGAAATCTTTGCACAGTAATTTTTCTCGAGATCAAAAACTTTTCGTCGATTAATGGCAGAATTTGTAATATTTTTCTGCAATTAAACAAGGCGAAAAATTCTAAACGAAAATTGTGGTACACATTACGCACACATTTAATAAAGTAAAACTTTAGGACTTATTTTAACACTAATAATATTAAAAGCTAATTTGCGGTATGTTTAAAGCAGCTTTTTTACTACTTAACTTCTTTGAGGAATAAAATGTCAAATTTGTTTGAATACACTCTGATGTTTTTAAAATTCTATCATGATACCCAAGAAAATAAATGCTTTATTAAATGTTGGATAATATGTCTTTAATAATGTAGTATTTAAGTCCACCTGTTAATTTTATTAAATAATCTTATTGCGATTTCAGGGCAAGATGAAATGTTTAACTTATTAGGTCATCCGTAAAATTCTGTGGTTTTTTGATAAGTTTGAATACATAAATGGCATATTCCCACCGAAATTTTGGAATAAAATTTTGATTTTATAATATACGTGAAGAAACTGCTTTTACCTATTTTGAAATAAATATGTTTGAAAATTCTGATGGCTTCCAATCATTTCAATATATCTCAACAGAAGTATACCACATAACTTTCCGGATAATCCAATATATAATTTACGGGCTGATTTGATTAAAAGAACACAACTAAAATGTCATTTCAAAAATGAATTTTGGTAATATTTTTAATATCTAGATCTTATGACAAAATGAACCACGGTATAATTGTAATGAATCTCATACGAATGCAATTCGTTCTTTTATTCTTTATTTAATAAGAATGACGGTTACAGCCATATCTCGGATTTATTTTCCTTTTAGATATTCTGTGAAAAATATCGGGTTGTGGAAAACAAAAGGGAAAACTCGGATGTAATCTTATGAAATTAATGAATAACACAATAATGGGAAAAATAATAAGCATCTCTTACACCTTTCAGTGTCTAAGTAATTCATTTGCTAAAATGTTGAAATGATTGTATGTTACCAGAATTTGTGAAGGAAATTAGTTGAAAATAAATGAATATTTTTCGACTACATTTCGAAAACAAAATGTTATTATAAAAATCCGGGTGCCAGTTAGGAGTTAAGAATTAAAATTAAGTGGTACAAATAATTTGCAAACACATAAACTGAATAAAAGAGCTCACGTGGGTTTCTTGCAAAATTAAAAAAAAAATGCTCACACCAGGGCCCTTTTTTAATTTTCAAAATTGCTCATTCATACCAGAAAATTTTTATGCTATCCTTTTCTTGACATTTCATAATTACTTAATAATAAAATTCTTCTTTGAAAATTTTTGGTATGAAATCGAAATTTTTTTAATTGAAAATAGAAATAGAAATAGAATTTTTTAAAAATAGAAATGGAGTTTTTGTTTGATTCCACTGGCGGTAGAGGGCAGTAAGTGACTGTTCGCCGTTCAATACCATGCATTCAAGTAGAAGAAATCGCCATTTTTAATTGTGCTATCGTTCGTCATGTAAGACTTTACATATGACGAAAAAGCCGACATGCATTTGATGTATGGTCGTGCAAATGGCAACGAAAGGGCTGCCCTACGAATGTATCAGGAGCAGTTTCCTCGCAGAAGAATGCCTGATCATATAATGTTTCAGCGCTTACACCGTCAGCTTTCTGAAACAGGTTCTTTCCACGTCACCAGACAGGCAACTGGGCGAGAAAGAGCTGTACGCAGTGCAAACCTGGTAGAAATTATTTTGAATTTTGTGAGTGAAAGGCCCGAATCAAGTACAAGAGCTATTGCACAGAATTTAGGTGTGAGTCATCCGACCGTTTGGAGAGTGTTAAACGAAAATCGATTTCATCCCTTCCGTTTCCAACGTGTACAAAATTGGAATCCGGAAGACTATCTTCTGCGGTTGAACATTTGCCAGTAGGTTTTGCAGCAACATGTATTGCGTTTAATTACAGAATTGGTAATACATATCTGCATTTAAATAGAGCGAAAGATTCTATCAAAAAATTGTGGTAAAATTGTACGAATCCTGGTAAAATATATATATATATATATATATATATATATATATATATATATATATATATATATATATATAATTTAATCAGCCACCACACAAACAGAACAGAAACGATTATGTGGTTTCCTTGATCATAAAAAAACCCAATATTTATACATACCAAGTTGTGTTATTTCCTTGTATGTATTCAGTTAATATTTTGTAATATGTGAGGCTAATTGAACATTAAATAATGGGAGATTACTACTTTTAAATGTTAAAATTGTTCAAAAAAAGAGTAGCATTTTCCGCGAATTTTAAAAGAAACCGCATACACAAGTCCTATAATTATTCTTCATATAGAGGAAACTATATTTTAACTAACCCCCACACTAACAGAACAGACACGGTCAGGTGGCTTTCTTGATCAGAAAAATGTCATTTCTTCCATATAAGCACTGGCATTATTTCCGTCTATGTATTGAGTTAATTTTTTGTTATAAGTGGTGGTAATTGAAAATTAAACTATTGGCGCATACTTTTGTTAATTTCTTTTAAATAAACACGTATTCGAAAGAGCAAAATGTTCTGCGTGTTTTAAAACAATAAACCGCCTACAAATATCCTATTTTTTTTTTGTTATGACTAGAGTCATATTAGATGATCCCTATTTAAGCAATGATTAAAATAATGCATTGAACCCTTCATCTCAAAATATTGAAATATTTATTTACAAAGTTTCCCATTCCCCTATCATTTTTATTATATATGTTTATTAAAATTTTAACCGCAAAACTAAAATCTTAAACTATGTACTTTTTCGGGATTATTTCTTCAAAGGAACTCAAATTAGGTTTTGAAAGTGGTTTTTTACTTTGTTTCAGTTGAAAAATGAAACGACAGGATTTTAAATATGGAGGGGACCAGTTATGACAAAATAAAACACTTATATTTATAAGGAATCTTTTAATTATAAGGAATTTCATACAAATTAAAACAGTTCTATTATTTTTATTTTACTTAGAATGAAAGTTATAAACATTGCTTTTATTATTTTCTTTTGAGATACACTACGTTAAGGTCGCTAAAATACCATTTTTTTATAGAATGATTTGTTTTTTAAATGACAAGATTTTTTGATTCATAAGGCGAATAGTTTTTATTCAATATCAGCCAAACAAATTTTTATACCACTGTTCCACGTAATTTTTCTAAATGCATCAGAATATTGAAAAACAAAATGGAAAACCCGTGGTTCGTAGTTTCATGAATTTAAAGCAAAGGTAATAAAAACATCTCTTCAAAAAACACCCCACACAAAGAACTTTTGTTCGGAGTTCACGTGACTTTCTAGATTATATCAAAAGAGAGAGAATTAAGCGGTTTTACAGCTATGATATCAGTGTATGTATTCAGTTAATTTTTCGTAATAAGTGGTGGCACTTAAAATTAAATTAACGGAGCAAAATATTCTTGCTTGTTAAAAGAAAGTAAAAAAAAATGTACATGTATATGAAAGAGCGACATTTTGTGTGCATTATAAAACAAACCGCTTAAACAAATTCTATAATTATTCCAGTTTTGTCTACGATCATATTAAATAATCTCTAAGTAAGCAATGATTATAAGAATACATTAAATTGTTCCTTATGAAATGTTGAATTTTTTGATTTATATTTTTCCATCCCCCTATCATTTTTATTATGTAGGCTCAGTAAAATATCGACACAAATCTAAACGCTTAAAATATGTACTTTACCGAGTTTATTTCTTCAAAGGAACTCAAATGAAGTATTAAATGTGGTTGTTACATTTGTTTCATTTGAAGAACGAGACATCAATATTTTATATATAAAGAATACCAGTTATGACAAAATAAAAGACGTAATTTCACGAATTAAAACAGTGCTGTTATTCTTATTTTAGTTAGAACGAAAGGTATATCCATCGCTTTGTTTATTTTCTTTTGAGATACTCTACGTTAGGGCCTCATAAATACCATTATTTTTGTATAGATTAATATGTCCTATTTAATAACAGGATATTTGCTATTCATAAAGGTGAAGATTTTTATTCCAAAATCAGGCCAAAATGATGCACATCACTGCTTTACGCAATTCTACTAAATGTATCGGAAGAAGGAAAACAAGATGGATAAAAGGCCTGTTGAACTTTTGTGAAGATTACGTAAACGTAATAAAAAGGGAAATATATTTTAACGAACCAACACGCAAACAGAACAGAAGCAGTCACAAGGCTTTCTTGATCAAAATAAAATCCACTACTTATACATACCTACTAGTATTATTTTCGTGCATGCATTCAGTAAATGTTTTGTAATAAATGGGGCATTCTACTTTTGTTAAATATTTTCTGTGTTAAAATATTTTCTAAAAGGTACATGTACATGAAAGAGCAACATTTTCTGCGTATTGTAAAACAAACCGCTTAAAATTATCCAATTGAAATGTTTATTTACATACTTTCTATCTCCTGATCATTTTACAAATAGGCTCATAAACATTTCGACTGAAGACTATATACTCAAACTATGTACTTTAATGGGCTTATTTCTTCAAAGGAACGCAAATAAGGAATTAAAAGAGTTTGTTACATTTGTTAAAAAAAAAAAAAAGAGACTGAAATATTTTAAATTTGAGGATAATCAGCTATGACAAAATAAAACCCGTATATTTATAAGGAATTTCATACAAATTAAAACAGTGCTGTTATTCTTATTTTACTTAAACCGAAAGTTATATCTATCGATTTTTTTATTTTCTTTTGAGATACCCTACGTCAGGGCGGCGGAAAAACCACAATTTTAGTATAGAATAATATGCCTTATTTATTGATAGGATATCTGCGATTCATAAAAGTGAAATTTTATTTTCAAAATCGGGCAAAGTTTTTGCATAGCACTGCTGTACGCAATTCTAATAAATGCATTGGAAGACATAAAACAAAACGGATAAAAGGCGAGCTGTACTTTTGTAATGATTACGTGAACATAAAATAAAGGAAAATATTTTTTAACTAGCTACCACACAAGCTTAACATATATATATATATATATATATATATATATTTTACATTATTTCTTTTAAAAAGTTTCTGGTGCGAAACGTATTAACCCACTAACGCCCAAATTATTTTCTTTGTTAAAATTTAAATTTTAGACGTCCCACCACTTTTAAATGAAGGGTATTTTTTATATTATTTTATCAAGTGATTTGTCTCGTAAAATGGAGTATATATTTATCTTCATATTTACTGGTGTTTCTTGCCACTAAGTCTGGGGATCTAAAAATATGCCACTGGGCGTTTATGGGTTAAACCTGAGTTAAATTAACCTACGTATTACGGACGATTAGTGACAGCTTGACACTTCTGGGAACATAACCCCTTATATATATACATACCGACTAGTATTGTTTCTGTGTAAGTATTCAGTTAATATATTGTAATAAGCGGTGTAACTGAAAATTCAATAAAGAAAAAGATGTTTCACACCACTTCATGCTGTAAGCAATTCTACTAAATGCATTTGAAGAAAAAAAAAGAAATCGGATAAAAGGGGGGGGGGGTGTGCATTTGTGAATATTAGGTAAACGCAAAAGAAAGAAAAATATTTTTTAACCAACTACCACACAAACATTTCATAATCGACTACGTGGTTATCTTGATCATTAATAAAGGCGTGTATGTATATATACCGGATGGCCCAGCGGGTAATGTTTGAAACAAAGTCCAATAGATGGCGCTAGGTGCACCTGAGTGAAGTCAAACTTGGTGCGCATGCTCTGGTGAGTGGGCAATTGTAAATGTGATGTTCCTTCAGTCTGCGGGGCGCTTTAGCGGGTGATTCTCGTTAGTAAACATGAACAAATATTCGACGGATGTTCGCGTCTTTATTGTGCTACAAATGGCCAGATGTGATGAAAATGTGAAGGCAGTTCACCGAGCATGGAAGGAGAAGTTCCACAACAAGACTTAGCCAAACAAAAGAACTATGGCAAGGTGAGTCATTTTGTGCGTTTTACGGTACAAATGTTTTCCTTTTTGCTTCCATGTTTGTTCTGAAAAATGTGTTTCAATCCTCTTCCCTGTAGACTGTATGCCAAGTTCAAACGTACTGGATCGGTGGAAGACGATAAAAAAGCTATGGCTACAGCCACTGCTACTGTGGTCACAGACGGTGCAAAACAGGTCGTCGACGACTTTTTCGCTGCCGATCCGACCCGATCTGTAAGGAGAGCAGCAGAAATGTTGGGAATAAAGCGTACATCACTTCAGCAAATAATGAAAGAGCTCGAATTGTCGCCTTACAAAATTCAAGTAACCCAACCTCTCAACGAAGACCATACACAAAGACGATTTGAGTTTGCACAGCTTATGCTTGAAAAACTTCAAACAGGTGAAATCGATGTAAAGAAAATTTGGTTTTCAGATGAGGCCTACTTCACTTTGGATGGCCATCTGAACAAACAGAATTATCGCTACTGGGGCAGAGAAAGGCCGGAGATCACTGTTGTCCGAAGCCTCCACCCGAAAAAATTTCTTGTGTGGTGTGCAATATCCTCGCACGGTGTGTTTGGCCCTATTTTCATCGATGGAACTCTAAGCGCGGCGAATTACAGAAAGTTCCTGGACGAGGAGTTCATCCCTTTTCTTCATGGTCATGACTTGGTCCAAGGTCATTGGTTTATGCAGGATGGAGCAAGACCACATCGGCGGATGTTTTCGAGGTGCTCAATGAGCATTTTAGCGATCGAATCATTGGGTTAGATTACCCATCGCACTTCCAAGGTGGTATCGAATGGCCCCGATATTCACCAGATCTGAAATCCTGCGATTACTACGTATGGGGTTATTTGAAGGGCAAAGTGTGGCAGACAAGTCCTACGAGCCTTCCAGAACTCAAAACCGCCATTACAACTGCTGTCGACACGATTGACAGTGAGGCCTGCTCACGAGTAATGGTTGGATTCCAGAACCGCCTAACTGCTGTCCTTGTTAAAGATAGCGGGCACTTCGAACCTCTTTATCATTAATTGCCCAATATGTCCATTCAATAAACGTCATTAAATTCTTCTCATGTCTCTTATTTGTTTTTATTTTTTAATTTGTTTCAAACATTACCCGCTGGGCCACCCGGTATGTACTAGCATTATTTCCGTGTAAGTCAGTATTCAATTAATCTTTTGTAATAAGCGGTGGAAAAAAAAATTAAATAAACAGTGCACAATATTCTTAATTGGTAAAACAATTTAAAAAACATACATGTATATGAAAGAGCAACATTTTCTGCGCATTTTACAAAAAACTGTATAAAAAAATCCTATAATTGAGGGGGTCAGGGCAAGAAAGTGCTAAGGCACATTTTTGATCTTCTGAGACATTTCAATTTGAAAATTGGATCCAATACTCAAATCAAGATATACAGGGTGTAACTGAAATGCTTCAACAAACTTTGAGGGGTGATAGTACTCATGAAGATGAACAAAAAATGCAATAGAACACGGGGTCGCAAATGACATTTAACCCTTTCAGGGACAGTGGTATGTCTAAAAAACCACTTAATTTTAATTCCAAAACGCCACAATGGCACCAGAATTTTGCTAAAATCTTTTCCATTTAATATTTATGTGAAATATAGCCTTTTTCTTATTTACAAACAATTTTTTTTGTAAATTCCGGTGTCAGTCCATTTTCAGACGCATTTTCTCTATTTTTATCCTTTAAGCCTTTTAGGGGCAAACTACTTTTAGTACTAAAATGTTGAAATAAATGACTGGCACCGGAATTTATAAAAAAATTTGTTTGTAAATAAGAAAAAGGCTATATTTCACATACATATTAAATGGAAAAGATTTTAGCAAAATTCTGGTGCCATTATGGCGTTTTGGAATTAAAATTAAGCGCTTTCATAAACATACCACTGCCCCTGAAGGGGTTAAACGTCATTTGCGACTTCATGTTCCATTGCATTTTTTGTTCGTCTTCATGAGTACTATCATCCCTTAAAGTTTGTTGAAGCATTTCAGTTACACCCTGTATAAGAAAGTTTTTCCGCCAATGTCTTACTAACATCTGCGGTATTCTCAGTAACAATACGGCATCATTTTAATGATATTACCATTACGTTTTTGTAAATTAGCTATCTTCTTTGGGGCATAAACATACGGGGCAAAATGAAAACCTGAGACATATGCTGCAACCAAGTGAGATTAAAAAAAAGTATATGTAAGATATTATAATTTACAATATTAAGCAACAGATTACAGTGTTAGATTTTGACAGTCGTGGAGGTTAAGGTAACTTAATCTCGGACCAGCGCATACTAATAAAACAGTGGAATGTATCATTGTACCAGCGGATTAAACAGTTCAGAACAGCGTTCGCTTTTATTAATTTTATTTAAAATCGTATTCAGGTCTTTGATCTTCGAAGTTAAAAACGTTGAATATTAAAACAATATACGAAACATATTCATAATAGTGATTAATAGCCACATGCTACATTAGACGGTGATAAACCATAAAATATAAAACTGAACTGCTTGCTAAAAAAAGCCATCACCACCGCAGTGATACATACCATTTAAACACATTATATGTAGTCAGCTCATTTATTATGTCACGCCATACATTTGCAGAAAAATTTAAATAAAACAAGATGCTAAAAAGAAAACGTCAAAAGAAAATCTATACGCATGCAGCTGTACACAGAAGCTTGCGTAAAATTCGAAGTGCCTGACTAAATGAAGGAAAGAAAACCGGTAATGTGTGTATGCAAAGGATTTTGTTTACAACTCGGGAAAAATATTGGCAGGATAATTAAAAATAACTGAAGACATTTTAACTTGCGAAAAACTGTTATACCTGCCTGTCTGATTTATTTCACCAAAAATGTGGCTTGGCAATTTCTTGCCAAGACCCCCTGAATTATTCTAGTTTTGACTACAATCATATTAGATGATGCCTGTAAGCAATGATTAAAAGAATACTTTAAATCGTTCGTTTTAAAATGTTGAAAGTTTTTTTTTTATATAGTTTTCATTCCTCCAGTCATTTGTATTAAATAAGATCATTAGCATTTCGACACAAATCTAAATTATTAAATTATGTAATTTTTAGAACTTGTTTGTTCAGAGGAACTCAAATAAAGTGTTAAAACCGGTTGTTACATATATTTCAGTAGAAAAACGAGGCAGCAATATTTTAAATATGAAGATGACCAATTATGCAAAATAAAACAGGTATAATTTTAAGTAGTTTCACGAATTAGAACCGTGCTGTTATTCTAATTTTGGTTAGAACGACAGTTATATCAATACATTTTTTTTCTTTTGAGATTAGTCTACGCCAGGGCCGCATAAATACAATTATTTTAGTATATAATAATATGCTTTATTTAATGATAGGATATTTGCAATCCATAAAAACAAATATGTTTATTCCAAAATAAGGCAAATATGTTGCACACCACTTCTGTACGCAATTGTACAAAATGTATCAGAAAGAGGAAAACAAAACGGAAAAATCGCGGGTTGTACGTAAACATAATATTAGGGGAAACTGTTTTTTATGCAACAAGTACACAAAAAGAACAGCGGTCACTTGGTTTTCTTGAAATGAAATAAAGCCAGTATTTAAAAATGCCTACAAATTTTATTTCCTTGTATGTATTCTGTTATTTGTTTGTAATTAGACGTGATAACAAAAAATTAAACAAAGGGGGTTAACTACACTTAAGTGTTAAAATATTTTTTTTTAAATGTATATGTATATGAGAGAGAAACAGTTTCTGCATATTTTAAAGAAAACGGCATAAAAAAATCCTGTAATTATTCTTTTTATGACTAGAATAATATAGGATGATCCCCATGTAAGTAATGATTAAAAGAATGCTGTAAGTCGTTCATTTAAAAATTTTGAAATGTCAGATTACATAGTTTGCCATCTCCATATTATTTTCATTAAATCATCTTATTAAAATTTCAACACAAGACTAAATGCGTAAAGTAGGTAATTTTCCAGGCTTATCTCTTCAAAAGAATTCAGATAATATGTGAAATCTAGTTGTTACATTTGCTTCAGGGGAAAAACGAAACAAAAGTATTATGACGAAATAAAACGCGTATATGTATTTCGAATTTCATACGAATTAAAACCTTGTTGTTATTCTAATTTTAGTTAGAACGAAAGTTATATCCATCGCTTTTTTATTTTATTTTCAGATACTCTGCGTCAAGACCGCAGGATTAACGCTATTTTTGTACAGAATAATTTGTCATAGTTAAAAGCAGGATATTTGGAATTTATAAAAGACGATTTTTAGTTCAATATCAGGCAACAATTTCCACTCCACTACTCAACGTAATTCATCTAAGTTCATCTGGGAAATAAAATTTGATAGAAAAAAGGCGGTGTGTACTTTTATGAGCAAGAAAAATTGTTAAAACTCTCTCTTAAAATAACACCACACAATCCGAACAAAAGTGTTCACGTGGGTTTCTTGATCACCAGTAGAAAGAGGCCACGACAAATGTGCTAGTATTAGATTCGTGTATGCATTCAATTATTTTTTTGTAATAAGTGGTGGTAACTGAAAATTAAATATACGGAGCATAATACTGTTAATTGTAAAATAAATGTAAACAAAAAAAAACATGCATATATATGAAAGAGCAATGTTTTCTGCGCATGTTTAAATAAACCACATAAAAATAATCGTATAATTATTCGATTTATGGAAAGAATCATATTGATTGATGAATATGTAAGAAATGAATCAACTTTTGACTACAGACATCTCTCAACGTACGTCCCAGCGACAATTTTCTATTCTATTCCTGCCACGTTTTGGAAAAATATTCGCTGCCATACACTTATACTAGGATTTTTTGAAGGGATATCTACCACAAAGAAATGTTTTGTGAATTGTAGCACTGTTGAATATAACAAGTTGGAAATCGTACGTCAAACGTGACAAATAAAGTGCGTTTGTACTAGAACTAGTTTTATAAATATTCAGATCTCTGCGCAATAGCTGTTGCACTCTTATGTAAAAATGCACGAATACAAAATTTATTTTATGAGGAGATTTTTTTATATTAATTTTATTTTATGAAATTATGTTTCAGTACACTTTTACAAAAATTTAATTACAATTCTGTTACATTAAAATTATACTATGCGCAAATATCCAATACAAGACAATGTAAGAAAAAATCATAGTTATTATTTCAGTGAAATGAACTATATCGTCAGTTATTAAGATATAATTAACCTGTTAACTGGGTATGACGAAATATTTCGTCTTACACGAACAACGACCGTAATATTTTGAACGCATTAGATCCACCTGGAAAATACTAATAGAAATTTTCGTGTTATTGAAACGCCCTATTCATGCAAAATAACTGAAAGGAAAAAGGAAAAAAATTCTATTCTTTTTTACTGGTGAAATCATGCCTCGTTGGTAATCAGACATATCAATTGAAGAAAAGTTTATTCCCCGGTTAACAGGTTAATTTCCGTAATAAAAAATGCACATTTTAAGTTGGCAACATTTTATCTTTTGTTGACATTTACTGAAAGATTCAATGGGAAACTTAAACTTAGCTTTGAAAATTTCAGAACTTGAAATTCATATTTAGACTCTTTTTCCATTTAATAACTATTTTTCCGGAAACATCTATCCAAAAAAAAATGTCGTTCGATTACATATTCGCTAAAATTAAACAATTTTAATATACAAATTCGGTTTTTAAACTCAGAAATACGGAAAAAATATGACCCCATCTTAAATAGGTAATCACCATGGCAACCTAGAATCATTACCTGTCATGGGATATCATTGAATTAATCACAAATGATAAAATTTAATAGAATGAACGAAAAATTTTACTAATATCTTTTTAAGTTTTTATTCGATTATCATAAAATTTGAATTGACTCTACAAAATTCTGCAACGAACATTTATATGAGATTTCAAACCATTCGGTTGGGTAGTTTTTGCGCTGTTATATAGGATAGACGGACGGACCAGACGACGAATATAAGTGCAACGTATTTATATAATTACAAACGCACATAAAAAGAGTAGTCAGTCTTGGACCGTAATTAAAATGTGAAAAGAATACTTTAAATTGCTCATTTCAAAACAGTGCTGTCAGTGGGCTACTTTTTTTAAATTCAGTGTTCTTGATTGCTATCAAGTTTTTGAGAAAGCAAAATCGTCCTGTTCGTTAAATTAGGTTATTTAATGATATATATATATATATATATATATATATATATATCATTTTAAATAAGTGGTGTCAGTTAAGCAATCTGAACAACACTGTTTCAAAATGTTGTTGAAAACGCCTTTCTTTTAACCTTCCTGCACTGAATGATTCTAATCAGCCCGTTTCCATGATTCATTTCATTCGATTGGAACCTAATATTTCGTCATAAAGTAAGTTAACTAAAAGGAGTTGAAAACTAAGTTAAATGAATATGTTAAAAAGTTTTAAATAAAAATTCTGGTGTGAAATGTTTTATGAAGATTGAGTACACCTTCTAGGATGGTAAAATTGTGTGAAAGATTTCTCTTGAACCATTTAATATTTTTGCATGCAATCTTTACAAATATATAGATTATATAGCTTTTAAAACTGAACCTAAAAACGTGTATATTATAGAAATTTATATTTAAAAAACTATGTAAAAAATATTGTATATTGTTTTCACGAAGTTTATCCATGCAAAATTTTTTGTAGATGAAACAATAACCATAATAACATCCACTTTTAACAGATTCACCTGGGTTCGTACGCTTTTACCACGATTTTTAATAGAAAATTTCTATTTAATATTTAAACAGCAGAAATTGCAGACGCTTCATTTAATTGCAGAATTTTGATTAATTTTCTGCATTTAAATAGGGTGAAAAATTCTATTACAAAATTCTGGAAAGAGCGTACGAACGCTGTACAAATGTTTCTTTTAGCATGTTTTTTTTTTTAATCTGGGCTTTAAACAGCAATAACTCCCTCTTCTGAAAGTCTCATAAATTGTTTCCCAGATAGATTCTGAAGTTTAGGTATAGTAAATATCCATCAATACACTAATACAGTAAAACCCGCTTAAGAAGTTTTCCAAGGGAATGGAAGGCAAAAACGTCTTAAACGGGAAAACTTCTTAAACGGGAAATTAAGAATGTTTGAAACAATCATTATTTTAAGTTTTCATAGTCAGGAGAGGTCTTTTACATTGTTAAAATAATACATAAATTTATATAAATTTGAGTTTTACTTAAGAAATTTAAACTGATTTGCACATTTAAAAAAAATCTGTCAATCAAGTAAAAATGCATAATTACCTTAGAAACTCTTTATTTAATCCAATGTTTGAAGACAGAGAGGGGACATTTCTCTTTAAGCATCATTTGATATGCTTTTACAGAAAAAATCGGTTATAGATTTTTGCTTATGTTTTTTCTCGGCAATTTTTAGTTGATAACAGTCCAGCTGTCTTAAGTTTTTAAAAATTTCCTCAGGCACATTTTCAACACTTTCGATAAAACGGCGAAATGTTTCTAGTCCTTTCACAGCATCCGAAAAACTAGGAATTTCCTCGTGCTCTTCCTCAGTGTCACTCATTTCTTCATCTTCTGTAACCTCACAAATATCATCTACTGTAAGCACCTCACATTGCAATATCTCGTCATCTACTGACACATACTCTTCAAACGATGCTGTGAAATCCATCCTTCTTTGTAACGTCTTCCAATCATCTTCAATGTCCAATTCATATTCTTCTGTTGATTCTCCTTCCAAAAATCCTACTTTCTGGAAACAATTGGCAATTACAGATGGCGTTATTAACTCCCATGCAGATAAAATAAAATGAATAGATTGCAAAACGTTTACTTTTCCTATTTCTCCAGTATTGTCCAGTTTTTCAATCATCCAATTCACAAGCCGTTTTCTATAGTGCTGCTTAAACATTTTAATAACTCCCTGATCCATCGGTTGCAAAACCGAAGTCGAGTTCGGTGGTAGGAAATGCACTTTTATGTTAGTAAAGATACTCGTGTCTTTGGAATGGGCGGCGCAATTGTCTACAAAGATGACGATGTTCCGTTTAGCTCTCCTCATTTTAACATTTAATCTTTTCAAATAGGCTTGATAAATTGTAATCGTCATCTACGCAGTTTTGTTATTTTCATAATCACAAGGCAGTGATTTCACATTTTGAAAACATCTGGATTTTTTGGATTTCCCAACAACCAAAATTGGCAATTTCTCGGAACCGTCCATGTTTGCACCCAATAAAACTGTAAGTCGTTCTTTATTTTTTTTACCTCCGTGACAATTTTCACCTTTATATGCATACGTTTTATCCGGTGAAAGATTATAGAAAAGCCCACACTCATCCATGTTAAAGACATCTTTAGGATGATAGCCGGTTATCAAATCTGGTAAGATTTGTTTCCATTCTTTGATTTCTTGTGGATCGACGCTTTTACTCTCACCTTTTATAGAATTGTAACTTAAACCAGCTCTTTTTTTCATTCTATCAATCCATCCATTTGAAGGTGCAAATTCAATCTCCATTTTTTTGGCAATTTCCTCAGCCTTTTCTCTAAGAATAGGTCCACTTATAGGAATATTGGCGGATCTGGCTTGCTTGAACCAAAGTAATAATTTTTCTTCCATAGCTTCATATTTTCCTTTTTTCACTTTTTTAATTTTTCGAGATTTATCAGAGGAGTTGTTTAATATAAGATTGCGTTTTGCTACAGCTCCATTCAGAGTAGTCACCGGCATATTCAATCTCTTAGCAATTTCAACTCTTGTTACGTTTGGGTTGCTATCAACTTCTTTCAAAATTTTGATTTTGTCTTCAATTGACAGGGCCTTTCTTTTAATTCCCTTGCCCGACATTTTGAAGAGGAAAAAATAAATAAGAATTTTTTTCGTGAATTTTACAAGAGAGATTTGACGCTTACACTCACTCAAAAACAGATTGAATGAGCCAAACTGAACACAGCTTTGGTTTGGAATGAACCAAACATAGCTTTGGTTCATTCCATTCCTGGAAAGGGGTGAAAGAGACTCTATTCTAAGAGAAAGCAACTGGTCAACTTAAAGAACTACCCCTGAGTAGGAGCAAACCATTTCTCTTTAATCCCTTATCAGTCACTATTGTTGCAGCCATAAGGGACTCGGACTTACCCTCTCTCTACATTTCATCAGACAAACTGATATGAAGGTGAAATAAAGGTGACGACAATCCTTTTCAATCTTAAATGTGCCCTTTTGAATAGCGAAGAATATAGAGAAATGCTTTTCCAGTACAGAATGGGGGAAAAAAATCCCTCAAAAGACTGAAGTAAACGTGTTTTGAAAGTAAAATTAAGGGGAGAAAAAACTTCTTAAGCGGGAAAAAGCTTGGAACTAAACTTTTTAAACGGGTTATTTTAACATTGTAAGAATAGGAAAAAAATGGGAATCGAAAATATAAACTTCTTAAACGGGAAAACTTCTTAAGCGGGAACTTCTTAAACGGGTTTTACTGTATATTATAAACTGTCTTAAATCTAAAAAAAATTTGGGCAACATGATATAAACGCATTTTCTGTAAGGTAGAAACCACGCCCTTAGTCAATGTTTTTAAAAATAAAAACAAGAATTATTGTTTCGCGATGCGAATGTGTTAAGATAGATGCATAATCTATAAAATCTAAAAATATCAGATAAAGATATAAATTTTAATGTAAAGATATAAAATTAGTTACATTTGAGTAAAAAGCACCAGTCCCCCTTCCTTTACTAATAATCTAGCGTTGACATTAGAAACGCTGCAAGTGTCAATTGGACGTCAAATAAACATTTATTAATTCAAGAAATTTACATAACATAGAAAAGCAAAAATAGTAAACTTTGTTTTACTAAATAGAATTTTCGTTTCAAAGCATATTTATTTAGAATGCCGGGATAAAGCGGGATCTTTGAGTGGGAGAAATTCTGATACCAAACTTTAAACGAAATAATCTAGAAATGATAATTTAATGTGCGTGAACTCAATAGAATTTTCAAGGAGTATGTCACCATTTTTTCAATTTAGAAATCTTTGCCTGGTATTTTTTCTTGAGATCAAAAACATTTCGTCGATTAATTGCGGAATTTGTAATATTTTTCCGCAATTAAACAAGTCGACAAATTCTAAACGAGAATTGTGCAAGAACTGTAAGCTCACCTTAAAAAAAAATAAAGTATTGTACTTATTTTAACAATAATAATAATAAAAACTTTTTTGTCGTACATCTGAAATAGCTGTTTTATTTTTTAAATACTTTGAGGAATAAAAGCTCAAATGTTCATAAAAAGTTACCATTCACCCGCCGAAATAAAGGTTTTATTAAACGTTGAATAATGTGAGTTTAATAACGTAGTGTTTAATTTTCCCTGTTAATCTTATTAAATAATCTCATTTTGATTTTGACACAAGATGAAATGTTAAGCTTTTATAATTTATGGGCTGATTTGTTTAAACGAACACAATTAAGTTGTCATTTGAAAAATGAATTTTAGTAATATTTTTAATATCTAGATGATCCCTTATGACAAAATGAACCACGGTATAATTATAATGAATCTCACACGAATTAATTAGGTACTTTTATTCTTTCTTTAATTAGAATAAATGTTACAGCTATATCTAGGATTTGTTTTCTTTTTAGATAATCTATGGAAAGTATCGGGATTGTGAAACAAAATATGGAACAAACTCGGATGTTCTTTTAAAAAATTACTGAAAACTTAACAATGGGAAAATGCAAGCATCTTGTACTCCTTTCAGAGGCAAAGTAATTATGTTGCTAAAATGTTGAAATGATTGAAAGTTACCAGAATTTACGAACGAATTGATTAGAAAATAAATAAATATTTTTCGACTACATTACGAAAACAAAATTTTATTTAAAAACTCCAGGTGCCAGTTAGGAGTGGAGAAATAAATTAACTCTTCTTTGTATGAGTTTTTCTTTTACAATTGTATTTTTTATACATATATTAAATATTAGACACCAGACATTTTAAGATAGATTTTTAACTTTGTTCAGCAACATAGTTCACGGGAAATTTACTGGATTAATATTTCTATATAAATATAGTGGTGGCGAAGAAGTTGATTTATTTATTAAAAGTTAAATAAACAGTGATGGAAACTTACATCACTATGCAATTAAGGGTTAAATAATACATATATTACGAAGCACATGAACTGAATAAAAGAACTCACGTGGCTGCACCAAAACTTAAGAACAAGAAGAGACAGGTGAATGAATTCTATTTCCAAGAAGTATATATTCCGACAATGTTTAGTAAAAAGTGGTGGAAACATAATCTTAAATGAATGTTATATTTAAAATATTTCATTTTTAATAGTTTCAGACGTATATGTTAAGATATCATAAAAATTTGCAAATTAAAAGAAACTAAAATATGAGTAGGAAATTTCTTTATTGAAATAGCCTCACACATATATAAATATATTCACAATTCTACAGAAGCATCAAATTAAAAAAATTCTACCTAAACATATTTAGTCGTCCTCTATAGTTCAATTAAAAAAAAAATCCAGAAGCTCCAATAGTACGTCTTCTGATCACAATTATTTCAGAAGTCTAATGTTTTTGGTAGTTTTCCGACAACAATGCAATCAAAATATACTACAATAATTACTGTTTGAGAATAATGATATTGAAATAGGAGTCCAGTGGGACCACTGAATAGCATCTATATATGTAACGTACTGACTTGGATGCCGCATATTTTCCAGTAATATCAAAAAATACCAAATTCATGAAAAATCATCTTGCAAAACATTATTCGTAGGTGACAAGACTTCCTGTAAGGAATTTAAATTAAGTGACACATTTAATGTACCACAGTCCTTGAAAACGTTAACCAACTGCCACAGGAACAGAATAAAAGAGATCATGTTGATTTCTTGATGAAAACATTAACCCTTAATTGCATAGTGATGTAAATTTCCATCGCTGTTTATTTAACATTTAATAAATAAATCAACTTCTTCGCCACCACTATATTTATATAGAAATATTAATCCAGTAAATTTCCCGTGAACTATGTTGCTGAACAAAGTTAAAAAGCTATCTTAAAATTTCTGGTGTCTAATATTTAATATATGTATAAAAAAAACACAATTGTAAAAGAAAAACTCATGTAAAGAAGGGTTAAAACTTAAAGACATAGAGGAACAATTTTTTCCCAATTAGTCTATATTCCGGAATTTTTTTGTTAAAAGGTTTGAAACATTAAATTAACTGAAGGTTATTTTAAAAATATTTCATTTTTATTATTTCGTGAAGTATATATTAGGCGATTAGTAAAATTTCCGAAAAGACCAAATAAAAATACGAGTAGGAAGTTTTCTTAAAGAAATATCCTCATACGTATATACATACTGCATAGATTTTTTGCAAAAGTAAGACATTAAATTATTCTTATGCAAAATCATATAGCCATTCGCTGTAGGTTTACAAAAATAATTATCCACGTTTTATATTAGTTCGTTTTCTGACTACCACTGTTTATTGTTAGATTTCCTACAATATTGCTTTAGAAATTGCGTTATGAAATTGCATTTGGAAATAGTGGATTTCTAGAAGGAGTCCTGTTGGATCCATTAATTTAATCTAGATATGTAACATATTGACTTTGAATCCCCACATTTTCCATTAATATCAAACAAATAAAAAATCTTGAAATTTATGAAATACGAAAATCTTATTTAACATATTCGTAGGTAGCAAAACTTCTGATATTGGAGGCCACTATTTCTGAATACAAGTATTCGTTTTTATTAATGCGTTTATTCTACAATGAAATAAGACGTAGCTTACAATCAGAAATACTACTCATAAAAAATAGAAGTTTAGGCTGCTATGTTGATTTCCTATTACAGTATATATGTTATATACTTGCCTATTTAAGTCAGGAACTAGAAACGCTATATATATATATATATATATATATATATACAAATACTCTACAAGAAATTGCAAGGACGATAGCTGGTGAAGTACAAGTAAAGCAAACAAAGAAAATAACAGAAGAAACAAGAAGATTGATGAAGAAACGCAGAGAATTTAAAATGAAGAAAAACTATCCTAAATCAAGAGTTGAATATGCAGAATTATGTAAAACGGTAAGAAAATGTGTTACAGAAGATATCAGAAAATTTAACTGTGATCTTGTCAAAAAAGTTCTAGAAGATAACAAAAGTTTAAAATCAGCTAAGCGCAAACTGTGTGTTGGAAGAAAAGGTATTTTTGCACTGAAGAGAGCAGATGGAACAATCACCAAAATCAATAATGAAATAGTACACATTGTCGAAAAATTCTATAACGATCTATATAAATGTGAAGATAAAAGGGAAATCAACCTACGTGATCCACTAGTAAACATAACAGAAACTGAAGAGATAATCCCAGTGATGACAGATGAAGTTGTACAAGCCATTAGAGGCATGAAAAGAGGTAAATGCCCTGGTGAAGATGGAATTACAATTGACCTTATCAAAGAAGCAGGAGAAGAATTTGCAAAAATGCTAGCCATACTGTTTTCCAAATGTCTCGAGAAATCAGATGTACCAGAAGATTGGAATAATGCTGTGATGGTGTTACTTTATAAGAAAGGAGAAAAGGAAAACATTAAAAACTACCGTCCAATCAGCTTACTGTCAGTGATTTATAAAATTTTCACCAAAGTTTTAACGACAAGACTTGAATCAGCTCTGGACTCAGCTCAACCTAGAGAACAAGCAGGATTTCGAAGTGGATTTAGCACAATGGATCATATTCAAACAGTAAGGGAAGTTATAGAAAAACATAAAGAATATAATTTACCTCTCTGCCTTGCCTTTATTGATTATGAAAAAGCATTTGATTCGGTCTACACATCTGCAGTAATTACTTCTCTGGAGGACATTGGTATAGACAAACCTTATATCAATATCATAAAGAAGATCTACAAGAAAGCAACAGCCACCATCCGTTTGGACAAAGAAAAAGCGAAGATCAAGCTTGGAAGAGGAGTAAGACAGGGAGACACCATTTCGCCTAAGCTTTTTACTGCTGTCTTAGAAAGTATTTTCAAGAAGCTGGATTGGGAAAACAAAGGGATTAGAATAAATGGGGAATATTTAAGCCATCTCCGGTTTGCTGATGACATTTTAATTTTCAGTAATAGCCCTGAAGAATTGCAAAATATGCTAAAAGATTTGGCAGAAGCTAGCATTAATGTGGGATTAAAAATAAATTTGGAAAAGACTAAGGTGATGTTCAATTCATTTGCATCAAAAAAGAAAATCGTCTACAACAACACTGAGATTAAAGATGTTGAAAGTTATGTGTACCTTGGACAAGAAATATCATCAGACAACAGTATCATGAATGAAATCAATAGAAGAATAAGAAATGGATGGAGTGCTTTTGGAAGAACAATATTATTCTGAAGAGTAACATGCCTCTTTGTTTGAAAAGAAAGGTGTTTAACCAATGTGTTTTGCCTGCACTAACTTATGGAGCAGAAACTTGGACACTAACAAAACGGATGGTACAAAGATTACAAACAACACAGCGAAGTATGGAAAGATGTATGCTAGGCATAACCAGAAGAGACCGAAAGAGAATAACGTGGATAAGAAGTCAGACGAAAGTTTTTGACATCATCGAGAGAATTAAACGGCTAAAATGGAAATGGGCTGGGCACATTGCAAGAAGACAAGACAATAGATGGAGCACAAACACCCTACAGTGGTATCCCAGAGATGTAAAACGACCAAGAAGACGACCTCAAGTAAGATGGAGTGACGAAATCAGAAAAGGAGATTGGATTAATTGGATGACTAAAGCACTAGACAGGCAACAATGGAAAAATCTGGGGGAGACCTACATCCAGCAGTGGATTGAAAACGGTTGATGATGATGATGATGATATATATATACAAGGTGTAACTGAAATGCTTCAACAAACTTTGAGGGATGATAGTACTCATGAAGACGAACAAAAAATGCAATGGAACATGGGGTCGCAAATGACGTTTAACCCCTTCAGGGGCAGTGGTATGTTTATGAAAGCGCTTAATTTTAATTCCAAAACGCCATAATGGCACCAGAATTTTGCTAAAATCTTTTCCATTTAATATGTATGTGAAATATAGCCTTTTTCTTATTTACAAACAAATTTTTTTATAAATTCCGGTGCCAGTCATTTATTTCAACATTTTAGTACTAAAACTAGTTTCCCCCTAAAAGGCTTAAAGGATACAAATAGAGAAAATGCGTCTGAAAATGAACTGGCACCGGAATTTACAAAAAAAAAAATGTTTGTAAATAAGAAAAAGGCTATATTTCACATAAATATTAAATGGAACAGATTTTGGAAAGTTTGAAAAATAAAGACATCATGGATCAATTTAAGGAGTGGTATTTCCCGTGTAGAATAAAAGACAAGTTTTGTGATATTGGATTAATTTGTATTTTAAATGCATTCAATTTATTTTTCTTTGTTCTATGCTTTTCAAGAAGCGGATGGCGTCATCTTCTAATGCAGTTAAAAGACGATTGTGAATTGTTTTCTATCGCGTGCTTTTTGGTACATTCAAGCCATTTTTACTGTAAGTTTGATGAGATAAATGAGACGATATTTTGGTTTTACTAATGTTCCTTGCAGATATTTTTTCCCTTAATTTTTATTTTGAATTTTAAACCTGCATCTAAAAAAATATTAGATATTGCGAAAAATTATTAGACTGCATTGTGAAATCCTTCAATGCTACTGGTAAGGCGAAATTTACTGCTTCAAAATGTGATAGCATTCAAGGAATAATAAAAAAAAAACTTGCAGACTGGAAACACAAATTTCGTGCTGCTAGTTGGGCGAGGTTTTTTAATATAATTTCTAGATTGCCACTTATTAAAACAGAATTGATCGCCTTAATGAATGACAGAATAAATAAGGCGATTAATAAATGAATAAAGCAAATATTACTATTTCATAAATGTGGAAGTAATAAAAATTCCTGAGTACCAACAAAAAAAAAGGGCCTAATTTCCAAAACTGATCAGATTGCTTGATTGTTTACGAGATTTTTTGAAGTAATATTATCCATCTTGTTCAAAGATTGAGTATATAGTGTTATTACTAAAAGGAATGTTACTGTATCAAAAAAGCAGTCACAGTCACGCAATCTGAATAAGGAAACTTCGCACAACTGGTAACACTGGCTTGCTTTCAACTTTGCTAATCGTGTGTGCTGTATTTGTGTCAAGCTTGTTCTTCAAAATCAATGACGGATGATGACGAAAATTTATTCAAAGGTATATTTGGCACACTTTAAAACCACAAAAGAGGTTTTTATTATTTTTTTTAATAAAGAAAGCTGATTTATTATTTTTAATTATTTGTGGAACAAATTCGTAAAATAGTTTTGATTTCATCTCTTTGAGATTGAGAACATTTACCACGATAACTCTCAAAATCAACATTAACCATACATGTTTAATCACATGATTTTCCATTCCTCTATCATTTTTATTCATTAGGCTCATTAAAAGTTTGATATGGGACAAAAGGCTTAAAATATACTTTTCCGGGTTTATTTCTTAAAATAAACATAAATACGGTGTAAAAAAGTGTTGTTGCATTTTTTTTTATAGAAACTGTGCAATATTTTAAATATGAAGACACCTTATGACAGTATAAAACGCGGACACTTATAATTAATGTCATACAAATTAAAAAGATGTTTTTGGACTTATTTTAATTAGAACGAATGTTATATCCATCACCGATTCTCCATTATCTTTTTGGATAGTCGACGTTACGGCTACACAGTTACCACTATTTTTGTATAGAAAAATTTGCCTAATTTAATGACAAAATATTTGCGATTAATTCAGTCGAATGTCTTTATTCCAAAACTGTGGTCAGGTAAAAAATTCGCACACCACGACTCTACTAATTTCATCAAGAGCAAGAAAACAAAATGGAAAAACCGGAGGGGGGGACCTTTATGAACATAACGAAAATTTAATAAAAATTAAAATATCTCTTAAAAAACTACCACACAGGCAGAATTGGTACGCTTCTGTGTAGACATTAACGCCCGCGGAACTGCTGGTATTATGTCTATGAATGTATTCAGTTGATAATTTTTTATAAGTGGAATTAAGTGATATTTAAATAAAGGTCGCATACTACTTTTAACTATTAAAAATATGTTGAAAAATGTACATGCATATGAAAGAGCAAGAGTGAGTATTTTAAAACAAACCGCATAAACAAAAAGTAATTATTCTAGTTTTGACTACAATCATTGATGATCATTTAAGTAAAAATAAAAAAAAAGTTAAAAGAATACTTTATATCATTCATTTCAAACAGTTGAAACATTTTTTTACATAATTTCCATCCTTTATCACTTTTATTAAATTGGCTCATAAAAATTTTGATACAGGACTAAAGGCTTAAACTATGTACTTGTCCGGGTGTATTTCTTCAAAGGAACTCAAATGAAGTGCTAAAATTTTTGTTACATTTATTTTTTGTAGAAAAACGAGATGTTAATATTTTAAATACGAAGAGGACCAGTTACGATAAAATAAAACCCGTATATTTATAAGTAATTTCACGATTTAAAACAGTGATATTATAGTTATTTTAGTTAGAATGAATGTTATATACATAATTTTTTAATTTTCTTTTCAAATACTGTACGTGTGAACCACAGAAAAATTATTATTTTTGTACGGAATAATATGCCTTATTTAAGACACAGAATATTTGCGATTCATGAAGATGAAGATTTTTATTCCAAAACCAGACAAAAAGATTACACACCATTACACTTCGCAATTCTACTAAATGCATCGAAATAAGGAAAACAAAATAGATAAAAGGCGGTTTGCGCTTTTGTGAAGACTACGAAAAACGTAGTACAAAGGAAAATATTTTTAACCAACCACCACACAAACAGAACAGGTCATGTGGTTTTCTTGACTAAAGAAGTAACCTGTTATAAAGGCATTCTTGCCAGTATTATTTACGTGTCTGTATTCAGTTACTTTTTTATAATAAGTGGTGGCAATTGAAAATAAAAAATGGGGTATACGACTTTACTGTTTTAATTTTTTAATGTACATGTTAATGAAATAATAACATTTTCTGCGTATTTCAAATCAAACCGAAAACAAAATCTTATAATTTTTCGAGTTATATGACTAGAGTCAACTTGGATGATCCCTAAGTAAGCAATGATTAAAAGGATGCTTTAAATCGTTCAATACACCACTGCTGTTCGTAATTCTACAAAATGCATCGGAAAAAGGAAAACAAAATGGATATAAAGAGGGTTGTACTTTTGTGAAGCTTACGTAAACGTAATATAAAGAAAGACATTTTTACATACCACCACACAAACAGAACAGAAGTGGTCACGTGGTTTTCTAGATCAGAAATAAAGCCACCATTTAGAAATTCTTGCTGCTATGTTTTCTTTGTATGTATTCAGTTTTTTTTTTTTTTTTTTTAAATAAGTGGTGGTAACTGAAAAGTAAATAACGGGGGAAAACTACACTTTAGTGTTAAATCAATTTTGAAAATATACATGTATATTAGAGAGCAACATTTTCTGTGTATTTTAAAACAAAGGGCATAAATTAAATTAATGTTTTATTTAGAATATTTCATTTTTAATAATTTCATATGTATAGGTTAAGAAATCATCGACATTTGAAAAGAGAAAAAAATATTCATAGGAATTTCCCTTAAAGAAATAGATTCATACATATATAAATACATTAACAATTCTTCAGAAGCATAACATTAAAATATTTCGACGTAAAATCACAAGGTCGTCCTCCATAGTTCAATAAAACATTTTCAGGTGTTCCAATTCTTCGTCTTCTGATCAACATTATTTCCAATGTTCTCCATTATTAAGTCTAATCTTCTTAATAGTCTTTCTACAGCAGTTCAATCAAAATATACCGCAATGATTACTGTTTGGGAATAATGAAACAGGAGTTTAGTGGGACGCCTGAATTTAATCAACCTGTACAACATACTGACTTTGATGCCAAACATTTTTCAGTAACATCTAAAAAATACTAAAATCATGAAAAGTCTTCTCGCATAACATATTCGTATCTGACAAAGCTTCTGATATTGGTGGTCACTATTACCGAATTGAAGTATTCGCATTTATTAATTTAGAAAGTCTACAGTGAAATATGACGTAGCTTTTTAATCAGAAATACTGATACTAAAAAAACTGGAAGTTTAGGCAGCATGCTTTGTGCTTTTATTATATATATATATGAAGACAACACCTTATGACAAAATAAAACACGTATACTTATAATTAATTTCTTACAAATTAAAACGATCCTTTTATTTTTAACATTAGAACGAATGTTATATCCATAATTGTTTTTCTCTTCGCTTTTGTAATAGTCTATGTTAGGACCACAGATCTATCACTATGTTTGTAAAGAAAAATTTGCCTACTTTAATGACAGGATATTTGCGATATATAAAGACGAAGGTTTTTATTCCAAAATAGCGGTCAGCAAAACGTTCACCTACCACTGCTCTACCTAACTCTACTAAATGCATCAGGAACAATAAAACAATAAGGAAAAATAGTGAAGTGTATTTATATGAATATATTGAATAGGTAATAAAAATTTAAGTATCTCTTAAAAACCACTCCACGCACAGAACTCATGGGCTCATGCAGGGCTCCCAAATGGTTCGACAACTGAATGCTAATATTTTTTAAGGGAGACCCGAACCCCATTTTCAGCAAAAAATCATCAAAAGTTCAAAAATTTGTTTATCTCAGAAAACAATAATATACATATTTGCGAAAGTCCATGTAAAATTTCAGAACTTGGAGACACTTGCAACAGGTAGTAAATGAGCTTTTTTAATTGTAATCACCAGAGTTTAAAGAGCTAGCGACCATTTAAAAAGCTCAAACATCTTTGTTCACTTTTATACCACAAAGTTATTACCACAAAGTTAGGTACAGTTAATAACATTTTAATTTTAGTATGGTTAATCAAAGAAGAATAGATAATAATAAAAAAATTACAAATAATATAAAATTTTACACATTTTTTGTAAAAACGAAAATTTTTCTTCGAAAACGAAATTGGCAGCAAAAATTTTTGTGTTCAATATAAAAAATAGTCTTGGTATATTAGAAATTAATATAAAAAGTAGTTTCAACACGAAGTAAGTTTTGTTTTTCTAATTTCTTTTGTATTTTACAATTCTTTTTTTTCAGATTTTTTTTTTTTTTTTTTTTTTTTTTTAAATATTTTGCCTAAGTTTAATGTACTAAGGTTCAATGGTAAAATAATTTAGAAACAAAGTATTTATATTTTTAGAATCTTGAAAAAATTTGCAACAAACGTAATAAGATATATATTTTTTTAATGTTTCCAAAAATTGTATATAAATTGGTAAACATCAAAATTATTACGATTTACCTTGTGTAATTAAATTTTTCCCCAAGATAATTAAAAAATATATATCTCCCTAGGTCTTTACCATATACCATAACACTATTTAAGAAATATTAGTTATACTAAAATATTGAAAATTGAATGAGGAGTAGTATTTTTAAAAAGTGTAATTTTCTTCGATGAAAATCGAGGAATTTTCTTCGAAGACAAAACTGGCTACATTTTTTTCTATTGTGTTCAATATATAAAGTTTTTCTTAAAAAATAGTCTTGATATATTATAAATCAATATAAAAAATAGTTTCAACATGAAACAAGTTTTTTTTACTACTTTCTCTTGTATTTTATACTTTAAATGCGTTTTCCTGAAAATGACTTTCTTCATATTTTGCCTAAGTTCAAAGTACTAAGGCTCAGTAGTAAAATAATTTAGAAACAAATTTTAATATTTTTAGAATCTTAAAAATATTTGCAACAAAAGTAAACAGAGATATTTTTTTTAAAAATTTCTGAAAAGTTTACAAAAATTGGTTAACATGAAAATTATAACGATTTTAAGGAAATTTCCATGCGTAATTTAATTGTTTTTTTTTAAAGTTCATTAAAAAATAAAATTAAAAATACCTCTCTCTAGGTCTTTTCCATATACCATAATACTATTTAAGAAATTTTAGTAATACCAAAATATTGAAAATTGAATGAGGAGTAGTAATTTTAAAAACTATATATTTCGACGAAAATAAATCATAAAAACCCCTATAAAAATATACTTTTTAATAAAAAGTAGATTTTTTTGCTGATTATTCCTTACAAAAGGATTCTTAAATAGTACACCAAAATTCATTACTTTAAAATCAATAATAAAAATTTTGGGTTTTTTCTTCCGGGTCTCCCTTAACAGAAAATTTCATTATAAGTTTCGACAACATTTCCAAAAATATTTACCTCCGAAGGTGGTTTCTGCAACATTTGCTAGAAAAATCTAAAAATAAAATTTTTCTAAGAAAATACCGGTATTCAAAGAGCGGACCATTTGGGAGCCCCGCTCATGAGGTTATTCGATCCGAAAATGAGGCAAAGGAAATATTCACGGATCTGTTAGCATTATTTCCGTGTATGTCTTCAGAAAAGATTTTGTAATAAGTGGTGGTACAGGAAATTTAAATAAGTGGCAAATACTAGTTTTAAGTGGTAAATTTTTTTCTAAAATGTATATGTATATGAAAGAGACTTTCTGCGTATTTTGAATTAAACCTCATAAACAAAAACCATAATTATTCTAGTTTCGACTACAATCATATTAGAGGATTCCTAAGTAAGCAAATATTAAAATAATACTATGAATCTTTCATTTCAAAATGTTGAAATGATTTTTTTACATAGATTTCCACCCGCCTATAATTTTTATTAAGTAGGGGTCATTAAAATTTTGATACAGGACTAAATGTTTAAACTATGATCTTCTCCCGGCTCCTTTCTTCAAAGGAATTCAAATAAGGTGTTAAAAAATAAAACAAAATAAAACACGTATATTTTAAAGAAATTTTATAATAATTAAAATAGTGTTGACAATCGTATTTTTATGAGAACGAAAGTTATATCAGTCTCTTTTTTTATTTTATTTCTCTCTCTCTGCATCACGGCCAAAGAAATATCGCTATTTTTGTATAAAATAAAGTGCCTTATTTATTGACAGGATATTTGCGATTCAAAGAGGAAGATTTTAATTCTAAAAACAAGCAAAAATTTGCACACCACTACTCTACATAATTCTACTAAATTCATACGGTGAAAGAAAATGTGATGAAGAAAAGGCAGGGAGAAGATTCAGAAATTTTACGAAGGCGCGATTAAATAACTCTTAAAATCACCACACGTTCAGAGCAAAAGAACTCATGTGGGTTTCTTGCTGACGCGTTAGAAAGAACTACATTAGTTACATTGTGTTATATCCGTGTATGTATTCAGTTATTTTTTTTTAAATAAGTGGTGGTAACTGAAAATTAAAGAAACGGGGCATGCTACTCTTAATAATTGAAAATGTTTAAAAATGTACATTTTTGACACAAATGTAACATTTTCTACGCATTTTCAAACAAACCACATAAAAAAATCCACTAATTATTCTATTTATGACTAGAATCATATTTGATGATCTCTACGTAAGCAATGATCAAAAGTATACTTTAACTCGTTGATTTCTAAATTTCGATATGTCTGTTTACATAGTTTTCCATCTCCCTATCATTTTCATAGAACAGGCTCATTAAAATTTTCACAGAAGTCTAAATGCTTAAACTATGTAACTTAATGGGCTTATTTCTTTAAATGAATTTAAATAAGGAGTTAAAAGTGGTTGTTACATTTGTTTCAGTTGAAAATTGAGACGACAATATTTTAAATATGTAGATAACCAGATATGAGATAATAAAACACCTACAGTTGTGGCCAAAAGTGTGGACATTTTTTGAAAGTTTCATGTTTTTCAAGTTTGTGTACTTGTAGAATATATAAATTTTCACTTAAATACAAACGTTTATATATGAAATTGAAGGTAATTTAATGTAAAATTTAATAATAGAAACAGTATTACAATATCTGTATTACAAAAAAAGTTATGCAACTAATAGTAAGATCTATCTTAGATTTGCATTTTTTTAAAGTGATACTTATACAACCAATACTTAGTAGGATAACCCTTATTTTTTAAGACAGCTTCACAGCGTCTTTTCATCGATTGAACGAGTGTTTGGAGTTCATCTTTCGTAATCATATGGTGCCAAGAATCAATTATAGGTTCAATAAGTTGTCTTTTATTGGATGGACGTTTTTTTCGTACAAGAATTTTCAAACGTCGACACAAATTTTCAATTGTATTGAGATCAGGGCTGTTTCCTGGCCATGGTAATATATCTATGCCTTTATTTTGAAACCATGCTTTGCATACTTTTGCTGTGTGGCTTGGAGCTGAATCCTGCTGAAAAATAAACAGTGCGCTGTTGGGGAAGAGATCCCTGATGAAAGGTACCAATTTTGGTTCCAGGACAGTTTTGATGTATTTTTTGGTATTCAGGGTGCCATCAATCACTTGAATTCGGCCTACACCATCTGCAGACATACATGCCCAAATCATGATATTTGTTGGGTTTTTTGTATTTGCTTCAATGCAATCAGGATGAAGTGCTTCTCCTACTCTACGTCTCACGTATTTTCTACCATCACTACCAAAGAGCGATATTTTACTCTCATCGCTCCAGATTACTTGCTTCCATTGATTTTCTGACTATTTAATGTGTTCTTTTGCCCACTTACCTCGTTTTTCGCGTTGCTTTTGATTTAAATATGGTTTTTTCCTTGGAATTCCAGCTTGTAGTCCAAATCCTGATAACCTTCTTCTTATTGTTCTTGAACTTACTGCAATACCCGCTGCATTCATTTTACATCTAATGGCATCTGATGAAATTTTTCAATCTTGAAGGCATAGCCGTTTAAACTTTCTATCGGCAGTAGCACTTGTGCATTTTTTCGGCCTGTTTGGCTTTATTTTCCACTGATTTCGTTTTTTCATAACATAAACAGAAATTTCGTACACCAGAACAAGTCACTGAACCACCAACTTGTCTTGCAATTTCAGCATAAGAAAGGCCATTTTCTCTCAATATGACAATTCGGCTTCTTTTTGTAAATGTCCAATTAGTTCTTCTTGTTCATGACTTGTTTAAAATTAGTTTAATTTAAAAAAAGGACTTTAAATATTCAAAAACAGCAATACTCTATTTAATTGTACTAGTATGCACACGGCCTAACTCGATCGTTCTCCTTCCTCTTATATATGAGGGAAGAAGAAAGATCGAGTTTGGCCGTGGTATGCATCATTCCGCAAAATATTTCCACAACAATAACTCTTTTACCATCCAAATAACCTAAACTATAGTTACAGACATTTGATGGTCCTCAGAACAGTGTTTGTGATTGGCTAGTACGCTTTTATTAAGAAACACGTCCTTATTCAAAACGATTTGTGTTTGTTTGTTCTACTAAAATGAGCATAACTTTTTTGTAATATAGATATTGTAATACTGTATTTATTATTAAATTCTACACTAAATTACCTTCAATTTGATATATAAACGTTTGTATTTAAGTGACAATTAATATATTCTACAAGCACACAAAGTTGAAAAACATGAAACTTTCAAAAAATGTCCAAACTTTTGGCCACCACTGTATGTTTATTAGGAATTTCATGCGAATTAAAACTTTGCTGTTATTTTTAGTTCAGTTAGAACAAAAGTATATGTATCACCTTTTTTTTTTCTTTTGAGATACTCTGCGTCAGGGCCGCAGAAATACCACAATTCAATTTGTGTACATAATAATATGCTTTATTTGATGACAGGATATTTGCGATTCATAATTTGATGATTTTTATTCCAAAAGAAGGCAAAAATGTTGCATACCTCTCTTCTACGTAATTCTTCTTGATGCATCTGGAGAAGAAACAACTATAAAACTATACAAATGTGAAATATACTTTTATGAACATTACGTAATTATTACATAAAGGAAGGTATTTTTAACGAACCACCGCACAAACAAAACAGAAGATGACATGTGATTTTTTTCATCAAATATTAATTCATTATTTGGACACACACGCAGTGTTGCCAGTGGGCTACTTTCTTTAAATTCAGTTTTCCTGATTGCCACCAGTTTTTTTAAGAAAGAAAATTCACCTTGTATAATAACATTAAATAAAGCCAAAACAAGGTAATTTGTTATAACAATTCAAAAAAGTGGTGCCAATCAAGTGATCTGAATTTTAAAAAAGTAGCCCACTGGCACACGCTACTGCACACACGCTAGTATTATTTCCGTGCATGTATTCAGTTAACTTTTTTGTAATTAGTGGTGTTACTAAAAATTATATAAATGGGGTATACTACTCTTGAGTGTTAACTTTTTAAATGTACATATATCCGAAATAGCAACATTTTCCGCGTATTATAAAACAAACCATCTAAAAATATCCTATAACTTTCCTAGTTATTACTAGAGTCATATTAGATTATCCCTATTTAAGCAATTTTTAAAAGAATGCTTTAAATCGTTCATTAAAAAATGTTAAAATATTTATTTACCTTAATTTCGCGCGTATACGCCGCACCTCAGACAATTCGATTTCCTACCAGAATTTATTTTAAATAAAATGTGACTTACTTCTGCTTAGAACTTATTTGAATTCTTATTTTCAATAAAATTTTCGGTTTGAAAAAGACTTAACTAAGAAGCGGCGCATACGCGCGAAATTACGGTACATAATTTTCCAACCCCCTATCATTTTTATTAAAATAGGCTCAATTAAATTGCGACACAAGACTAAAATCTTAAACTGTGCACTTTTTCGGGATTATTTCTTCAAAGGTACTCAAATAAGGTGTTAATAGGGGTTTTTACTTGAAAAACGAAAAGAAAATATTTTAAATATGGAGGTGACCAGTTATTACAAAATAAAATACATATATAACGAATTTTTTATATTATAAGGAATTTCATAGGAATTCAAACAGTGCTGTTATCTTTATTTTATTTAGAATGAAAGTTAACAGCATTTGCTTTGCTTTGCTATTGCTTTGTTATTGCTATAGCTATTGCTTTGATTGTTTTCTTTTGAGATACATTACGTAAAGGCCGCAGAAATACCATATTTTGTTATAGAAGAGTTTGCCTTATTTAATGACAAGATTTTTTGATTTATAAAGGCGAATATATTTTATACAAAATCAGGCAAAAAAGTTTCACTCCACTGCCTCTACATAATTTTTCAAAATGCATCAGATTTAAAACAATATGGAAAAACGGCGGGGCTTACTTCTGCGAATATAACGGAAGCTTAATAAAAATATCTCTTAACCCCCTTCAGGGGCAAAGTACTTTTGTAACTAAAATAGTGAAATGATTGATTGACACCAGGATTCACGAACAAATTAATTTTAAAATAAGTAAAAGCCATTCTTCATGTACCTTATAAATTCAAACTTTGATTATAAAATTCTGGTGTCACTGTGGCATTTTGGGATTAAAATTAAGTGGTATATATAATATACCGGCGGCCTTCAAGGGGTTAAAAAACAACCACACACGCACAGAAATTTTATCTGAGCTCACGTGGTTATCTCGACGATATGGGAAAAGAATAATTATACACGACCCTAACGTTATTATATCCGTGTATGTATTCAGTTAATTTTTTATAATAAGTGGTGGCAATTAAAAATTAAGTAAACGGATTACAACATTCTCAATTGTTCAAACAATGTTAAAAAAATACATGTATATAATATTAAAGAGCAACATGTTCTGTGCATTTTAAAACATACCGCATAAACACATCCTATAATTATTCCAGTTTTGGTAACAATCATATCAGATGATTCCTAAGTAAGGAATCATTAAATTAATATTTTAAATCGTTCATTTTTAAATATTGAAAGGTTTTTTTATATAATTTTCTACCCCTCTATTATTATTAAATAGGCTCATTAAAATTTCGACCCAAATGTAAATGTTTGAATTATGTAACTTTCTGGGCATATTTCTACAAAGAAGTTCTAATAATGTGTAAAAAGTATTAGTAATCCCTATGGCAGCAATGATTAATCTTTTACTATTTATCTTTTTTAGGGATTTTAGGGACCGTACGTCCCAGCCACTATTTTTTTATTCTATTCCTACAACTTTAAAAAAATAATCTCTACCATACACT
Organism: Maratus michaelseni; assembly: GCA_963931845.1. Classification (NCBI taxonomy): domain Eukaryota; kingdom Metazoa; phylum Arthropoda; class Arachnida; order Araneae; family Salticidae; genus Maratus; species Maratus michaelseni. The sequence continues at coordinate 62,618,428 of OZ007586.1, read as the reverse complement.
TATACAAGTATATTTTGAAGCGATATCTATCTGAAAGATTTTTTTGTAAATTGTGGCGTTTTGAATATAAAAAATAACCGTCAGATTTGACCAGTAAATAAAAAAATAATAGAATACCTTAAATCGCTCATTTCAAAATGTTGTTGAAAACATAGTTTTTAGCTCACAGGCTATCAAAGCCTGAGAGATAATGTGCCCGACCGTTCTGTATGCATGTATGTACCGGGTGATTATAATTAAAGTTACGATTTCAAAAATCAATAATTTTAAAACTACTGGTCAGAATGACTTGATATTTTAGCAGAACAATCGTGAGGCAATGGAATTTTGTTTGGCGAAAGAAAAAAAATAGTTCCAAATTGTGCCGATAGATGGCGTTGTCAGGGTAATGTCAGGGGAAAGACCAAAAATGTCTTCTTGAACCCTTTCCGACGCGGAGTAAATTTGTTTGCAAAATGATGAAATAATAGACTGACACCGGAATTTACAAACGAATCCATTAGTAAAAAGAAACTTGCTTATTTTTCTGGTTCTTAATGAAAGGAAAATTTTAATTAAATACCGGGTGATTATAATTAAAGTTACGATTTCAAAAATCGATAATTTTAATTAAAACTACTGGTCAGATTGACTTGATATTTTAGCAGAACAATCGTGAGGCAATGGAATTTTGTTTGGCGAAGGAAAAAAAAAGTTTCAAAATGTGCCCATAGATGGCACTGTCTGGGTTCACATTGTCTGAAGATATGCAAATTACTAATACGTGACATGCGCACCGCAGACATAGCAACCATAAAAATGCAGAGCAGCAGCTCTTTGCCTGAATGCTTCATCATGACTCTGACTATGAAGGATCGCGCTCTGCTCTTGAAGCTTTTTTATAAGAACGATGACTGTGCACTTACAGCTATTAGGAAGTTTCGGACATTAAAATCCATAAAAAAGGTCCAATAACAACGAATGGTCTGCAAAAAATGATTGCTAAATTCGAAGAGACCGGTTCATTTGACGTTAAACGGGGTAGAGGAAGGAAACCAGTTTCAGCTGCGGCAGTGGAAGATGTGGCTACAGCATTACAGGAACATACTGACAGTGATGCTGGAATCAGCAGTGCAAGGGGGATTGGCCGAATGCTGGATATGCCGAACAGCACGGTGCGTAAAGTCCTACGGAACGTCTTACGCTGTTATCCGTACAAGATAACTCATGTGCAGGAGTTGCTACCTGCTGGCATGGAAGCACGTCAATCTTTTGCACTACAACTTCTTGCCCGGATGGAAGTGGACAACGGATGGCCATGGAACATTCTGTGGTCTGACGAAGCCCACTTTCATTTGCAAGGTTCTGTAAATACGCAAAATTGCAGGATATGGGCGACCGAGAATCCGTCCCAGCTACAGCCATTACCTCTTCAGTCTGAAAAGGTCACTGTGTGGTGCGGAATAATGGCAGCGTTTATCGTTAGTCCATTTTTCTTCGAGGAGATCACACCTGCGGGTCCCGTTACCTGCACAGTTACTGGCAAGCGGTATGAAGCACTTTTGCGTAACCATGTTCTTCCGGCACTTCAACAGCGTCAGTGTGTGGATCGCATAATATTCATGCAAGATGGCGCTCCTCCGCACATTGCTACTACTGTGAAGCAGCTACTGAGTGATAATTTCGGAGATGATAGGATCATAAGCCGCCATTTTCCAACAACGTGTCCGCCACGTTCCCCCGACTTAAACCCGTGTGATTTCTGTCTTTGGGGGTACCTGAAGAATGTTGTTTATAGCGGGCGGATTCAGAATCTAGCCGACTTGAAGGCAAGCATCACACAACACACCCATTGATTTAGTACAGATACCCTCCGATCTGTTGTGGAGCATGCCGTTTTGCGCTTCCAATTAGTAGCGGAAAAAGGCGGAGGGCATATTGAGCAACTTATGCCTTAATAATCAGTAAGGTGTTTGTTCCATGAAGCTCTTTTTTTTTTTTTTTTCATTTTTTATCATTATCGCTGTCATCGCTGTAAACACGTAGTCTTGTCTTTTCGCTAATAAATTTTTAGTAAATCTCTGAACTCTATTTTTTTCCTTTTGGCAACATCATTCCTATGTTTAACCCTTTAATGGGCGGTGGTAACAAAAAAGGACACCCAATTTTAATTCTAAAACTGACAAACGGCACCAAGAATATTTAATTAAAATTTTCCTTTCATTAAGAACAAGAAAATAAGCAAGTTTCTTTTTACTAATGGATTCGTTTGTAAATTCCGTTGTCAGTCTATTATTTCATCATTTTGCAAACAAATTTACACCGCGCCGGAAAGGGTTCAAGAATACATTTTTGGTCTTTCCCCTGACATTACCCTGACAACGCCATCTATCGGCACAATTTGGAACTATTTTTTCCTTCGCCAAACAAAATTCCATTGCCTCATGATTGTTCTGCTAAAATATCAAGTCATTCTGACCAGTAGTTTTAAAATTATCGATTTTTGAAATCGTAACTTTATAATCACCCGGTATATGAAAGAGAAACATTTCCAGCGTATTAAAAACAAACAAAAAAAATATCCTATAATTTTTCCAGTTATGACTAGATTAAAATGAGACATATATACAACCCCTAAGTGAGCAATGATTAAAAGAATTCTTTAAATCGTTAATTTCAAAATGTTAAAATGTTTTTTACATACTTTTCATCCCCCTAACATTTTTGTCAAGTAGGCTGATAAAAATTTTGACACAAGACTAAATGCTTAAACCTGGATTATTTCTTCAAATGAATTCAAAAAAGGTGCTAAAATGGTTGTTATATTTGTTCCGTTTAAAAAACGAGATCGAAATATTTTAAATATGAAGATCACCTGATCTGGAGAATTCGGATTTATTAAATGAAATAGCATGTGTCAGGAATAATATATGATTCTCATATCATAAAGTCGGAAGAAGGAAAATATAACGGAAAAAAGGCGGGTTGTAATTTTGTGAAAATTACTTAAGAGTAACATACATTAAAACATTTTACACAACTACCTTACGAACAGAACTGAATCGGTCTCTTGTTTTTCTTGATAAAACCACTATTTAGAAATTTCTGCTAGTATTATTTTCTTGTAATATATGTAGTTATTGTTTTGTAATAAGAGGTGCAGGGTTCGTACAGGGTCCTGGAATTTTCAGTTTTTTACCAATAAATTCTTATAGAAAAAATCGCCTTGTGCAATCACGCGATTACACATGGCAAGATTTTCTATAAGAAAATACTGGTAATTACCCTAAAAATTCTAGGTTTCCCTATGAACCTTTAAGTAGTAACTAAAAATTAAATAAAAGGAGCGAACTACACTTAAATATTAAAATATTTTCAAAAATATACATGTATATGAAGGAGCAATATTTTCTGCGTATTTTAAAACCAACGACATAAAAAAATCTAATAATTATTCTAGTTATGACTTGAATCATATAAACGGATCCCAATGACAGGAATGATTAAAAGTATACCTTTAATCGTTCATTTAAAAAATTTGAAATTTCTGTTTACTTAGTTTTTCAACTGCCTATAATTTTTTTTTAAATAGGCTCATTTAAATTTCGACTCAAGACAAAATCTTAAATTATGTACTTTTTCGGGCTTAAATCGTCAAAGGAATTCAAATAATGTGTTAAAAGTTATTGTTACATTTGCTCCAGTAGAAAAACGAAAAGGCAGTATTTTATATATGAAGATGATCAGTTATGACGAAATAAAACAAGTATATTTATTTGGAATTTCATACGAATTAAGACGGTGTTTTTATTCTTATTTATTAAGAAGGAAAATTATTTCAATCACTTTTTTATTTTCTTTTGAGAAACTCTGAGTCAGGGCTCGAGAAGTACTGATATTTTTGTATAAAATAATTTGTCTTATTTAATGACAGGATATTTGCGTTTCGTAAATGAATTTTTTTTTCTAAAATCAGTCAAAAATCTGGCACACCACTGCTGTAAGCAATTCTAATAAATGCATCGGATATAGGAAACCAAATGGATAAACGGTGTTTGTACATTTGTGAAGTTATATAGGAAAATATAATTCAACCAAACACCACACAAACATAACAGTTCATGTTGTTTTCTTGATCTCTGAAAAAACAGATTGAAGCACACTCAGTATTAATATTTCCGTGTATGTATTCAGTTAATTTTTTGTAATAAGTGGTGGTAACTGAAAATTAAATATAGCATACTACTCTTATTTTGTGTGGTGTTTTTTAATGCACATTGATATGAAAGAGTAACATTTCTGGCGTATTTAAAACAAACTACAATAAGATATCCTATAATTTTTCTAGTTATGACTGGAGTCAAATTAGCTGACCCCTGAGTGAGCAATTATTAAAAGAATACTTTAAATCGTTAATTTCAAATTGTTTAAATATTTTTTACATACTTTCCATCCCCCTATCATTTTTGTCAAGTAGGCTGATAAAATTTTTTACCCAGGACTAAATGCTGAAACAATGTATTTTCCTGGATTATTTTTTCAAAGGAATTCAAACAAGGTGTTAAAAGTAGTGCTCGCGAAAATACGTTTATATATGTTTAAACGTATACGTTGTTAAGCCTTTTTCCAATTTATACCTATCCAAAATCGTTACTGGTTACAATACATTTGAAACGTATTAAACGTATATTCGCTAGCACTAGTTAAAAGTGGTTGGTACATTTGTTCATTTGAAAAACGAGATGGAAATATTTTAAATATGAAGATGACCTTTTGTTGTGAATTTAATCACGTATATTTAATAGTAATTTCATACGAATTAAAACGTTGCTGTTATTCTTGTTTTAGTTATAACAAAATTTATATCCATCGCATTTTTTTCTTCTTTTTTGAGATACTCAACGTGAGGGACACAGATATACCACTATTTTTGAATAGAATAATATGCCTTATTTAATGGCAAAATATTTGAGATGCATAAAAGCGAAGATTTTTTTTAAAAATCAGGCAAAGATGTTGCACACCACTGACATACGCAATTCTACTAAATGCATCTATACTATTGTTTGTTGATGGAGTGACCAAGTTCGAGGGTAAGATAAAAAAAAAAAAAAAACTCCTGGACTTCTGAAAACAGTAAATGTATTTTGCAGGCTTGCGAATACCATAGATCGCAGAAATTACACTAGGGGGGAGGCACGAAAATACATCTATATCGAGTTACGGAGCGAAGTAAGGTCTCACTAATTGCGGATTAGAAATCAAATGATTATAGAGGTCGCTAATGTTGTTGCCAAATTGACGAGAATTCTTTCAGAGGGAGAATGTTTCAAGTAGAATGTTTTTATTTTGCGGCACGTGTGTTTTAAACGCCACACAATTTTGTACTTCGCTTTTAAATCTGTAAGAGGGTTGTTAAGTTTAAAAATGTGCAGTTATTTTGAAATTAAAGAATTACATATCCGTCGATTGTCTCTTCGGAGTACTTAATTTACCACTCCCGATAAGAACTTTATTGACTAATTTAAATTTATTTATTGCGATTATTTTATTTCAATTCCTTATATTATTTGCTATATAATTGTACTGTCGTAGTCATTTATTTACTTCTGAAACTCTACTAGTTTAAATACTTTCTGCAGTGTATTTGGCATTATTTCGTACTTGTTGCCAAATTATGTCGCCAAAGATAAAAATACAAGCAAACACGCATCAAGGTATTTTATTGCAAAAGCATGCAGCGTTCAGTATCTAAATTTTGTAGTGGAGGGGAGGGGGGGGGGGACAGAAAATTTTCTTGTACTTTTAGAAAAATAAAATTTAATAAATGAAAATTTAATCTAGCAGCTATTTATAGTTAATTATATTTTACCTTTTAATAATTTTCTTTTAAAACAATCTTTATAATCTTTTTTTTTTAAGATATACAATTATTATACAGACATACATATTTATTCATAAATCGGTGGAATAGTAAAAATATATTCACCGTTATCCGTTATTCCAAAGCTGTCTGTTAGATGGTTGGCGACTTTCTCTCCAACATGGTTTATTAGTGAGAAATTGCTTTTCAGAATCAGCCGGAGTGGCTGAGTGGTTAGAGCGATATCCCGGAACGCTGTGGACCCAGGTTCGATTCCTGGATCAGGCTAATTATTCACTTCATGTTAGGATTAATGTATGTGGGTGACAATGTCCTTTTCAGTCTATTTATCCTTTTTAATTATTGAATTTCAACAACCCTACAATTATGTCTACCCCCTCCTAGCGGTGTATAATTTTTAAACCTTTATATGTTTTTTAATTTGTTAGGCAAATTGTGCCCTTTTTTAACTTATTAATAATAAATAATGCATATCCCCCACACCTACAGTTAAAATATTTTGCTTCCCTTAAAAAATAAAAAAAATAAAATTTATATATTTTCGAAAACAAAAATGAATTGTAACGTAAATCTTTCCTAACAGAAATAGATTTCTAGAATTTTCAAATATGCGAACTCAAAATTAAAGATCATTCCGCCAAATAGTTTTTAAGTTATGCTTACAAAAACACTTGTCTTGTAATCTGTTTTGCGACGATCGAACATTTATTTAACATTAGGAGGTGCAAACATAAAACCTGCGTAATTTCTAAATTACTTTAACGAGTGTCATTCAGTTTGATACACGAAGGTAAAATTTACCGAAAAATATGATGTTGAAATTAGGGTTTAGTACTAAAAAGTTTAGAATATGTTACAATTGCTATACGTAACTTCCTACTCCCCACCCAGCAAAATTTATGCACAGAATTATTATTAGATGTTATTACTAATCTATTGTTACTTGTGACATTTTTATACAGTGATTTGCGGCAGAGTTAGTAGAGGGTATAACTCCCCCCCCCTCCAGGACTGTACACAAAATGTATAAAAATAAGGATTGTGTTTTTGAAACGAAAAATATCAAAAACTCATTTAAACTTTCGAAAAATGATTAAAATCATCAAAACCGAGGGAGAAAACACTGCAAAAGATTGGGAACTATATCTAAATTCTATTACGTATTTCAATTTTACATTACATTCAATATGTAACATGAATTTTATTTAAAATATGTAAAAACTAAAAATGTCATAATAGTGATTTTGGTAAAATAACTAAAACTTAATTTAAAATCTTTCTTTGCGTTACAGATTTCGGCTTAGCAATAAAGTGCAGTTCTAATACATTTGACAAAAAACTAGTTTTAATATACTATTTTTTATTCTAAATCACTTAATACAAATAGTTGAGAATTCTTAATATTTACAGGTAATGAAAAACGTAAAGTGAAGATATGGACTCTATAATTTAGAATTTGTATGTTATATTAGCGAGAGTATTGTTTCTATAATCTTGGAATTTGAAGTAAAATGATCTCAATAATATATATATAGAACAGACACGAAAAGAAACTGCAATGTATAAAATGTTAGTACACGATAATGCTTCTTGTTTATCAATCGGTCTCTACACTAAATATTAAAACACCTGCTGCAATTACTCGCCAAATGTTACCCCCTCTCCTTACATTAGGAGATAACTTTCAGTAGGGAAAGTAACCCTAGTTGCAGCGTGAAAGTGCAGCTCCAAGAAATCGAGAGGCAATAGCATATACTTCATATCGTATGGTATTCCGTGTGATAACAGCTTAAGTGAATGCGTGCGCGAGCACAAGACACCTGACAACGACATGTGATTGGAATAAGATTTAAGATAGCGAGGCACTAGAATCATCCCAACCTTGGTTAGTATATATATATATATATTATATATATATATAGACATTTTTTTCAATGTCTACTTTTAATTTTCCATTAAAATTACGTAAAACGTATTTGCATGAGATGTATGTTTACGTCATTTATGCAAAATAGTTTCGCTTTTATTGATAAATTAATAAAGCTCATTTTGGAAAAATATGAACAGTTCTACCTTAGAAAAAAATTAATCATTTTTGTTATCTTTAAATGAATTGATAGCTTATTTTCCAGTTAATAAAGCTACATTGTTTATTCTGCAGTATATATGTGTGAAGTGAGGTTTCTTATAAATGCATATGCGTAGTGTATTTGCTGAAACAAAATAGCCCCACAATGTATATTCCCAAGACATTGACTCCCCCCCCCCTCCGCTTCAATATTCAAATCCGAATTATCACTGCTTGCTCTAGAATGTTAATTGAATCTTTCATTAAATGAATTAAGAAAATATTTATAAATGCAACTTTCTCTATATGCTATGCCATACCATTAGAATTAGTTTTGGTTTTAAAGAATAACTAGTTATTTTTAATCGCCATAAAGATTCTTTTTATGACAGGTGTGAAGATATAAATCCTTTAACTTGTCAACTTTGACACACATATCATATCGACAGCGATAAAACACGCCTTTCCACCCTCTTTACAGAACTGAGTGAAAATTTTCAATAGAAATTTCAATAGAGGCATTAATCAGTTAATTGTAAAATTTCAAATGAACTACCAGAATAGGTTTAATCATAGAATTATTAACCCTATTCCGAAGGAGAATAACGGATGTTAAGTTATTTAGATGTCTTTATAACATAGATTTAGTTTTAGTTTTTCAAGTAATCGGAATATAAATCCTGCGAACATATCTCAAAACAAGACACGCCCCCCCCATCCCCCTCTACTCAAAAAAAGCAATGTCGGGATTTATTTTTAGACTAAAAAGCAATTTATCTGCGGGTTTTTTTTTTTTTTTACTTTGATTCCTTACGCTGCTTTATACTATTTTTTTTAATTCTAAATTTTGTATTTGCCAATATTATTCACGTTTCTGCCAATAAATTTTAAAAGAACGAGTTAAATATATGAAAAATCCGAAAAAAACACTATAAAAACACCAGTAAAATTCCAATAACATGTACATATTCTAAAACTATTTTAATTACAAATAATCTTATATATATTTTTAGTCGATTAATTCAACACTTGTAAACATTATTTTACCGCATATAACAATAACCGAAACTTATTAAGTGAGTAAAATGGTCATATCGCTAAAACATAATACATTAAAAGAAGTGACTTAATCATTCTGCAGCATTTCAACAATCGAGTACCGAACTTCAACTTGGATGCAGTCCCTAAAATATGCTCATTATAAAGTAATTAATTTCTCTGAAACTAATCGTAGGAATTTCATGAAATTTGGTATCTAGGCACAGTTTTAACTGCAGATTTCAAATATTTTGTCAAATTTGGGTCTTGCTATTGAAAAAAACAAAGTTTGGGTGTGTTTTTATAGGTAGATGGCCCCTTGAGAACATTTTATATACATCATTTAAAAGTAGACTTTATTTCCAATCGTTTGGTACCAGTAACTTTCTTCTACAATAATTTGTTGCATAGTAAGTAGGGGGTGTTCAGTTTTTAATTTCCTCGACTATACATCTACAGGTAAACCCACTATCGGCGGGAAAACAATGTTCGTCACTTTTATAGACGATTATTCAAGGTTCACAGTAATTTACATGCTTTCGCATAAAAATGAAGTTTACGAAAAATTAAAGGATTATGTAGCCATGGTTAAAACCCAATTCGGCAGATTCCCTAAAGCGATTAGATCCGATAATGGAGGGGAGTACTTAGGTAAAGAAACGGAAGAATATCTTAGGTCAAGAGGTATCCATCATCAATTTACGGTACCATTTTGTCCGAGCCAGAACGGAATAGCTGAAAGAAAGCATAGGTCATTATTAGATATGACAAGGAGTCTACTCTCTGAAGCAGGCTTGCCTCAAAAATTCTGGGGCGAAGCCTTAAATACTGCCAATCACCTGCAGAATAGGCTGCCTACCCAAATAACAAAGAAAACACCGTTCGAAATATGGCTCAACCGAAAACCTACCTTATACTACCTGCGAACATTCGGCTGTAAAGCTTATGCATGTATATGTTACGGCCAAAACCCGAAGTTCGGCCAATTCGCGAAGTGGCCGGCCAGTTCGTGAATTGGCCGAGATTCCTGGCCAAAGCCCGAAGTAGATGAAATGAACAATTCATTTCGGGTTTTGGCCGGCCAATTCGCGAAGTGGCCGGAAATCCTTGGCCAATATACGAAATGGGGATCCAAGGTTGTCCGATAGGTGACACTCACATGCACACGTGACACGTGATAGGAAAGGAAGTTCCATGCAGTGACCATTAAACTTTTTAGAAATTTATGACAGATGTTCTCTATTAAAGATGTTCTCTACTGTTCTCTTTCCCGTTTCTGTGACTTATTCTGATACAGCGAAGTCATTGTGACGATTATATTCTGACCTGTTGAAGAATTAATTTCCTGCCTTTGTGACTCAGGATTCATTGTGATTATTGTATTCTTTGTATTAGTATAGTATTTTATATAAATATTGCAAAAGGCTATTCTATATACATTTTTAATACAATTTCTTATGATTCATATAAAAAATATCCTTTGTCCAAAATCATTATTTGTTACGAAAAACTAGTTTATAATTTTTTCTATTATGATTAATTTGACGTTAAACCAAAGTATTTTCATGGAGGAATTTCAAAACATTATTATTCGTTTAAAAGTTTGAAAAATAGGGGAAGGGGGGAAGGAAGGGTCAGCGGAGAGCAATTGCAACTTGCTGGATTTTCAAATTTATGATTTTTTTTTTCTCTTGCGATTTTGAAAGCAGTAGTAAAATTTATTCTTCTCAAATGTAAAATAATTAAACACTTAGAAAGAGAAACAATTAATAATTTTCGTCACGGGGTCAAAGTCCTCTTAGTCTCCCGTTAAAGACAGTTTTTAGTTATGTTTTTCTTTTTATGTTCATGTGTATAAAAATTATCTTAAACGGAAGATACGGGGAGCAAAACCCACCGCCCTGATTAGGAAAAATAGTAAACTGTTTCAATTCTTCATTTTTAATATGTGTTGTCATATTTCTGTATTTATGCTGATGTACTTAAAAATTGTTTTGCACGTAGAATTCTGATTTAAAAAAATAATACATTTTGTTTATTTCGTGTTTATATTATCTATTTAACACAAGAAAACTTGTCGGTTGTGCCAATCACAAAACATTCTTCTATCTCATACATGTTAATACTTCAAAAGTCGTATTTTTTAAAATTATGTATATTTTTGAAACAAAAAATTAGAAGCATTTTTCATTGATAAATGAGATATTTTGTATAAACTTGTTTTTCGGGATCTCCAACCCCTAAAACGTGTAAATCCGTCGGAAACCGAAAGTCGAAAAATTTTTCGATTAAAATATTTTTCTCTATTATAGATGGAAGAAAGTAAAAATTAGATTAGAGTTACATCTGTTCGAAAATCTTGCCCCTTCCTGATATTGTTCTGCGGACTGTCATATTAACTAATAAATATATCCAGTGTTTTGTATATGCAAAATTAGTTTCATGATGAATATCTAATACATAAAACCAACATAAAGAAAAGCACAATCACATTTAATTTCGATCATATGCGTTGGCTTTACTATATTTCCTTCTCCTTTTTTCCCTACTAAAAAAAATGTTCTTATGAAGTCTTGAAATATTTGAAACGTAAATTTACATTGTTTATTCTGCTATTTACATTACTTTTTAAACGTCGCATAATCATCCTAACGGAAGAGTATTTGTATTTATCATATTGGTCACTTCGTGCACATATATCTTTAATAACTTAATCACTGTAATGAAGTCACTTACAAAACGGGACCTTGGGCAATTCGCACTTATAATTTGTTAATACGGCAATCACTCTAACATGGTTTCCTGAAAAATGAGGCTCCCAGCGCGTTGCGTACATAAACCGTTAAAATAATGATAATTATAACGGACACCTTCTATATAATAGGCATTGTGGGCTTCGCGCCTATTAACCTTCTAAAATTGATTCAGTATAACGCGGTCCCTTAATTTAATGGGACTTTTTGTGTTTCGCGACCACTAAGAGGCTACTTCAATCACGGAAGAACACCCGCTCGCTAATATTAATCCTATGGCAGATTTTTTTTTCTCATTTATATGTCAACATTTTTAATTAAGTTTCTTTTGCATTGGGTAGCTGTGGTCGATCTCTACGCAGGTCGTTTTTTGATTTTTTGATTTTGTTTCCAGATTAATTTTATTAAGATACTTTCATTTTCGAAACCGGTTCCAAAAGTGATAGTAGCCTCATAATAGAAAAAACCCCTGTAAACAAAATCGAAAAAGTAAAACAAATGACCTGCGTAGAGATTAATATCAGCTATCCAAGGCAATGCAAACGAGACATTAAAAAAAATCCCCTATAGAATTAATATTAGCCATCGGGTGTTTTCGCGCGAGTGAAGTATCATCTTAACTGTTACTATAGCTAACACTAAAATACGGTTTTGTGCTCTTCTAGACCTTTAATCTTTAATACGGCAATCTCTGTAACGAGAAACCTCTCTGTAACGGGTCTCTACTCTTCGCGCTCAGAAATCGTTCATATGGTAAACATCAATTTATGGAAGAAAATGTGTTTTTTCTCTTAAACATGATTCCATTTTTTTCTGATAGAAACATATTGTAAAACATTTGGATCTGATGTCAATATCAGAGGAATGAAATACCAATGTAAATTTTGTCATTTGGAAACAATCGTAGTCAAATATTGCAGCTTTCTGAATAAAAAAATATATTTTCAGTCGAATGTCTTTTAAAAATGACGTCATTATCACAGGTGAACGCAATTTCTTCTATTGAAATTTTGGTACCTAATTTCAGAGTAGGCAAAATGAAAAATATCTGAAAATAATTTCATTTTGACGCAATGATAGGAAAATGCTGCAATTTCATGTTTTTAAATGAATGTTTTCTTTTGATATATGATGTTAGCTCAATTTTAATACCCTTGACAAACACCATTTTTGCAAATTAATATTTTATTTTTCACCGTTATAATGAAATATCATCAATGGAGATACAAGAAAGAAAAATCATATCCATCAAGCATAGATTATGAAATATATTGCAACACTTATAGAATAATTTAACAAAACCGTTTAATAAAGTAAAAAAGATACTCAAGTAAACATTTTAGAAAACGCATAACACATTTGAAAGCCAGATTTCACTCACTACTGTGCATAGCCAGAGAAAACTAATTATTTTGTGAAACCCTGTATATGATTTGTATATATTCTATATAGTATTCTAAAATTTAGTTTAGTTATAAAACGCATAATACAGTTGAAAAAACACCTACAGATTATTCTACCAATGGGACGAAATGTACTTGAATTATTTTGTAAAGACCAGTATATTACCTACAGGTTTTTATGCACGCCAAATATTTAGCTACAATTTAATTTAGGCAAAAATGCACATAAAACTACTGAAATCACACTTCCAGAAGTTACTTTTCATAGGCAGCCAAGTATCAAGTTCTTTGCATGTCCCTGTATATGATTTAATTTATATTCTAGAAAATTCTCTTAGTAATCTAAATACTATATTTGTGCTTGAAAGTGCATAGTTCAAATTAAAAAGCATACTTAATGTACCTTTTTAAAATCACAATAATAAAGCTTAAGAATTATTTTGTTTAGCCCTGTATCGGATTAATATAATTTATACACACCAGGTAGTATGATAAAAATGTATTTAAACTTAAAAACGCATGACTGAAATAGCACTTCCAGCAATCTTCCATAATAGATAATACTTCCGATACAGTACTGTATTCGAAATCAATTATGTGTCCCTGTAAATGAACAATAATTGATATACTCATTATATTCTACAGAAAAAATTCTTGTAGTAAAAATCAGCAATGTATATCAGTTTTAGCATATTTCAAATAATGAAACATAATTAAAATACGCTGCAAACATTTTTCCCCTTACACCATTATGTAATAGAATTATTTTGTGTGACCCTGTAAATCAATGATAAATTATTTGTGCTCCTTATTCTACAGAAGCATGTTTTAGTGCACCTCAGAAATTCAGTTCATTTTATTATGTTTGTAACAGTGTAACACCATTAAGGCACGCCGCAATTGATTTTCTTCATAGACCATTAAGTCACATATTACTTTTCAGGACTCCTGTACATGAATTATAAACGCTACATACTTCATTTTCAATACCGAACTTTTGTCAAGCACTTACATTCAAACTGCCCAACTACTCATAGCTATTTCGGGAACTGGCCGACGGCATCTGGCCAATTCGTGAACTGGCCGGCATTCCCTGGCCATTTCGGGTATTGGCCGGCCAATTCTCGAATTGGCCAATCAATTCAAAACAAAGTTGGGCAATTCGCGAACTGGGCGGCCACATCGCGAATTGGCCGATTTCGGGTTTTGGCCGTAACATATATACAAATCTATAGATCCTATACAGGGCTGAATAAAAGTATTCGGATATTTTTCCGAATATTGTATATTTTGGAAATTCCTGAAATTATGTTTTTAAATATGTTATGCGTTTTCCAAATTGTTTACTTTGATGCTATCTTTCAGCTTATTAAACGGTATGATTTGTAAAATTATTTTGGAAGCGTTGGAAAGTGTCACATAATCTATGCTTGACGCATGATTTTTCGTTCTTGTTTTTTTTTTCGATTGCTTGATTGCCACCCTTTTTGAAATAGTATCATTCGCCTTATTTTCGCTTTATTTAATCTGTCGTTAAATCATATATATATTATTTCTGTTGTCAACATCATTTTTTAAGCATTTAGAAAACGCACCACAACGAATTAAGTATCATTCGAAAGGGTTTTAAACAGGCTTATGACATAGTACGTTCACATTTCGTTAAAACATATTCTTTGATTAAAAATTGCTGTTAAATAAAAAATTAATCGTCTTTGTTTTCGTAAATGAATTGAAAGATTTTTCTCTAATCAGTGTTGCCACAAAAATAATATACCGTATTATATGATGCTGAACAATGATTATAAAAAATGAATAGTGCAAAAGGGATAAAGTATGATTTTTGTGTTTATTTTATATTTATGGTTAAAAAGCAAAACTGAAATTCAAATGTTTGGAAGAGAAAGACATCATCGATCGATTTAAGCAATGGTATTTCACGTGTAGAAGAAAAGATAAGTTTTGTTATATTAGATTAATTTGTATTTTAAATGCATTTAATTAATTTTTCTTTGTTTCATATTCTTCAAGAAGCGGATGGCGTCAGCTTCTAATGCAGTTAAAAGATGATTGTGAATTTGTCTCTCGCGTGTGCTTTTTGCTATCTGCAGTCCATTTTTACTGTAACTTTGATGGAATAAATGAGACGATATTTAGGCTTGAATAATGTTGTTTGAAGATATTGTTTTCTTAATTTTTATTTAGAATTTTAAACCTGCATCTAAAAATTATTACATATTGCGAAAAATTATTAGATTGCATTGCAAAATCCTCGCACGCGTCCACTGGTGAGACGAATATTACTACTTCAAAAATGATTTAGCTTTTAAGGAATAATAAAAAAAACTTGAAGACTTGAAACACAAATTTCGTGCTGATAGTTGGACGAGGTTCTTTATTATAATTCCTTGATTGCTACAATTTAAATAGAATTGTTCGCGTTATTGAATGATAGATTAAATAAGGCAAATATTACTATTTCATGAAAGTGGCAGTAACCAAACATTCCTGAATAACCAAAAAAAATACAAAACTGCTCAGATTGCTTGATTGTGTACCACTTTTTTGAAGTAATATTATTCATCTTGTTTGAAGATTGAGTATATAGTGTTATTACAAAAACGAATATTACTATTTCAAAAGAGTGGTCGCAATTACGCAATCTGAATAAGAAAACTTCGCAAAATTGGTAACATTGGCTTTCTTTCAATTTTGCTAATCGTGTATTCTGTATTTGTGTCCAATTTGTTATAAAAAATCAACGACGGATGATGATGAAAGTTTATTCAAAAGTATATTTTGCACGCATTTGTGGAAGGATTAAAAACCACAAAACAGGAATAAAAAAAAGAAAGGAAGCTGATTTATTTATTAATTATTTGTGGAACAATTTCGTAATATACTGTGATTTAAGTGGTTTGAGATTAGGAAAAGTTTCGTCGATACCTCTAAAAATCAACGTTTTATAAAACGTTGAACCATACATGTTTAGTCATATAAATTTCCATTCCTATATCATTTTTATTCAGTAGTCTCATTAAAAGGTCGAAACCGGACAAAATGTTTAATATATAATTTTCCGGGTTTTTTTGTTAAAAGAAACTCAAATGAGGTGTAAAAAGGATTTTTAATATTTGTTTTTATTTAAAAAATGAAACTGTGCAATATTTTAAATATGAAGACGACACCTTACGAAAGGTAAAACGCGGACATTCAAAATTAATTACAAATTAAAACGATGCTTTAATTCTATTTTAATTCGAACGAATGTTATATCCATCATCTTTTTGTATGTCTACGTTAGGCCTAAGAGTTACCAATTTTTTATTTACAAAAAATTGCCTAACTTAATGACGAACAATTTGCGATTCGTTAAGGAGAATGTTTTTATTCTAAAATAGTTTTCAGGCAAAAAGGACGTACGCGACGACTTTTCTAATTGCATCAGGCGCGAGAAAGCAAAATGAGAAAAACGGTAGGATGTACTGTTATGAATATAAAGAAGATTTAATGAAAATTAAATTACCTCTAAAAAACACCTCACACGCAGAGTTAGTACGCTTATGTGGCTTTCTTGATCACCATCTTGTGCCAATAGGTCCCATGGATCTACTAGCATTATTTCTACGTATATATTTAAACTAAGTCCTTTTCCGGGCTTATTTCTTCAAAGGAATTCAAATAAGGAGTTAAAAGTGGATGTTAAATTTGTTTCAGTTGAAAAACGAGACGGCAATATTTGAGATGACCAAATGTGACAAAATAAAATATTTATAAGTAATTTCATATGAAATGTAACGGTGCATTTATTCTTATTTTAGTTAGCACGAAAGTTATATACATTGCTTTTTTATTTTGTTTTGATGTACTCTACGTCTGGCTAGAGAAAACCATTATATTTGTATATAATAAAATGCCTTATTTAATGGACATTGTCAACTCATAAAGGCGAAGATTTTTATTCCGAAATGTCGCAAAAATGTTCCACACCACTGCTCTACGTAATTCTACTCAATGCATCGGAAGAATTAAAACAAAATGCTTAAAACGCGGGTTTAACTTCTGTGAAGTTTACGTAAACTTAATATAAAGGAAATTATTTTTTAACGAATCACCACAAAAACAGAACAGAAGCTGTCATGAGGTTTTCTTGATTAGTCAAATTTAATTATTCGTCCATATACCGACTGGTATTTTTTCTGCGTATATACTCAGTTAATATTTTGTAATAAGTGGTGGTAACTGAAATTTAAACTAAGGGCACGTACTACTTTAAAGTACTAAAACTATGTTGAGAAATTTATATGCATATGAAAGAACAACATTTTCTGCGCATTTTAAAACAAACCGCATAAACAAAAATTAATTATTCTAGTTTTGACTACAATCATATTGGAAAATCCCTAAGTAAAAAAAGAAGAAAAGAATACTTTAAAGCGTTCATTTCAAAATGTTAAAATTTTTTTTTACATACTTTCTATCCCCCTATCACTTTTATTAAATACGCTCATTAAAATTTCAACACAAGACCAAATGTAACACAAGACTCAAACTATGTACATTTCCTCAAAGTAACCGAAATAAAGTGCTAAAATTGTTGTTACATTTGTTTTAGTCAAAACCGAGACGGCAATATTTTAAATACGAAGAGGACCAGTTATGATAAAATAAAACATGTATATTTGTAAGTAAATTAACGCTTTAAAACGGTGAAGTTAGTCTTATTTTAGTTAGAACGTAAATTATATCCACAATTTTTTTTAAATTTTCTTTTCAGGTACTCTACGTGTGGGCAGAATTACTAGAATTTTTGTATGGAATAATATTCTTTATTTAAAGACAGACACAGGATACACTATATTGCCAAAGGTAACCGGTCACTTGCGATTTTAGACGTTTTGTTAACTATCTAGAAAAATACATGAGGAATTAACCTGAAACTGCAGGTGTGTAAACAGTATAGTATAGGTTATATATTTCCGCGAAGAATTTTTCACGAAATCCCATAGGGGCGAATATATCAAATATCTGTCGATTAGTGCCAAGTTAGTGAACACAATATTGCACATACTACTATATTTGGGTTGGGTTGGGTTGATTATTGACGGCCAATTATCGACACTAGGGATATAGGCCCGGGGGGAGTGCCCTTCGTGGGGGGTCTTTCTAAGGGAACCTAATCCGTATTTACGCATGGAGAAAATCCACGGCTCGAAAGAAAACCACGAAAACTCCGAGCGATTAGGCCGACGGGCGCGATTGGGATCGAACCCAGCACCTCCCGTCTACCAGCTTCGAGAGCACAACCTCTCAGCCACTGGTGGGGCCTACTATATTTGGATACAACCGCTCATATTTTTTTTTGCTTCCTTTTGGGAACAGCGAATTTCGAGCTTATTCTAACGACGATAATTTTCAGAATTTTCAAGCTATGATTTTGAGACTTTCACAAACGTTGCTCTATATACTTAGCAATACATTATGCATATAATATTTTGATTGCATTCGCGCATGCGCGGTGAAACATGTTTTAGTAAACCTGCTCATTTTTCATCCAATTTTTATTATTTTTTAATTCTGATTGCAATTATGTACAATGTTGTTTGTCATATTTTCCGAAAATAACTTTTTTTTATATTAAGAACTCTGCAAATTATAAGCAAAAAACTAGGCAAAATTTGGGACTGTTTTTATAAAAACCTTAATTTCTCAACGAGCACACATGCTATCCTCATAAAAATGAACACAGTATATTATAATAAGCCACTTATTAATAATCTCGAGTTTGAACGCCTTTGCTACATTAGTTTTTTCAGGGTTATCTAAAAGATTTCGTTCTTTTTCAATTTATTGACAGTCCCCTACGGTGTTTCGTGAAAAACACTTCGCGGAAATGTATAACCTATACTATACTGTTTACACACCTGCAGTTTCAGGTTAATTCCTCATGTATTTTTCTAGATAGTTAACAAAACGTCTAAAATCGCAAGTGACCGGTCACCTTTGGCAATATAGTGTATTTGCGATTCATAAAAGCGAAGATTTTTATTACAAAATCCGGGAAAAAAATTGCACACCACTGCGCTACGCAAGTCCACTAAATGCTTTGGAATAAGGAAAACAAAATGGATAAAAGGCGCGTGGTGCGTTTGTGAAGATTACGTAAACATAATATGAATGAAAATATATTTTAGCCAGCCGCCACACAAACAGAATAGGTCACGGGTTTTTCGTGATCAGAAAAAGAGACTGGTACTTGTACATACATACAAGTATTATTTACGTATTAGTATTTAGTTAATTTTTTGTAATAAGTGGGGGTAACAGAAAATTAAATAAAAGGGGCATACAACGCTTCAGTGTTTTTTTTTTTTTAATGTACCATTTATATGAAAGAGTAACATTTTCTGCGTATTTTAATAGCCTCTAGAAAATAAAAAGGAAAAAAAATGTGTTTTTAAAGAAAAAAAAAAGATTTTTTTCTAAGACGAGATTTAATGCACTCCGAGTCTCAGATAAAAGAAAAAATCTAGAAAAGTACTTCCCCCCTCATCCCTGGACTACCGGAGATGGAGCCGTAAAGGAATGGGGACGCATTTTTCCAAACGACGCGGTGCGTGCCCAGAAAACCCTTCAATTGCCCTGCCATTGAAGATACCATACTAATGAAGTCTACCAGTGGTGCAGTGATTGCTTAAAACCCCAGCGCGTACCAGAAAGTCTTTAATTGCTTCCATTGGAGATGCCATGCTAAGGAATTCTTTAAGCGGTGAACTGATTGCTCAACGCCCCAAAGCGTAACAGAAAGGCTTTAAATGCTGCGACTGGAGATGCCATGGGAAATAATTCTATGAACTGATCTATCATCGTGCAACATCCTAAACTTTTTTTTTTTGTGAACGTCACGCGACTTGACCAGCAATAATCTTTCGTTAATAAGGAAACAATGAACTCTTCTCAAACGTCGGGTTAGTGAGACACATTTTATAAAATTTTATGTCTCGATGGCTAACCTTGTATATATATTTTGTATTCTTTACTGGTAACTTGAAATATTAAAAAAAAAAAGAAACTTGTTCGAGATGCGGAATATTTTGTGCAAACTTCTATTATTATTATTATTATTATTTTGGTTAAAAAAAATATATATATTTTATGGATGATAAATGCCCTTATTAGTTTTTTTTGTAAAAATAGATTTTACATATCTATAAAAGTAAAATAACAAAATATAAAAGGATATGATTTTCACATGAATAATAAAAATAAATTTGATAAAATGTACATACTTAAGAAACTCAGTAATTAAAATAAGTATTTTTATTGCATATCCATGTAATTTTTTTCTTCTCCCTATTGTCCTGTTTTTTTTGTTTTTTTTTTATTCTACGACTTTTCATGAAGTAATCCTGCAGATGGTAATAAAAGTTCGAACCGGGGTATTACTTTTATATCAACTGTACTCACAACCCACAGCAGGTAAATCATTATCCTTCTAGTTTTATACACTGCACTGCAGCTCCTAGAATACATAGTGTGGAAAACGGTTTCACCGTTTTTTAATTCAAAATTTTCGAATTAAAACAGGAAATTCTGAAAAAAGAATTTGTACTTTAAGAAGTCACGAAATATCTGCCATTAAGTAAGGAAAAGAACATTATAGGGAATTTCTGTGATAAATGCGAAATGTCAGAATTTAAAAAAAGCCAAAGTGGTAATGCTTTAAACAGTTGTAGCCGATAAACGTGCAAGCGGTACAATAATAGGGCGATTGCAGCGACATCTGCTTTAAAAATAGATATGCCTCTAGCAAAAGCTACTGTTTCACTATTGACAACATGAACATAATTTATGTTAATAAAATCTTCTTGTAAATGTATATTTCAGATGTAACTGATTTTGAAGTTAGTTTTTATCATAACAGGGAATTAATCTTTTCCACTCTTCTAGCAGAGCTTCATCCTTCGGTATGCTAAATAGGGATAGTTTCTAGTTTGCTGTCTTGGATCGAGTACTGCAACCAGGCAAAAAGAATGCGTATCACGCTTTTTGGTCATGACCAATGTCATTCATATTTTCAAAACTTGTGAAAATCACTATTCAAATGAAAGGAAATAAGATACAATTTAAATATTTAAAATATTTACCACCAGCTGAAACGTTTTCTCAGTTCGATTCTTATACAATGTTTGTGTTGTAAAGAGCTAGCAGACAGTGGCGTAGCAAGAAAGGGGGGTCCAAATGCTCTGGAAACAAGTAATATTATAAAGTTTTCTTCCACTTCAACAGTGCAGAAAATTCTCTGATTAGATAAGGCAAAAATATTTTTATAAAATTAGTGGTAGCCAAACCATTTGCTCTTCCAAACTGTCTACGCCACTGCTAGAAGATGTCGCTGCGATCGACCCGTTATCTTTTAAGCATCCTTCTACATTTATCGGATTCAGTTTTTTAGTACTAATTTGCAGCCGTTTTTCCGCACTGTGTATTCTAGGCGCAGTAACTGTACTACACGTATAGGTATCAACAACAGCGATCACGTGGTTTTCTAGATCAAGAATAAAGCACTATTTAGAAATTCCTGACATTATTATTTCCTTGTATGTATTCAATTTTTTTTTGTAATAAGTGGTAGTAAGGAAATATTAAATAAATGGGGAATACTACTCATAAGTGTTAATTTTTCTTAAATGCACATTTTACGAAAGAGCAATATTGTCTGAACATTTTAAAACAAACAACATAAAAATATCTTATAATTTTTTTTAGATATCACTAGAATCATACGATGTGATACCAATGTAAACAATGATTTAAAGTATATTTTAAATAGCTCATTTCAAAATATTGAAATGCTTTGTTACCTACGTTCCATCCCCGTATCATTTTTATCAAATAAGCTCATAAAAATTTCGTTGCAAGGCATGTACTTTCCCTAGATTATTTCTTCACCGTAATTCAAATAAGGGATTAAAAGTGGTTGTTAGATTTATTTCAGTTGAAAAACGAGACAAAAATATTTTAAATATGATGATTACTAGTTATCACAATATAAAATATGAATATTTTTAAGGAATTTCATACGAAGTAAAACGGTGCTGTTCTTCTTATTTGAGAATGAAAGAAGTTATATCCTTTGCTTTGTTTTCTTTTGAGATACTCTACGTCAAAGCTAGAGAAGTACAACTAATTTGTATATAATAATATGCTTTATTTAATGACAGGATATTTTTAATTCATATTCCGATGACTTTCAATCAGGCGAAAAGGCTGCACAGCACTATTCTGCGCAATTCCACTAAATGCATCGGAAGAAGGAAAACAAAATAAAAGAGACAGCGTGTTGTAGTGTTTGTGAAAGTTACATAAACGTAATGCAAAGGAAATATTTTTTAACCTACCACCACACAAACAGAACAAGGGCAGCCATGTGGATAAAAAGCCTCTACTTATGTAAGCCTAGCAGTACGATTTCCGTGTATGCATAGCTGCCAACTTTTACGCTTTTTTGCTACCACTAAAAATTAATAGAAATTTATGTATTATTGAATCACATGATTTCGGAAATTTAATAACATAAAATTTACTGTAAAATTTTACAGTAAATTTCATGTTGTTAAATTTCCGAAATCATGTGATTCAATAATACATAAATTTCTATTAATTTTTAGTGGTAGCAAAAAATCGTAAAAGTTGGCAGCTATGGTGCATGTATTCAGTTAATTTTTGTAATAAGTGGCGGTAACTGAAAATTAAATAAACGGGGTATACTACTCTTGAGTATTATTTTTTTAATGAGCATATATATGAAAGAGTAATATTTTCTGCGTATTTTAAAATAAATCTCATAAAAATATCCTATAATTTTTCGATATTTTTCTTCTAATTTTTCCGTTATGACTAGAGTCAAATTTGATGATCCTTATGTAAAGAAATAATTAAAATCGTTCCTGGCATGTTTCTTCAAAGGAACTCAGTTAAGATGTTAAAAGTGGTTGTTACATTTGTTTCACTTGAAAAACGAAACTCGGTATTTTAAATATAGAGATGATCAGTTATGACAAAATAAAACACGTATATTTATAATTAATTTCATACGATTTAAAACGGTGCTGTTAGTCTTATTTTAGTTAAAACGAAAATTATATCCATAGATTTTTGTATTTTCTATTGAAATACAGTTGAAATACTGAGAGCTGTTGAAATACCATTATTTTAGTATACTATATTATGTCTTACTTAATGACGGGATATTTGTGATTCATAAAGGCGAAGTTTTATACGAGTTAAAATGTTGCTGTTATTCTTATTTTAACTAGAGCAAAAGTTTTATCCATCTCTTTTTTAATTTTTTTTAAGTACTATCAGTCAGGGCCGTAGAAATAACGCTATTTTAGTATAGATAAAATGGGGGCGTACTGTTATAAACATAACGGAAGCTAAATTAACGTATCCCTTAAAACACCACACGTTCAGAACCAAATAGCTCATGTGGCTTTCTTGGCCAACGTTACAGAAAGTTTGTCCCTCAGCTGTTCTAGTATTATATCCGTGTATGAATTCAGTTATTTGTTTGTTATTAGTGGTGGTAACTGAAAATTAAATAAACTGGGCGTACTACTCATATTGTTAAAAAAATGTTAAAAAATATACATACATATGAATGAGCAACTTTTGCTGCCCATTTTCATACAAACCTCATATAAAATCGTATAATTATCATCTCTTTTTTAATTTTTTTTAAGTACTATCAGTCAGGGCCGTAGAAATAACGCTATTTTAGTATAGATAAAATGGGGGCGTACTGTTATAAACATAACGGAAGCTAAATTAACGTATCCCTTAAAACACCACACGTTCAGAACCAAATAGCTCATGTGGCTTTCTTGGCCAACGTTGCAGAAAGTTTGTCCCTCAGCTGTTCTAGTATTATATCCGTGTATGAATTCAGTTATTTGTTTGTTATTAGTGGTGCAGGTGGCCTTCAGGGGCAAAGTACTCTTGTAGCTAAAATATTGAAATCATTGATTGACACCAGGATTCCCGAACGAATTTATTTTAAAATTAAGTAAAAGCTTCTCATCATGTACCTTATAAATTCAAAATAGGATTATAAAATTCTGGTGTCATTGTGGCATTTTGGTATTAAAATTAAGTGACATATATAACATACCGGTGCCCTTCAAAGGGTTAAAACGAGAATTCTCGTTTCCCTATATAAATATGTTAAGATATAGGTATAATCTATAACATATAAAAATATCATGTAAACATGTAAAAATTTATGTAAATATATCAAATTAGTTACACTTGAGTAAAAAGTCCTCCCCCCTTTATTTAAATAATCATTAAACGTTGACATTAGAAATGCTGCAGGTGTCAATTGGATGTCAAATAAACATTTATTAATCAAAGAAATTTAAATAACATTGAAAAAGCAAAAATGGGAAACTTTGTTTTACTAAATAGAATTTCTGTTTCAAAACATATTTATTTAGGCTGCCGGAATAAAGCGGGATCTTTCAGTTGAAGAAATTCTGATACCAAACTTCAAACGATTTAAACTAGAAATGATAATTAAATGTGCGTGAACACCTTAGAATTTTCAAGGAGTATGTCACCATTTTTTTTTTCCAATTTAGAAATCTTTGCCTAGTACTTTTTCTTGAGATCAAAAACTTCTCTTCGATTAATTGCAGAATTTGTTAAAATTTCTGCAATTAAACAAACTCTAGACGAGCATTAAACAAGAACTGCAAGAACACATTAAATAAAGTTTTGTACTTATTTTAACACTGATAATATTAAAAATTATTTTGTGCAGTGACAGCTCGTGACCGACTTTATTTGGGGCGCTAAATGCATGGCTGTCAAATTTATTATTTTCTTACCACTATTATTAAAAAAATACTTCCTTTTATTTATTGGCAAAAAGTTCTGACATTAAAGAAAGAAACGATTTCTTGTAAAAAATAATAGTATTAATATAATAAATGTTTCAGGCATACATTTAGTGCCCCCAAAAAACAGTCACGAGTCACCATTGGTTTTGAGGTACTTCTAAAATTGTTGTTTTATTTTTTTTAATTCTCTGGGGATTAAAAGCTCAAATTAGTTTGAAATATACACTCTGATGTTCATAAAACGTTACCATGCCAACAGATAAAAGAAATGTTTTATTAAACGTTGAATAATATGTGTTTAATAACGTAGTGTTTAATTTTCCCTGTTGCTCTTATTAAATAATCTCATTTTGATTTCGACACAAGATGTAATGTTAAACTTATAAAATTTACGGGCTTATGTGTTTAAAGGAACACATTTAAGAAGTCATTTGAGAAATGAATTTTAGTAATATTTTTAATATCTAGACGATCCCGTATGACAAAATGAACCACGGTGTAATTATAATGAATCTCACATGAAGTAAATAGGTACTTTTATTCTTTCTTTAATTAGATTGGATGTTACAGGTTTATATAGGATTGGTTGATAATCTATGGAAAATATCGGAATTGTGAAAACAAAACAAAAAAAACTCGGATGTATTTTTAAGAAATTCTTAAAAACTTTATAATGGAATAATACAGTCATCTCGTACCCCTGTCAGAGGCAAAGTAATTCTGTTGCTAAAACGTTGATATGCTTGAATGTTATCAGAATTTACGAACAAATTGTTTAGAAAATAAATGAGTATTTTTCGACTACATTTCGAAAACAAACTTTTACTTAAAAACTCCAGGTGTCAGTTAGGCGTGGAGAACTAAAATTAAGTGATACATATACTACCTAAAATATGAACTGAATAAAAGACCTCACGTGGATGCGAAAAAATAAAAGAGGGACAGGTGAACGAATTTTATTTCCAAGAAGTATATATTCATACAATTTTTAGTAAAAAGTTTTGGAAACATAAACTTAAATGAATGTTATATTTAAAATATTTCGTTTTTAATTGTTTTAGACGTATATGATACGAAATCATAAAAAATTGCAAATAAAACGAAACTAAAATAGGAGTAGGAAATTTCCTTAATGAAATAACCTCATGCATATATAAATAAATTCACAATTCTACAGAAGCATAACATTAAAAAAACTCTACCTAAAACCATATAGTCATCCTGCGCTATAGTTCAATAAAAATTTTGAGGTGTTCCAATAGTACATCTTCTGATCTCAATTATTTCAGAAGTCGAATGTTTTTGGTAGTTTTCCGACAGCAATGCAATGAAAACATACCACAATAATCACTGTTTGGGAATAGTGATATTGAAATAGGAGTCCAGTGGGACCCCTGAAAATCAACTACATGTATATATAACGTACTGACTTTGATGCCACATATTTTTCAGTAATATCAATAAAATACCAAATTCATGAAAAATCATTTTGCCAAGCATATTGGTAAGTAACAAAACTTCCTGTAAGGAATTAAAATTAAATGGCACATTTAACATACCACATTCTTTGAAAACGTTAAACAACCGCCACCGGAAATGAATAAGAGAGATCGTGTGGCTTTTTTTATCAAAACATTAAATCTTAAAGATAGTGGATAACAATTTTTTTACCAACCAGCTTATATTCAAGAACGTTTGCGTTAAAAGGGGTTGAAACATTAAACTAACTGAACGTTATTTTGAAATTATTTCATTTGTATTATTTCATGAAGTATATATTAGGTGATTAGTAAAATTTGTGAACAGACCAAATGAAAATACGAGTAGGACTTTTTCCTTAAAGAAATATCCTCATACATATATACATGCAACATAGATGTTTCTACAGAAGTAAGACATTAAAATATTCTTATGCAAAATCATATAGACATTCTCTGTAGCTTTATAAAAAAAAATTATCACGTGTTCTATTAGTTTTCTGATTACTACTATTTCTTGTTAGATCTCCTACAATATTGCATTGCGAAATTGCATTTGGAAATAGTGCTTTTTAAGAAGGAGTCCTGTTGGATCCATTAATTTAATATAGATATGAAACACATTGACTTTGATTCCCCACGTTTTTCAGTAACATCAAACAAATAAAAAAATCTTCAAATTCATCAAATACCAAAATCATATTTAACATATTCGTAGGTGGCAAAACTTCTGTTATTGGAGGCCACTATTTCTGAATAGAAGTATTCACTTTTATTAATCCAATTATTCTACAATAAAATAAGACGTAGCTTATTAATCAGAAATACTACTCGTAAAAAAATAGAAGTTTAGGCAGTTGTGTTGATTGCCTATTACAGTATATATGCTATATAATTGCCTATTAAATTCGGGAAGTGGAAACGATATATATATATATATATATATATATATA
Organism: Maratus michaelseni; assembly: GCA_963931845.1. Classification (NCBI taxonomy): domain Eukaryota; kingdom Metazoa; phylum Arthropoda; class Arachnida; order Araneae; family Salticidae; genus Maratus; species Maratus michaelseni. The sequence continues at coordinate 62,590,969 of OZ007586.1, read as the reverse complement.
TATATTATTGTTCTTAATTCTGAGAAAACCATGGCTGGAAATAAATGCATAAATATATGTACTACAGTTCATTAAATAAACGCAGCATAAATTTTTTAACACTAGAACCGCGGGAAATTTTACTAAAATTTTATAAAAATATTGGACTCCAGAAATTTTATTTAAAACTATTTAACTTATTTATTTAAATTATTTTTGGGCAGTATATATTTAACTTATTTTGTGAAAATATTTCTCGTTCGAATCAACATCTATTCATGTGATAGGGTCAAAATGACCCATCATCGCGGTTCTAGTGTTAAAATAATTCTTTTGATTCAAAATATGTTTCTATGGCTTAAAAAAGCGTAGAACTTGGCAACTATGCAAAATAGCCTAATATGATTTTATTCTACAAATTAAAGACTGTTTTTATAAATTTTGGATACTGATTTCAAGAAAAATATTCAATTTGAAGCACGCTGAGTTTCGCCAGGAACAGAGGATATCCGTCGGATTTGTAAATTAGTATATATTCATTCATTTAGCTGACATTTTAGGTAACTTCACGTAATATACGTTAAAATGTTATTTTCAAGGAAAAAAACTGAGTATATGAAGTTTTGTTTCCGTATAGCACGATTGTAATTTTCATACATGGAAGAGGCTGTATCAATGTCGCCAATTACGAGTTTGCTGAATTCAGATTAAATGCAGTGGCGGTAGTGCGCTACATAAAAGAAAAAAAAATTGATTTCTTGATTGCTACTACTTTTCTTAAATAGTATCATTCGGCTTATTTTTGTTTTATTTAATCTGTTATTAAATCATATATTTTATTTCTGTTGTCAAAATATTTTTTTTTTTTTTTTTTTTTGCATTTACAAAACGCACAACAACGAATGAGTTATCATTCGAAAGGATTTTAAACCGGCTTCTGACATATTATGTTCACATTTCGTTAAAAAATATTCTTTGATTAAAAATTGCTGTTAATTAAAAATTAAATCGGCATTGTTTTCTTAAATGAATTGAAAGTTTTCTTAAATCAATGTTGACACAAAAATAAAATACCGCATTATATGATGCTCAACAATGATTATAAAAACACATAAATAGTACAAAAGAGATAAAGTATGATTTCTCCTCACGATTTATTTTATATTTATGGTTAAAAAGTAAAATTGAAATTGAAATGTTTGGAAGAAAAATACACCATAGATCAAACGAAGCAGTGGTATTCCACGTGTAGAAGAAAAGATAAGCTTAGTTTATTAGATTAAATTATATTTTAAATGCATTCAATTTATTTTTCTTTGTTTCATATTTTTCAAGAAACGGATGATGTCATCTTCTAATACAGTTAATGTACGATTATGATTTTTTTCTCGCGCATGTCTTTTGCTACCTTCAATTAATTTTTAATATAACTTTGAAAGGATAAATAAGACGATATTTTGGCCTGACTAATGTTGTTGGCAGATATTTTTATCCTTAATTTTTATTTAGAAGTTTAAAAATGCATCTATAAAATATTAGATATTGCTAAAAATTATTAAACTGCAGTGCAAAATACTCGAACGGGTCTACTGGTAAGGCGACTATTACTGATTCAAAAATGTAATAACATTCAAGGAATAAAAAAGAAACGTGCAGACTGGAAATACAAATTTAGTGTTGCTAGTTGAGAGAGGTTTTTTAAAAATTATAATTGCTTGAATACTACTTTTTATATAGAATTATTCGCCTTATTGAACGACAGATTAAATAAGGCAAATACTGCTATTTCATAAAAGTGGTAGGTGTCAAGCATTCCTGAGTAAAAAAAAGAAAAAAAAGCCCGATTTCCAAAACTGTTCTGATTGCTTGATTGTTTAACACTTTGTTGAAATAATATTGTTCTTCTCGTTTAAAGATGGAATATATATTGTTATTACTAAAACGAATGTAACTATTTCAAAAAAGCGGTCGCAATCCCGCAATTTGAATTAGGAATCCTCGCGCAACTGGTAACACTTGGTTGCTTTAAATTTTGTTAATCATGTTTGCTATATTTGCGGCAAACTTATTCTTGAAAATCAACGACGGAAGATGACGGAAGTTTATTCAAAAGTATATTGTGCACACTTTTGTAGAAGGATCAAAAACCACAAAACAGGTATTTAAAGAAAAATAAAGAACGCTGATTTATCATATATTATAATTGGAGCAAATGTTGTGTGTCTGCGTGTATATATGCGAATTTTATCTAAACGGCTCTAACGATTTTGACTAATTTTTGTATTTTACCATTTTCGGGTTCGAGAAGACGATTGGGCTAGGTCACATGTTCGAGAAAATCTGATTAGTCTGTCATTTTGGGTCATTATGGGTAAGGGAAAAACTAGGCATATCTAAAAAACCGTTCAAACGATTTTGACTAAATTTTATATCCTAACGTTTTCGAGCAAGAGAACGTAACTCTGGAACACAGTCACGTGTTCCAGAAAATTCTATTAGTTGGTCATTTATGGGTCACTGGGAGTCAAGCTAATTTTATCTAAAAAACGGCTCTAACAATTTTGACTAAATTTTGTATCGCACCGTTTAGTATTATGAGAAGACCAATAGGCTGGGTTATATGTTCGAAAAATTTCGATTAGTGGGTCGTTTTGGGGTCACTATGCGTGAAGCTAAATTTATCTAAAAACGGCTCTAATGATTTTGACTAAATTTTGTATTCTACCGTTTTCGGACACGAGAAGATCATTGGGCAAGGTCACATGATTGAGAAATTTATATTAGGGGATCATTTTGGGTCCCTACGGGTCAGGGTCAAACTAATTTTATGTAAAAAATGGCTGAAACGATTTTGACTAAATTTTTTATCCTACCGTTTTCGAGTATGAGAAGACCATTGGGCTGGGTCACATGTTTGAGAAAATTTGATTAGTTGGTCATTTTAGGGTCACTACGTGTCAATGCATTTCAATGTCAATAAAGGTTGAAACAGTTATTACGTTGTTGAACAGTTGGCAGTAAACGATATCACAAAGTTTGCAACATTTTGCCAAACATCGCAAAAATTGGCGAAATAATTGCGACATTGGTGAAGTTTGGCGAGAAATTTGACTTTCAAGATTACCAATGACCAAACACATGCTTTATTGACAAATGAAAGAATCTCGGCAAGTTTTTTCAGAATATGAAAGAATTTTCTAGAAATTCTCGATGGGACCTCAGATACAATCAGCGTTCATAGAATGTTCGTGAAAAGAGAATTCAACCAATCAAGATACATAGAGCTGATAGTTGTATGTTCTACAGATAAATTATTGTTATACTGATTTGAACACAAAGCCAATTTTAACGGAGCATAGCCCGGTCTTCCTCGATGTTTTTTTTAAATTATTTGTGGAACAAATTCGTAAAATACTTTGATTTCAGCGCTTTGAGATTAGGAAAATTTTACCATGATAACTCTAAAAATCTACGTTTTATAAAACGTTGAACCATACATGTTTAACCCTTAATTGCATAGTGATATAAATTTCCATCACTTTTTATTTAACTTTTAATAAATAAATCAACTTCTTCGCCACCACTATACTTATATAGAAATATTAATCCAGTAAATTTCCCCGTGAACTATGTTGCTGAACAAAGTTAAAAATCTATCTTAAAATTTCTGGTGTCTAATATTTAATATATGTATAAAAAAACACAATTGTGAAAGAAAAACTCATGCAAAGAAGGGTTAATAACATGGTTTTCCATACCCCTATCATTTTTATTATGTAGGCTCATTATAATTTCTATACGGGACGAAATTATTACAATTTACTTTTCCGGTTTATCTGTTAAAAGAAAAGCAAGAAAGGTATAAAAAGGGGTTGTTAATTTTTTTTTTTTTTTTTTTTTTTTTTTTTTTTTTTTTTTGTAAAATGAAACTGTGGAATATTTTAAATATGAAGACGGCACCATATGACAAGATAAAACGCATGTATTTATAATTAATTTCATACAAATTAAAACGATTCTTTTATTCTTATTTTAATTAGATCGAATGTTATATCAAGGTTCCTGCATGTCAGGGAATTTCCAGACCAGAAAATTCTTTTGAACCAGTATTTTCTTATAGAAAAACTCAAGTTAAATAACGCGAAGTTTCCGCGAAATCAAATTAAACAAATTTTTCTATAAGAGTATGCTGGTACTTACCTGGAAAATTCCCTGAAATGTAGAAACCTTGTATATCCATCACCGTTTTCTATTCTATTATTTGATAGTGTACATTCGGCCACACGGATACCACTATTTTTTATAGAAAAATTTGCCTAATTTAATGACAGCATATTTACGATTCATAAAGGCAAAGAATTCTATTTCAAAATAGTAGTCAGGCAAAAAAGTCACACACCACTACTCTACTAAATGCATCCAAGGAAACAAAATAGAAATATCGGTGTGGTGTACTTCTAAGAATACAACGAAAACGTAACAAAAATTTAAACATCTCTTAAAAAAACCACCATACACACAGACTTAGAGTGCTTATGTGGCTTTCTTGATCATGAAATTAAGACAGTAGTAAACACGTATCTATTGGTATTATTTCCGTGTATATATTTAGTTTATATTTTGCAATAAGTGGTAGTAACGGAAAATTAAATAAAGGGCTCATACTAATTTAATGTATTAAAAATATGTTAAAAATGTACATGCATATGAATGAGCAACATTTTCTGCGCATTTTAAAACAAACCACAAAAACAAAAAAAAATAATTATTCTAGTTTTGGCTACAATCATATTGTATGATCTCTAAGTAAAAAAAATGATTAAAAGTAATACTTTAAGTCGTGCATTTCAAAATTTCAAATTATTGGGTTGTTCGGAGAGTTCTTTCCGTTTGGGGAAAACCAATTCGTACCGTATCGAAAATTTTGCCCGTCAATTATTAGACATTAGATATCGGAATTAAAGTCTAAAAATATCCAACATTCTCAAATGGAAAGAACGTCTCGAAAAATACAATAATTTTAGGTAGATTTCATAAGAAATACTACCTATTACATTCTCCCCTATATTGGATTTTCTGAATATTTTTTGCAGATCTAGCACGATCATGGCTCCCAGAACCCAAAACCTCCCCAAGTTCAAAACTTCATATATCTATCTCTCTATCTATCTATATAACTTTTTTATGGACGCGATAACTTCAATAAAACTGCACAAATCTCTTCCAAACTGATACATAAAATTAAGAGGCATAAAATCTCGGTCAAGTTTGTTAACCCTCTTGATGCGCAACTCGAGATTTCCTCGGGCAACAAAAAAGTAGCAAAATTTGCGCCATCCAAGATTTCTTCGGGCAACGTAAATGTTGCAAAATTTGCGGAACCCGAGATTTCCTCGGGGATTAATTTTTTCCACTTGCGACTATTTTTTAATTCAACTCGGACCACTTTTTAAATACAAAGATTCCATATCGACTTTAACAACATCTACATGAGAAATATACTGCAAAATTGATTTTCTTAACCCCTTCAGGGGCAAAGTACTCTTGTAGCTATAGTGTTGAAGTGATTGATTGTCACCAGGTTTCGCGAACGAATTTATTTTAAAATAAGTAACAGCTTTTCCTCACGTACCTTATAAATTCAAAATTTGATTATAAAATTCTGGTGTCATTGTGGCATTTTGGGATTAAAATTAAGTGGTATATAAATATACCGGTGCCCTTCAAGGGGTTAAAATAGTGGTGCGATAATATAAAAATAGTCTCCAGTGACAGCCCTGATTTAGCCTGATTTAAATGTTTAATTATGATTCAGGTTTGGATTAACAAATGGCATTAGTTGTCCATACTTCTGTGAAGTTTACAATCTTGTTTTGCAAGCATTTAGCAAAGAAAGTACAGCGCACTTTTTGTTAGTAATAATTTTTGTTAGAATTTTACTTATTTTTATTAGTATATATGTGTTACCTTTCTATTTCATAAAATAAATCATAATTTAACCAAAATTAATTTTCAGAATTTCGCTTTTTTATCATTATTCTTCAAATGCAGTTTCCTGACAATCTTTTTTTATGATCTAAACCTATATGAAAAAAAACTTTTTTACAAAAAATGGTTACATATTTAAACTCTAAAATATATTTGGATTTGAAATATATATTTAAAAAATGCTCAATTTTTGAACCTATTTTGATAAAAAAAATTACGCAGCGTGAGGGTTAATGGGCAAAATCGAACCAAGGGGTGGGGGGGATGGGGGGCTTTTTGTGAAAACAGAAAAATCCCCATAACTTCTTAATTATGATGCGTATCGAATCCGTTTAAAGTTATAATTTCTTCTAGAAAAAGGGACGAAAATTTATATGTGACAGATTTTTGATGTCATTAAAAATGGTCTCAAGGGGAGTGCGGTGGAGGGGAAGGGGTTTAAGATGAAAAAAAAATCATAACTTCTTCAATGCACAAGATATAAAATCTGCTTAAATTTAGTATAAATCCTCTTAATATTATATACAACTTTTATGCTCACAAGTTTTTTATAGGACCAAAACCCTTACAGCAAAAAAATAAATAATTAAATAAAAAATAAAATTTAAAAAAAAAAGGGGTCTGGCGGCTCCGCCTGCAGACACAGGTAGATTTCGAAGTGGGCCGGCCCAACTGGCGCATTATGGCAAAAAGGTCATTTCTTCTGCAATTCTCAATAAACAGGTGCTCCACGGTCTGCGTCTTCGAAATCTTCCTGTGTTTGTAGGCCAAGCCGTCAGGGTTTTTTTTTTTTTTTTGCATACTTTCCATCCCTCTATCACTTTTATTAAATAGGCTCATTAAAATTTCGACAGAAGACTAAATTCTTAAACTATGTACTTTTTCGGTCTTATTTTTTCAAATCAATTCAAATAATGCGTTAAAAGTGGTTGTTACATTTGTTTCAGTTGAAAAACGAGACGGCAATGTTTTAAAAATGTAGATAATCAGTTATGACAAAATGAAACACGTATTAATTAAGGTAAATTAATTAGACGTATTATTAGGGAATTTTATACGAATTAAAACAGTGCTTTTATTCTTATTTTAGTTAAAACGAAAGTCATATCCATCGCTTTTTAAAATTTTCTTTTGTGATATTCTACGTCAGGCCCGCAAAAATAAACTGTTATAACAAACTAGAATAATATGCCTTCTTTAATGACAGGATATTTGCGATTCATAAACGCATAGACTTTTATTCCAAAACCTGGAATAAAGGTTACACACCATTGCTCTTCATAATCCCACTAGAGAAAAAAGAAATGAAAAAAGGCGGGTTTTACGTTTGTTAAGATTATGTAAGCGTAATATTAAGTTAAACATTTTTTAACATACCACCACACAAACAGATCACAACCGATCATGTGGTTTTCTTGCTCAAAAGAGACAAAACGTCGATACGCAACGTACTACTATTATTTCTATGTTTGCATTCAGTTAATTTTTTGTAATAATAATTAACCCCATGATGATAATTACCACCACTTAAGTGGTGGAAACTGAAATCTCAATAAATGAGGCATACTACGGTTCAGTGTTATTTTTTAAAATGTACATGTATATGAAAGAGTAACATTTTCTACGTATTTTAAAACAAACCGCATAAAAATATCCCATAATTTTTCTAGTTGTGACTAGAGTCTAATTAGATAATCACCCAGTAAGCAATGATTAAAAGAATACAATAAATCGATCATTTCAAAAAGTTGAAATTGTTTTTACATACTTTCCATCCCGCTATCCTTTTTATCAAGTAGGCTTAGAAAAAAATTTCGACATAAAACTAAATGCTTGTACTATGTGATGGTAACTGAAAAATAAACAAAGTGGCAAACTGCACTGAAGTGTTAAAATATTTTCAAAAATGTACATGTACATGAATGTGCAAAACTTTTTGATCATTTAAAAACAAACCGCATAAACAAAGACCATACTTATTGTAGTTTTGACTACAATCATATTAGATTATCACTAAGTAAGCAATGATTAAAAGAGTATTTTAAATCTTTCATTTCAAAATGTTGAAATTTTTTTTTATATACTAGTTTTCCATCGCTTATCATTTTTATTATGTTGGCTCATTAACCCTACAGTGCATGAATTTTTCTTTTAGAATTGTGTTTTTTTATACTTATATTAAGAATTCAACACCAGAAATTTTAAGACAGATTTGTAACTTTATTTAGTAGCATATTTATGTTATTTTTGCAGGATTAATATTTCTGTATAAATATAGTGGTTGCAAAGAATTTGATTTATTTATTAAAACTTTAATAGAAGGTGTTGCCAATTGGCTACACTATGCACTGTAGGGTTAAAATTTCGACAAATGACTAAATGCTTAAACTATGTACTTTTCCAAACTTAATATTTTAAATATGAAGCTGACCAGTTATGACAAAATAAAACACATATGTTTGTAAGTAATTTCATACGAATTAAAACGGCGCAGTTATTCTTATTTTAGCTAGAACAAAAATTATATTCATAGATTTTTTTATTTTCTTTTGAGATACTCTACGTCTGGGCCGCAGAAATATCATTATATTTCTATAGCCTTTGTAATGCCTTAATTAATGACACGATATTTGCGATTCATTAAGGCGAAGATTTTTATTCTCAAATCAGGCAACAGGGTTGCACACCAATTCTCTACGTGATTTTACTAAATGCATCGGGAGAAGGAAAACCAATCGAACAAGTTGAAAATTGCACGTTAATCGTAACAAATGAGGTGCTTTCTTTTTATAACTAGTTTCACAATGCAAAAAAACATCCTTATTATTTCAGTGAAATAAATTATATAGTCTGCTATGAGCGTAATGAGCATGACTTCTTTTATTCTTACTACATATCCCACGTTTACAAATACAAATTTTTTCTACACCAGACAGCGCTGCAAAATTCACCATAGAGATCTTGTTTTGAAAATGATTACCTCCATGGTTTTAATATTTTTATGGCTCATAATGAACGAATCTCGTGTGTTTATTTACTCTAATGGATTGAGATATTAGGGTATTTACCTAATTTCCACTGAAGTTATCTCAGAATCTATACATTTTTAATGTAACTCATCTCTCAAGCAAACAATTTTTTTGAACGATCATTCTAAAAATGTAACTTTTATGCAACTTTATTCAAAAAATTTATTTTGAATAAAAATGGCCGCCTGGCATATGAAAAAAGGAGTCGTTTGCCCGTATTTGTTTTCCTCAGTCACAGGACTTGCGCTTTTATTATATAGAAATAGATTACGTACGATAGGATTTAATAGAATAAATAATACTTTTATTAATATCTTTTTAAGTTTGGATTCGATTTTCATAAAATCTGAAAGGACTCGACAAAATTCTTCAACGATTATATATATTAAATTTAAAACCATTCGGTTGGGTAGTTTTTGTGCTGTTATATGCGGACAGATAGACAGACCAGACGATGACTATAGGTTCTACGTATTTATATAATTAAGAACGCACCTAAAATTGGTGGGTTGTACTTGTGTGAAGATTACATAAACGTAATATAAAACAAAATATGATTTAACCAACCGCCACACAAACAGAACTGAAGCTGTCATGTGACTTTCTTGACCAAACATACAGCCAAAGTTTGATATACCTACTAGTATTGTTTTGCGACTATGCATTCAGCTAATGTTTTGTAATAAGTGTTGGTAAATTAAAATGAATTAATTGGGGCATATTACACTTAAATGTTATATATTTTAAATGTACATGTATTAAAAGACAACATTTTCTGCATGTTTTAAATGGAACCGCAAAAAAATCCTACAATTGTTCTAGTTATAACTCGATCCCTATTTAACCCTTTAGCGGGCGGTGTCCCCAAACAAGGACACCTAATTTTAATTCAAAAACTGACAAACGGCACTAAGAATATTCAATTAAAATTTACTTTTTTTAAAGTACGGGAAAATAAGCAAGTTTTTATTTTCTAATGAATTAGTAAGTAAATTTTGGTGTCAGTCCATAATTCATCATTTTACAAACAGACTTACTCCGTGCCGGAAAGGGTTGAGCAATGATTAAAAGAATGCTTTAAATCATTCATTTCAGAACGTTAAAATATTTATTTATATAGTTTCCCATCCCACAATTATTTTTATTAGGTAGGTACATTAAAATTTCGACACTAGACTAAATGCTTAATCTATGTACTTTTTCGGGAATATTTCTTCAAAGGCACTCAAATTAGGTGTTAAAAGTGGTTTTTACTTTGTTTCAAGTTGAAAAACGAAATATATGGAGATGATCAGTTATGACAAAATAAAACCCCTATATAAGGTATTATTTATATTATAAGGAATTTAATACGAATTACAAGAGTGCTGTTATTTTTATTTAATTTTGAAACAAATTTATAGGCATTAATTTTGTTAATTTCTTTTAACACTTAATTGCATAGTGATGTAAATTTCCATCACTTTCTATTTATCTTTTAAGAAATAAATCAACTTCTTCGCCACCACTATATTTATATAGAAATATTAATCCAGTAAATTTCCCGTGGACTATGTTGCTGAACAAAGTTAAAAATCTATCTTAAAATTTCTGGTGTGTAATATTTAATATATGTATAAAAAACACAATTGTAAAAGAAGAACTCATACAAAGAAGGGTTAAGATACACTACGTAAGGGCCGCAGACATACCATTTTTTGGTATAGAATAATTTGCCTTATTTAATGACAATATTTTGTGATTCATAAAGGCAAATATGTTTTGTTCAAAATCAGGCAAAAAAGTTTTACACCACTGCTCTACGTAATTTTTATAAATGCGGCAGGCGATTGCAAACAAAATGGAAAAACGGCTGGATGCAGATATATGAATATAACGTAAACATAATAAATATCTCTTAAAAGAACCACCACACACTCAGAACAAAAAAGTTCATGCGGATTTCTTGATCAGATGTGGAGGGGTCTGATGACGCGAAGCTATTACAGTTATATCCATGTATGTATTCGGTTAATTTTTTGTAATAAGTGGTGGTAACTGAAAATTAAATAAACGGGTACAATATTCTCATTTGTTAAAACAATTTTCAAAAATATACATGTATAATGAATGAGCACAATCTTCTGCGCATTAAAAAAATGTCTATAATTATTCTAGTAAATCAGCACATCAGGAGAGTCAACTTCGGCTCGGAAAGTCAGTGTCTTTTAATCTCACTTTTCATATTATTTAGCCTCTTACAATGTGCAATTTAATTTTTTTATATTACATACATATTTATAGGCATATAAAATACTTCGGAGGTTTCAGAAATTAGAAGCGTTAAATTAAACACGGTCTATGTAATGATATTCTGAAATTCTTATGAACTCCTTATTCTTGTGATTTTTTAGATAAAAAAAATGCATTTCTTATTTCGATATTCTTTGAAATACGGTTGCTAAGAAACTAATAAAATGAAGAGGAAGGAAAAATAAGTGCATTTTAAAATTTATAGAAAATAGGAAAATAAAATATTTTATATTTCCCGAACAGTTGCAAATTTTTTTCCAATAATTTAAACAATGAAATTCGAAATTTTGATAGATGTATCGGCAAAATTTCAAAGCTATTGCATATATTTAAGATCTTCATATCGAAAATTTAGTATTAAATCCATTATTCAAATATTCGATTTTCATCTCAGTTAAAAATGAAATTTGAAAATCTTCTGCATTCCTATAGGAAAGTATTATGACCTAAAAGGAATGTTCTATATTTTTCTAACGAATGAACCAAATGTAACTAAAAACTATACAGCTAATTCCGGGTACGTCACCAACATATCTACTAAAATCATCTTAATAGGACAATTTTTACGGCAGTCATCGCGGAACAGACAGACAGACAAACAGACAAACGGAAACCAAAAACTTTTCGCGTCTCAACAGTGAGCCTTCACTGACGTTTCGGCAAATATGGCCAAATATATTACAGAAATACACATATTTTCTGTGAAAAAATTACAAACGTTTCATTAAAGAACATTACATTAGTAGAAATGAGAATTCAGTGAAAGCGTTTATCGATGGCGTATTGTCGTTTGCTTATTAAAGGATAAGGAATAGGCTGAAGAGCTCTTGTCTTAGAAACAAACGTCTCTCTATTCTAGATCGAAATCCAACAATACTGATCAGAATTATTACTTAAAAAAACGCAGCTGAGTAATTCTGTTCTGAAGTGGGCGTGGTAATGATCTGCTATTCATTGTTTACTGACAATACCATATATATATCAGTCATAAGCAGGGTAATTATAGAAATTGTTTTATCCGGTTTGTTTAAATATGTACAGAAAACATTGCTCTTTGATATACTTATACTTCAAATCATCGAATTTTTTAAAGATTTTACTTTACAAAAAAAAACAAAAAAAAAAAAAAAAAAAAGATGGAAGTAGTTGTTTGTGCGAAATATCATAAACGCGAATTGTTATTTAAACTGTTTAATTTTTTTCTCTAACTAATTTTATGAAAAAAATTCAGGATCAAATCGAAATATATTTATTTGGTACACTTGAAAATGACCGCTATATCCGTCCTGTTGTTAACCCATTGCTAGAGGCCCATTCTTTTATTTTAAACAAGAAGCGCCACTAATGAGCATTACTCTTGCAGGTTACATTATGTAACAAAAAGATTTTATCTGTCCAGGTATATATTATAAATGAATAATAATGGCATTTATAATTTAATTAATAATGGCATGGTTTCTAATTGAATTATTTATATGCATAGTACTCTAATTGTAAAAATTCGAATATTGTGTATGTTTTTTGAGAAATAATGTAATATATAAATGTAAAAGTACTGCCCGCGGTCGGAATTAAACATGTGGAAAAGGCGTGTTAACCCCTTGAAGGGCACCGGTATATTATATATACCACTTAATTTTAATCCCAAAATGCCACAATGACACCAGAATTTTATAATTAAATTTCGAACTTATAAGGTACATGAGAAAAAGTTTTGTTTATTTTAAAATAAATTCGTTCGTGAATCCTGGCGTCAATTAATCATTTCAATAATTTAGCTACCAGAGTACTTTGCCACTGAAGGGGTTAACCCTTTCTGGCACAGTCAAAGCCATTAAATAATAAGCCCAGTCAGATAAATGGGAAACTTTTCGCAAGTTGAAAATAGCGCCATCTAGCGGTTGGGAGTGCTGCATTCAGCACCAAGAATATTTTAATAAAATTTTGCTTCTAAAATTAAAGCTTAAAATAAGGAGTTCATATTTTCTAAGAAAGTCGTTTGTAAATTCCGGTGTCAGTCAGTAATTTCACATTTTACGAACATAATTTGTCTGTACCGGAAAGGGTTAATTGCATAGTGATGTAAATTTCCATCACTTTTTATTTAACTTTTAATAAATAAATCAACTTCTTCGCCACCACTATATTTATATAGAAATATTAATCCAGTAAATTTCCATTTTTTTTCATTATAGTTTTAGCTTTAATGTAAATGATCCCAATAATTAGCAAGCTTTTAAAGGAAGTGCAAAAACAAAACATCGATAAAAATCGTATAAAATATCGATATAAATAAATCGTATCGTTTCTCTGCGACCCACTTCTGTTTTGTCCTCCTTCCGCAGCAGAGGTTTGGCGCTAGTGTGTCGCTAACAAATTTAACACTATCTGACTGGGCTTATTATTTAATGGCTTTGGGCACAGTGGTCCCACTCCGGGCACACCTAATTTTAATTCCAAACTTGCATTCCACACCAAGAATATTTTAATAAAAAAAATTCTATAATGAAAGCTTAAAATAAGGAGTTCATATTTTCTGAAAAAGTCGTTTGTAAATTCCGGTTTCAGTCAGCAATTTCTCATTTTACGATCGGACTTTGTCTGTGCCGGAAAGGGTTAATACATGACCACCTGGAGACATAAAATATGTTTTTACATGACTACTCGTGAAATGATAGAGAATCAATTTTCTTCTGAGCCTAATCATTATATTAGCGAAAAGTGGCAATTACCTTTTCCGGGACGTGTCTTTTCTTGGATTTAATAAGAAAAATATCTACATGTCAGGCGGAAATTACCCTGATATGAATCCAGGCATGGACAGATTTTCACTCTTTATATATTTCATAATTTTCTGGAAGGAATTAAAACTACAAAACAGCAATTTAAAAGAAAGATGATTTGTTTTTAAATTCTTTGAGTAACAAGCGCGTAAAATACTTGCTTTGAGATTCCAAAAATAGTACGATGATACCTCTAAAAATCAACATTTTATTAAACGCTGAATTATGCATGTTTAATCACATGGTTTTCCATCTCTCTATCATTTTTATTATGTATCCCTATTAGAATATTGATAGGGGACTAGATACTTAAACTTTTTGTACTTTTCCGGGCTACTTTCTTAAAAGAAACTCAAATAAAGCGTAAAAAGTTTTTGTTACATTTTTTTTTTAATTTGAAAAATGAAACTTTGTAATATATTATGCTAGCTGGTTTGTGCGCTGTAGCCTGTTAAAATATATATTTTTTTTAATTTGCATTGATATAATTAATATATGTAGTATACTAAATTATACATTCCTTATTTTCTCATTACATTTTATAAGAAATATTCATTCAGAATTCAAACTACAATTTCAAAAGAAAACTTCTTTGTTTATATTAATTAACGATAGATGGGGCAAAATTAATATTTGGAACAGAAGCGTTAAAGTTCACCACAAATTAATGACGTATTTTAGCGAGTATTGTTTGCGATGTTCTTAGAGTTCACTTTGCGAACAATTACCTCCATGGTTTAATATTTTAAACGTTCACCACGAATGAATCTTTTGTTTCTTTACTTTTATGGATTTAGCTATTTAGCCGCCAACGTAATTTCAAGGGAAGTTATCTCTCAATATCTACATAATCAAATGTAAGTCATCTCTCAAACATTAATATGTAATGAACGATCTTTCTAAAAATGTAACTTTTATGCAGTTTTATTCGAAAAAAATGCTTTTGAATACAAATTGCAGCCTATAATATAAAAAAAGTGAAGTGGCCATCCCGTAACTGTTAATGACAATCAAATGCTTTGCGCTTGTATTATATAATTATGAAGACGACACCTTATGACAAAATAAAACACGTATACTTATAATCAATGTCATAATAATTTAATATTTAAAAAAAATCTTTTTACTCGAATATTATATCCATAATCGTTTTTCTCTTCTCTTTTTCGATGGTCTATGTTAGGATCACAGATTTAACACTATTTTTGTATAGAAAAATTTGATAATTTAATGACAGGATATTTGCGATACATAAAGGCGAAGGTTTTTATTCCAAAATAGTGGTCAGGCAAAACATTCACACACAACTGCTCTGCGTATCTTTTGTACCGTGGTTCCCGAAAATGATTTTAAAATTCAATAATTTGCAAACGGTGACAGATATTTAAAAAATTCTTGCAGGAAGGTTATGTATGATGTCAGGAGTTTTTTTTACTGTGATTCTTGATTTTTGTTCGAATTCCAAACAATAGATGGCGCTGACAGCGATTGGCGGTCAGTCGAGGCCGAAACTGACATCATTCGGCATTGATGCAACGCCCCCTGATTACTAGGCCTGCGCGATGAAAAAAATGGCGGCTGTCGCAGGCGGATTTTTTTTTCAGCGTTTGAACGGTCCCTCTAACTTCACCACCAATAATTTCTAAAAGTTTTCTTCCCTTTGTTTTTCTGAGATCAAATAACTCAAAGAAAACTTTTAGATATTATTGGTGTTGATCAAACGCGTACAAACGAAGAAAAAAAAAAGTCCTCCTGCCACATCCGCCATTTTTGTTTACCACAACCGCTATCTATTATTTGAAATTCGAACTAAAATTAAGAATCACCAGTTAAAAAACTCCTGACATCATACATAACCCTACTGCAAGAGTTTTTTTAATATATGACAACGTTTGCAAGTTATTGAATTTTAAAAGCCATCAGTCAATTTTGGGAGAACCGGTAAATGCGTCAAGAACGATAAAACAACAAGAACGAAAAAGCATGCGTCAAACATAGATTATGAAACACTTTCCAACAAAGCCAGAAAACTAACGAAACTTCACCGTTAAACAAGTGAAAGAAGATATGTAAGTAAACAGTTAAAAAAACACATAACACATTGAAAAATACAGTTTTCGAAATTACATTCCAGTGTCAAAAAAGTAGTCGAATTATTTTGTGCAGCCCTGTATAGGATCAATAAATGTGGATATATAGTATGATCAAATTTTGTTCAGTTAGAATATCCACATTTAGCAATTTTCGCCAATCGATGAAAATGCACTCGAAATCTGTTGTATATTATCTGAATACTTTTGTACACACCACCTATTAAGATAAAAGGCAATTTAAAACTCACTTGCAGCAATTACCAAACGTAAACGTCAATGTATCTCTTTTTTCGTAACCCTGTATATGAATTTATTTATATTCCACAAACTTCTATTAGTCTAATAAATATAGTTCAGCAGGAAAATGCGTAAACACAATTAAAAACTACCCTTAAGCAATTCACTCCCATAGTCTGTATTACTTACGAATTTCCTTGTGTAGCCCTGTATATGGTCAACCGAGTTTATAAACACACACCACACGTACTATGAACAAAAAGTTAAAAATGAAAACCAAAGGTGAAAACGCACTTATAACACATAGACTGTTAGAACTAAAATTACATCCGTAGCTTTTTTTTTTATTTTAAGATATTCTGCGTCAGGACCACAGAAATACCATTATTTTTTGTACAGAATAATATGACTTATTTAATGACAGGATATTTCCGATTCATAAAGGCGAAGATTTTTATTCCAAAATCAGACAAAAAGGTAGTACACCATTGCTCTACGTAATTATACTAAATGCATAGAAATAGGGAAAATAAAATGGAATGAAGGTGGGTTGAACTTTCGTGAAGGTCATGTAAACGTAATACAAAAAAATATATATATTTTATCCAACCACCACACACACAGAACTGAAGCAGTTATGTGGTTTTCTTGAAGAAAAATACAAAATCAAGTAACCATACATACCTGCTAATATTATTTCCGTCTATGTATTCAGTTAATTTTTTGTAATAACTTGTGGTAAATGAAAATTAAATAATTGAGGTATTGTACTCTTCAGTGTATTTTTTGTGTACTTGTGTATGAAAGAGTAACATTTTCTGAGTATTTTTAAACAAACCTTAAAAAAATACTTAAAATTTTTCTAGTTATGACTAGAGTCAAGTTTGATGATCCTTAAGTAAGCAATGATTAAAGGAATGCTTCAAATCTTTCAATACAAAATATTGAAATGTTTTTTTACGTACTTTCCATTTCCTAGCATTTTTTCAAATAGACTCGTAAAAATTTTGATAGAAGACTAAATTCTTGAACTATTTACTTTTTCGAGAATATCTCTTCAAAGGAATTCAAATAAGTTGTTTAAAATAATTGTTACATTTGTTTCTGTTGAAACACAAATCTGCAACATTTTAAATATGAAGACGACCAGTAATGACAAAATAAAACACGTATGTTTTAAAAACAATTCATACTAATTAAAACTGTTGGCAATCTTTTTTTTTATTAGAACGAAAGTTATATCCGTCTCTTTTTTATTTTATTTTCAGATACTCTGCGCCACGGCCAAATATATACCGCTATTTTTGTATAAAATGCCTTATTTTTTGACAGGATATTCGCGATTCATAAAGGAAGATTTTAATTCTAAAATGAGGCAAAAAGTTTGCACTCTATGTAATTCTACTAAATGCATCGGGAGAAAGAATATATAATGAAAAAAGGTGGGGTGAAGTTTTAAGAATTTCACGAAATCGTAATAAATAAAATAACTCTTAATAAACCACCACACATTCAGAGCTAAAGAACTCATGCGGCTTTCTAGATGAACTGCTGAACAAAATTGAACGATACACAACTATTATATCCGTGTATGTGTTCAGTTAATTCTTTGAAATAAGTGGTGGTAATTGAAAATTAAATAAACGAGCAATGCTACTCTTAATATATTTGAAAAAATGTTTAAAAATATACATTTTTACACAAATGTAACATTTTCCACGCATTTTCAAACATAACCACATAAAAAAATCCTCTAATTATTCTATTTACGACTAGAATCATATTAGATGATCTCTATGTAAGCAATGATCAAAAGTGTACTTTAGTTGATTTAAAAATTTCGAAATGTCTGTTTACATATTTTTCCATCTCCCTATCATTAAAAATAAGGCTCATTAAAATTTTCACAGAAGACTAAATGCTTAAACTATGTACCTTTACGGGCTTATTTTTTTAAATGAATTTAAATAAGGTGTTAAAAATTGTTATTACATTTGTTTTAGTTGAAAATTGAGACGGCAACATTTTAAATATGAAGATGATCAGTTACGAGAAAATCAGACACGTATATTTTAAAGAAATTTCAAACGTATTAAAACAGTCATGGCAATCATTTTTTTTTTATTAGAACGAAAGTTATATCCGTCTCTTTTATATTTTATTTTCATATACTCTGCGTCACGGCCAAAGATAGGCTATTTTTGTTTAGAATAAAATGCCTTATTTTTTGAGAGGATATTTGCGATTCATAAAGGAAGATTTTAATATAAAAATTAGGCAAAAAGTTTGCACGCTATGTAATTCTACTAAATGCAACGGGAGAAAGAAAACATAACGAAAAGAAGGTGGGGCCAGTTAAAAAATTTTTCGAAATCGTAATAAAATAAACCACCACACGTTCAGAGCAAAAGAACTCATGCGGCTTTCTTGATGATGTGATAAAAAATAGATACACGAAACACTGCTTTTGTATGATTCAGTATGATGTATGTATTCAGTTAATTCTTTGAAATAAGTGGTGGTAACTGAAAATTATATAAACGGGCCATGCTACTATTAATATTTAAAAAATGTTTAAAAATGTATATTTTTACACAAATGTAACATTTTCTGCGCATTTTCAAACAAACCACCAATTTTTTTCTAATTATTCTATTTCTGACTAGAATCATATTAGATGATCTCTATGTAAGCAATGATCAAAAGTATACTTTATCTCCTTCATTTCAAAATTTCGAAATGTCTATTTACATAGTTTTCCATCTCCCAATCATTTTCATAGAACAGGCTCATTTAAATTTTCACAGAAGACTAAATGCTTAAACTATGTAACTTTACGGGCTTATGTCTTTAAATGAATTTAAATAAGGTGTTAAAAGTGGTTGTTACATTTGTTTCAGTTGAAAATAAAGACGACAATATTTTAAATATGTTGATGACCAGATATGAGATAATAAAACACGTATATTTATCAGGAATTTCATATGAATTAAAACTGTGCTGTTTTTTTTTATTTCAGTTAGAACAAAAGTTGTATAGATCACCTTTTTTATTTTCTTTTGAGATACTCTACGTCAGGGCCGCAGAAATACCACAATTTGTGCACATAATAATATGCTTTTTTTAATGACAGGAATTTTGCGATTCATAATTTGATGATTTTTATTCCAAAAGAAGGCAAAAAATGTTGCATAACACTCTTCTACGTAATTATTTTTAATGCATTCGGAGAAGAAAAACAAACTAGAAACAGTCACTTTTTTTGTAATTATTGCTGTTACCTGAAAATTATATAAATGGTGTATACTACTATTGAGTGTTAATTTTTTAAATGTACATTTATGAGAAATAGCAACATTCTCAACGTATTATAACACAAACCGTCTAAAAATATCCTATAATTTTTGAAGTTATGAAGTCATATTAGATTATCCCTATTTCAGCAATGTTTAAAAGAATGCTGTAAATCGTTCATTTCAAAATGTTGAAATATTTATAAATATAGTTTACAAACCCCTATCATTTTAATTAAAATTGGCTCAATTAATTTTCGACACAAGACTAAAATCTGAAACTATGTGCTTTTTCGGGATTTAACCTCTACAGGGGCAAAGTACCATTGTATCTAAAATATTGAAATGACTGATTGACACCAGGATTCACGAACGAATTTTTTTAAAATATATAAAAGATTTTTCTCATGTACCTTATAAATTCAAAATTTGATTATAAAAATCTGGTGACATTGTGGCATTTTGGGATTAAAATTAAGCGGTATATATAATATACTGGTGCTCTTCAAGGGGTTAATCTTCAAAGGAACTCAAATAAGGTGTTAAAAGTGGTTTTTACTTTGTTTCAGTTGAAAAACGCAAAACAGTATTTTAAATATGGAGGTGACCAGTTATGACAAAGTAAAACACATATATAAGGAATTATTTGAGGACGTGAAATTTAAAACTCGCCTTCTCCAAAAAATCAAATTTGAGAAAGGACTGCTTCCATTTATTTCCATTGTAATCCAAGATTTTATAACGCCAGAAATACATGCTGAAACTAGTTTTTCTGCAATTTATAGTGTTTTTTCAGTGAAGATTTACCAATAGAATACATTGATAGAGAAAACACGATTTTTTTTTATTTTGAATAAGGCGAGTTTTGAAACTCACATCCTCAATTACATTATAAGGAATTTCAGAGGAATTCAAACAGTGTTGTTATCTTTATTTTATTTAGAATGAAAGTTATAACCATTGCTTTTATTATTTTCTTTTCAAATACACTGCGAAAAGGCCGCAGAAATACCATTTTTTGGTATGGAATAATTTGCCTTATTTAGTGACAAGATTTTTTGATTTATAAAGAAGAATATATTTTATACAAAATCAGGAAAAAAAGTTTCACTCCAGTGCTCAGCGTAATTTTTCTAAATACTTCAAAATATTTAAACCAAAATTGGAAAAACGGTGGAGTGTATTTCTTTAAATATAACGTAAACATAATAAATAAAAATATTTCATAAAAAACCACCACGCACACAGAACTTCTGACCTGAGATCACGTGGTTATCTCGATTATAACAAAAGATAAGAGTACACGGACCTAAAGCTATTACATCTGTGTGTGTATTCAGTTAATTTTTTTGTAATAAGTGGTGGAAATTAAATGTTAAATAAACGAAACACAACATTCTTAATTGTTCAGACAATGTTAAAAAATGTACACATATATTATAGCGCAACATTTTCTGTGCATTTTAAAACAAGCCGCATAAACAAATCCTATAAATATTACTAGTTTTGACTAGATGATCCCTAACTAAGGAATGATTAAAAGAACATTTTAAAATGTTGAAATGGTTTTTTTATATAATTTTATATTCCCTATTATTTGAATTAAATACTATCATTAAAATTTGGACACAAATCTAAGTGCTTAAATTATGTAACTTTCCGGGCTAATTTGTTCAAAGGAATTCAAATAATGTGTTAAAATAGTATTAATCCCTCACTATGTAAGCAGTGATTCATTTTTTTACTAAGGGCTTCGCACACCGTACGTCCCAGCGACTATTTTGTTTATTTTTTTATTCCTACATCATTTTGAATAATAATCTTTACCATACACTTATAAAAATATATATCGGCGCTATATCTATCTGAGAGATTTTTTTGTAAATTTTGGCAGGGTTAAATAGAAAAAATAACCGTCAGTCTTGGCCGGTAATAAAAAAAAATAGAATATCGTTCATTTCAAAATGTTCTTGAAAACATAGTTCTTTAAATTTTCTACCCTGAATGATTCTGATAGACCCGTTTCTATGATTCATTTCATTCGATTCAAACTAGATATTTCTTAATAAAAAGAGTTACACGAAAGCCACAGATAACTAAGTTAAATACATATGTTAAATAGTTTTAAATAAAAATTCTAGTGTGAAATGTTTTCATCAAGGTTAAGTACATATTCAACAGTGTAGGGAGGTTAAATTGTGCGAAAGATCTCTGCTGAACTATTTAATATTTTTACATGCAATCCTCACAGATATATAGATCACAACACTCTTAAAACTGAACCTAAAAATGTGTACATTTTAGAAAAATTATAGTTAAAAAACATTATTGAAAGTCTTCTAGATTGATTTTATCCATGCAAAATTTATTTTGCAGAGGAAAGAATAAACATATTTAGATCCACTCTTAACACATTCGCGACGGCATGTTTTTGTGAAATCTGGAGTTTAAAACAGTAGTAGCTCCTGCCACTTATGAAAGTTTTTCGTAAATTGTTTCTTGGATAGTTTTTAAGTTTATGCATAAGTAAATATCATTCAATATACGGATGTATTATAAAATGTCTTAAAATGTATAAAAAATTTGGGCAGCATGATATAAATGCATATTTCCACGCCAATGATATGTTAAAATAAATAAAAATTCCTGACGGCTCGGCCTACGGGCACAAGTAGCTTTCGAAGACGCAGACCGTGTGGCACCTGTTTGTTGGGAATAGCGAAACAAATGACCTTTTTGCCATGATGCGGCAGTTGGAACCGCCCACTTTGAAACCAAACTTTTTTGCAGGAGGAGAGTGATTTTTTTTTTTTTTTGCTATAAAGATTGGTCCTATAAAAAACTTGTCAATATAAAAGTTTTAGATAATATTAAGAGGATTTATAATAAATTTAAGCGGATTTGATATCTTTTGACTTGAGGAAGTTATGGATTTTTTTCTTCTAACCCCCTCCCCTACCCACCCCCTCTTGGGGCCATTTTTTATAATATCAAAAATCTGCCATACATACATTTTCGGCCATTTTCCTAGAAGTAATAATAACTTTAAACGAATTCGATAGTATCATAATTAAGAAATTATGGGTTTTTTCTCTTTTCACAAAAAGCCCCTCATTCCCCCCTCCCTTGGTTCGATTTTGCCCATTAACGAGCTTGACCCAGATTTTATGCCCCTTGATTTTACGTATCACTTTGGAAGAGATTTGTGCAGAATTATTGCAGTTATCGTGTTAATAAAAAAGTGACATAGATAGATAGATAGATAAAGTTTTGAACTGGGGGTGGTTTTGGGTTCTAGGAATCACGATCGACGTAGATCGGCGAAAATGTTTAAAAAATTCCAACTTAGGGGAGAATGTAACAGGTATTATTTCTTACAAAATCTACCTAAAACGAGAATAGTCGTTTCCCGATGAGAATGTGTTAAGACGTAGGTACAATCTGAAAATATCAAGTAACGATATAAAAATTAATGTAAACATATAAAATAAGTTACATTTGATTAAACTAAATTGTTTTACTAAATAGAATTTTTGTTTCAAAACATATTTATTTTGGCTGACGAAATAAAGCGGGATTCTTCAGTGGGGGACATTCTGATACCAAACTGTAAACCAAATATACTGGAAATAATAATTTAATGAGAATAAACTCCTTAGAATTTTCAAGGCGTATGTTACCATTATTTCAATTTAGAAATATTTGCCTAGTACTTTTTCTTGAGATCAAAAGCTTTTCGTCCATTAATTTCAGAATTTGTAATATCGTTCTGCAATTAAATAAGGCGAAATTTTCTACACGAAAACTGTGGTAGAACTGTATAATACTTAAGTAATGTAATTTTTGTACTTATTTTAACACTACTAATATAAAAAAACTATTTTGTGGTGTTTTTAAGATAGCTTTTTAATTATTTAAATTCTTTGAAGAATGAAACATCAAATTTGTTTGAATGCTCTCTGATGTTCTTGAAATTCTACCATGACACCCAATAAAATAAAAGTCTTATTAAACGTTGAATAATATGCGTTTAATAACGCAGTATTTAATTCCACCTGTTAATCTTATGTATTTATCTCATCGCGATTTAGGAACAAGATGAAATATTTAACTTATAAGGTCATCCAGAAGTTCTGTCGTTTTTTGATATATTTTGAATCGATAAATGCCACATTCCCATCGGAAGTTTGTATTAAAACATTGCTTTTATAACATACGTGAAGAAAATGCTTTTACTTATTTTGAAATAAATCTCTTTGCAAATTCTGGTGTATATCAATCATTTCAATATTATCTCAACAGAAGTATACCGCAGAACTTTTCGGACGATCCACTATACAATTTAAGTGCAGGAACGCAGCTAAAATAGCATTTGGAAAATGAATTTTGTTAATAGTTTTAATATCTATATCTTAAGTCAAAATGAAACACGGTATAGCTATAATGAATCTAATTCGAATTAAATCGGTGCTTTTATTCTTTCTTTAATAAGAGTGAGAGTTGTAGCAATATCTCGGATTTGTTTTCTTGTCAGATATTCTACGAAAATTATCGGTATGTGGAAGATAAACGGGAAAAACATGGATGTACTTTTATGAAATTAATGAATAACATAATAATGAGAAAATACAGGAATATTTTACTCCTTTCAGGGGCTAAATAATTCTGCTGCTGAAATGCGAAAATGATAGAATGTTACCAGAATTTACGAACAAATTTAAATAAATAATTATTTTTAGACTACATTTGGAAAACAAAATGTTATTATAAAATTACGGTGGCCAGTTAGGAGTTGAGAATTAAAATTAAGTGGTACATATAATATGCAAATACATAATCTGAATAAAAATTCTCATGTTGTTTTCTTGAGAAAATTTTCAGAAAAAGATACGGGTGAACAATTTTTACTGCCAAAAAAATATATATTCAGCCAAATATTTTGGAAAAAAGTGGTAGAAACATAACATAAAATTAAATGAATGCTATATTTGAAATATTTCATTTTTAATGCTTTCAGAAGTATATGTTCAGAATTCATTAAAATTTGCAAATGAAACGAAACTAAAATATGAGTAGGAAATTTCCTTAAAGAAATACCCTCATACATAGTATATAAATACATAGACAATTCCACATAAGAACAACATTAAAATATTTCTACGAAAAATAATTTAGCTGTCTTCTATAGTTCTATAAAAATTTCCCAGGTGTTCAAATAGTTCTTCTTCTGAAGATCGAAATCTAATCTTTATTGTAGTGATCATACAACAATGTATTCGAAATATACCACGATGATTAATGTTTGAAAATAATGATATTGAAATAAGAGTCCAGTAGGAACTCTGAATTTCATCTACATGTATGACATACTGACTTTGATGCCCCACATTTTTCAGTAATATCAAACAAATACGAAATTCATGAAAATTCTTCTTCATAACATATTCGTAGGGGAAAAAACTTACGGTAAGAAATTGGAATTAAGTGGCTCATTTACAGTTCTTGGAAACGTTATCTAAATGCCACAAAACAGAATAAAAGAAATCATTGGCTTTCTTGATCAAAATAGTAAAACTTAAAGACAGGAGAACACATTTTATTTTCAACAAATTTATATCAAGGTAAATTTTTGTTAAAAGGGATTGGACATTAAATTAATTGAAAGTTATTTTGAAATATTTCATTATTAGGAAATCAGTAAAATTTTCAAAGAAGACCAAATGAAAATAAGAATAGGAAGTTTCCTTAAAGAAATATCCTCATACATATATACATACTACAAGCATAGATGTTTATACAGAATTAGTAATTACGGATGTTTATAAGACATTAGTAACTACGGATCAATTAGTATTATTTACGCGTATGTATTCAGTTAATATTTTGTAATAAGTGGTGGTGACTGAAAATTAAATAAAGGGCTCATACTACTTTAAAGTATTAAAAATGTGTTGAAAAATGTATATGCATATGAAAGAGCAACATTTTTTGCGCATGTTAAAAAACCACAAAAACAAAATTAATTATTCTAGTTGTGACTACAATCATATTGGATGATCCCTAAGTAAAAAATGATTAAAAGAATACTTTAAGACGTTCATTTCAAAATGTTAAAATATTGGGTTGTTCGGAGAGTTTTTTTCAGTTTGGGAAAACCAATTCGTACCGGAAAATTCTTCCCGTCAATTATTAGACATTAGATATCAGAATTAATGACAAATAATATCCAACTTTCCCAAATGGAAAGAACAACCCAAAAGTTTTCTACATTATTTACATCCCTGTAGCTCTTTTTTTAAATAGGCTCATTAAAATTTCGAACCAGCACTAAATGTGTGCTATATACATTTTCGGGCTTATTTCTTAAAAGGAAATCAAATAATGTTTTAAAAGTGGTTGTTACATTTGTTTCAGTTGAAAAACGAGTCGGCAATATTTTAAAAAATGTAGATGATCAGTTATGACAAAGTGAAACACGTATTCATTAAGGTTAAATAATTACATGCATTTTAAGGAAGTTTATACGAACTAAAACAGTGTTTTTATTCTTATTTTAGATATAACGAAAGTTATATCCATCGCTTTTTAAATTTCTTTTTGCAATATTCTACGTCAGGGCCGAAGAAATAAACTATTTTTGTATAGAATAATATGTCTTCTTTAATGCCAGCATATTTGCGATTCATAAAAGCATACATTTTTATTCCAAAACCTGGAAAAAAACGTTGCAACACGCTGCTCTACGTAATTCCATCAAATGCATTGGTAGAGGGAAATCAAAATGGAAAAATGGCGGTTTGTACGTTTGTGAAGATTACGTAAACGTAATATAGTGTTAAACATTTTTTAATATACCACCACGCAAACCGAACAGAAGCGATCTTGGGGTTTTCTTGAACAATCCGTAAAGATTGTTATGCAACGTACTACTCTTATATCCGTGTATGAATTCAGTTAATTTTTATTAATAAGTGGTGGTAACTGAAAAATCAATAAATTAGGCATACTACGCTATAGTGTTATTTTTTTAACGCACATGTATATGAAATAGTAACATTTTCTGCTTATTTTAACACAAACAGCTTAAGTATATCCTATAATTTTTCTATTTATGACTAGAGTCTAACTAGATACTAGATGATTGCTAAGTAAGCAATGATTAAAAGATTACATTAAATCGATCATTTCAAAATGTAGATTTTTTTTACATACTTTCCATTCCGCTATCATTTTTATCAAATAGGCCCATAAAAATTTCGACATAAAACTAAATGCTTAAACTATGTAATGGTAACTGAAAAATAAACAAAGTTGCAAACTGCACTGAAGTGTTAAAATACTTTTTAAAAATGTACATGTATATGAAAGTGCAACATTTTTTTGCTTATTAAAAAAAAAGAAAACGCATAAACAAACACCATAATTATTCTAGTTCTGCCTAAAATCATATTAGACTATCACTAAGTAAGCAATGATTAAAAGACTATCTTAAATCTTTTTTTTTTTTTTACACTGCTTTCCTTTCCCCTATCATTTTTATTAAGCAGACTCATTAAAAGTTGGACACAAAAATAAATGCTTAATCTATGTACTTTTCTAAGCTTAATAATTTAAATATGAAGGTGATCTGTTATGACAAAATAAAACACGCATATTGGTAAGTAATATTATACGAAATAAAACGGTGTAGTTATTCTTATTTTAGTTAGAACGAAGGTTATATTCATAGATTATTACCACTTTCCAACCTTGTTGAAAACCTTGTGTTTATGACTTCGGTTTGTCTGGCCGTATGGCCGTCTGCCGTCTGGCTGTCTGGCCGTCTGGCCATGCTCTAACTCCCGTAAATATGCTCGGATTGCTCTGCAATTTTTATATGTTATTGTCGTTAGCTGTAGCATGTTCCCTATTTCAACGGTAGTGTGTAGCACTTATAGTTTTTTTTACAGGGACACTCAAAATAATTCCGTTACATTGCGGTTTATGGGGAAAAATGATTTGCGGTTTATTTAAATAATGAATCACTATTTTAAACGCATTGAAATTTATATATTTCACTAAGGTGCACTACAAAAAGCTTAATATGGATTAGGGTGTGCATAGCACTTATAGTTACTTTACAGGGACAGTCAAAAGAATTCCGTTACATGACGTCTATGGAGAAAAATCGTCTGCGATTTATTTAAATAATGTTTCACTATTTTAAACGCATTGAAATTTATATATATCACTAAGGTGAATTACAAGAGGCTTACTACAGAATAGTGTGTCTATAGCAGTCATTGTTCATTTACAGGAACACACAAAAGAATTCTCTACTGTATGTTAACAATAATTCCTGGAAGTGCGTTTTAAGTTACTGAACGCGATTTTAAATTTAAGTCGCTTTTTGTCTATTACGTGGTGTGTATAAATTCTGTAGATCCTATATAGGGAAGCACAAAAATTCGCGAACACATTTCCGTTTATTGACAGAACGTCCAGAAGGAGAATTTTAAACTGTGCTACGCATTTCCTAACTGAACTAAAATTTAGCATCCTATGTAGTATATATACAAATCTATAGATCACATACAGGGCTGAATAAAAGTATTCGGATATTTTTCCGAATATTCGGATATTTTTCAGAATATTGCATATGTTGGAAATACTTGAAATTACGTTTTTAAATATGTTATGCGTTTTCCAAATTGTTTACTTAGATGCTATCTTCCAGCTTATTAAACGATGTGAATTGTAAAATTATTTTGTAAATGTTGGAAAGTGTTACATAATCTATGCTTGACGCATGATTTTTCGTTCTTAATTTACTTTCTTTTGAGATATTCTAAGTCATTGCCTCGGAAGTATAATTGTTTTTGTATAGCCTTTGTAATTCCTTATTTCATGACATGATTCATAAAGGCTACGATTTTAATCTCAAATCAGGCAACAGGGTTGCACACCAATGTTCTACGCAATTTTACTAAATGCATCGGTAGAAGGAAAATAAAACGAAAAAATGCCGGGTTGTACATGTGTGAAGATAACTTAAACACAGTGGTGTAGCCAGGGAGGGTGTCCAAATGCTCTTGATAGCAGTAATACCGCAAAGCTTTCTTCGGTTTCATTATAGCATAAAGGTCCCCTATCATGATAAGGAAAAGAAAATTTATAAAATGATTGGTATCCAGAGCATCCGGCCCCCCACCCTGGCTACGCCACTGTTTTAACATAATATGAAACTAAATTTATTTTAACCAATCGCCACACAAACAGAACTGAATCTGTCATGCGGCCTTCTGGTTCAACCTGAAGGCTAAATTTTGATATATTACCTACTAGTATTATTTTACGTGTATGTATTCAGTTAATGTTTTGTAATAAGTGGTGGTAACTTAAAATTAAATAAATGGGGAATATTATTCTTGAATTTTATTTTTTAATGGACTTTTATAAAAAGAGCATCATTTTCTGCGTATTTTAAAACAAATCGCAAAAGAAAATCCTACAATTTTCCTAGTAAAAACTCGAGTCATATTAGATGATCCCTATTTAAGCAATGATTAAAAGAATGCTTTAAATCATTCATTTCAAAACGTTAAAACATTTATTTACATAGTTTCCCATACCACTACCATTTTTATTATGTACAGGGTTCGTACGGATCAGAGAATTTTCCTGGAGTGTTACCAATATATATTTTTCTTTTATATAGAAAAATAAATCTAAGCTCAACTCGCGAAACTTCAACTTTTTTAAGGAAAGATTTTCTATTAGAAAATACTGGTACCGAAGAAATTCCTGGTCGCAAAATTCCAAGAGCCGTACGAACCCTGTATGTAGGCACATTAAAATTTCGACACAAGACTAAATGCTTAATCTATGTACTTTATAGGGATTATTTCTTCAAAGACACTCCAATAAGGTGTTAGAAGTAGTTTTTACTTTGTTTCTGTTAAAAAACGAAACGACAATATTTTAAATATGGATATGATCAGTTAGGACAAAATAAAACACTTATATAGGGAATTACTTGTATTATAAGGAATTTGATACGAATTGCAACAGTGCTGTTATCTTTATTTAACTTAGAATGAAATTTATAGCCATTAATTTTAATATTTTCTTTTGAGATACACTACGTAAGGGCCGCAGAAATACCATTTTTCTTGTATAAAATAATTTGCCTTTTTTAATTACAATATTTTGTGATTCATGAAAACGAATATATTTTGTTTAAAATCAGGCAAAAAGGTTTCACACCATTGCTCTACGTGATTTTTATAAATGCATCAAGTGATTCAAAAACAAGATTGAAAAACGGTGGCACGGAGTTTTTTTATTATAACGTAAACGTAATAAAAATATCTCTTAAAAGAACCACCACACACTCAGAAGAAAAGAGTTATGCGGATTTCTTGATCAGATGTAACGGAGACGGATAACGCAAGTCATTTACTGTTATATCCATGTATGTATTCAGTTAATTTTTTGTAATGAGTGGTGGTAACTGAAAATTAAATAAACGGGTACAATATTCTTATTTGTTAAATCAATGTTAAAAAATATACATGTATATGAAAGGGCACAATTTTCTGCGCATTTAAAAAACCCGCATAAACACATCCTATAATTATTCTAGTTATAACTAGAATCATATTAGATCATTCTTACGTAAGCAGCGATATAATTTAAATCGTTCATTTCAAAATGCTGTTAAAATCGTCCTTCTTTTAAATTGCGAAAAATATTTTCTTTGAAACATTTCATATTTTTCCATGTAATCTGTAAGAATATATAGATTGTATCACATGTAAGAATGAATCTAAAAATGTGCCTATTTTAGAGAAATTTATTTTTTTTAAATAAGGTTAAAAGTCTTGTATATTGTTTTCTCGATGTTTATCCCTGCATATATATATATATATATATATATATATAATTTTTTTTTGAAAAGGAAACAATAAATTCATTTAAACCCAGTCTTTAAATATAGGTATACTATATCACCTTAAAAATATCAAGTGTTGGAGACAAAGCCATTAAATAATAAGCCCAGTCAGATAAATGGGAAACTTTTCGCAAGTTGAAAATAGCGCCATCTAGCGGTTGGGAGTGCTGCATTCGGCACCAAGAATATTTTAATAAAATTTTGCTTCTAAAATTAAAGCTTAAAATAAGGAGTTCATATTTTCTAAGAAAGTCGTTTGTAAATTCCGGTGTCAGTCAGTAATTTCACATTTTACGAACATAATTTGTCTGTGCCGGAAAGGGTTAATTGCATAGTGATGTAAATTTCCATCACTTTTTATTTAACTTTTAATAAATAAATCAACTTCTTCGCCACCACTATATGTATATAGAAATATTAATCCAGTAAATTTCCACATTTTTTTTTCATTGTAGTTTTAGCTTTAATGTAAAAGATCCCAATAATTAGCAAGCTTTTAAAGGAAGTGCAAAAACAAAACATCGATAAAAATCGTATAAAATATCGATATAAATAAATCGTATCGTTTCTCTGCGACCCACTTCTGTTTTGTCCTCCTTCCGCAGCAGAGGTTTGGCGCTAGTGTGTCGCTAACAAATTTAACACTATCTGACTGGGCTTATTATTTAATGGCTTTGGTTGGAGATAAACATTCAACATGGCACATTTTTTTAATTTCTTTATTTAAGTTTAATTTATTGTAATTAATAATGTTTTTTTTTTATTTTAGCAATCGTTTTCTTTGTTTTTTTTTCTAAAGTTTTTTTTTTAATATCTTCATTAATTTTTATTTTCCATCCATAAATATCAAAGCCATTAAATAATAAGCCCAGTCAGATAAATGGGAAACTTTTCGCAAGTTGAAAATAGCGCCATCTAGCGGTTGGGAATGCTGCATTTGGCACCAAGAATATTTTAATAAAAGTTTGCTTCTAAAATTAAAGCTTAAAATAAGGAGTTCATATTTTCTAAGAAAGTCGTTTGTAAATTCCGGTGTCAGTCAGTAATTTCACATTTTACGAACATAATTCGTCTGTGCCGGAAAGGGTTAATTGCATAGTGATGTAAATTTCCATCACTTTTTATTTAACTTTTAATAAATAAATCAACTTCTTCGCCACCACTATATTTATATAGAAATATTAATCCAGTAAATTTCCACATATTTTTTTTCATTATAGTTTTAGCTTTGATGTAAAAGATCCCAGTAATTAGCAAGCTTTTAAAGGAAGTGCAAAAACAAAACATCAATAAAAATCGTATAAAATATCGATATAAATAAATCGTATCGTTTCTCTGCGACCCACTTCTGTTTTGTCCTCCTTCCGCAGCAGAGGTTTGGCGCTAGTTTGTCGCTAACAAATTTAACACTATCTGACTGGGCTTATTATTTAATAGCTTTGATAAATATGGATATCATTTTAAAGCATTTAAATAGTTAAATTTCAGTATTTTATTTATTTTTCCATTAATATAATTTTCTAAATTTTATTCCACATTATTATTTTGGATCAGCGGGTATTGGTAATTTTCACCCTAGCAACATAAATTCCTGATATTCACCAAAGTACAAAGGAATGTACGGGTCGTTTTGGGAAAGGTGACCTCATGATAGCGTCACGTATGCATTCTCAATGTCACTTTTACAGAGAGTGACCACTTCAGAAATTGACCCAGCCAATCGAGAGGGGCGGCAAAAAAAGGCCCTCAGTGGAGGAGGCAAACTCCCCTCTGAAAAGGCCTTCAGTGTTCCTGAAATTTTAAATCGTGCAACTCCACTCATAAAGACGTCCAAGTAACAAAAATGCCCGGGTCGGGGCCGATCCGGTCAGAGCGTCCAGATGCAAGTTCTTCAGCCATCATTATGGGTGAGCCAAATTCCGAAATAAGAGTATCGTGCCTGTCTGGTCCATTTTAATTAACTTTTATTTTTTTTATGTAATAGTGATTTTAATCCTCACTGTTTTATTCTCAAATTTATCGATTTTTTTAAAATTATTAATTTATCAAAATCTAAATAATAATTTTCAAGGCAACATTGTGCCATATTCATTAATAGTTTATTTTTTAATTTCATTCTCACCACTTCCACAATGTCTCCAAATAATAATTATCTGGATTGTAAAAAAATTGTAGTATTCATCATTTTAAAACAATGTAGTTCCATGGTGGCTGTTAAAAATTCAAGTCTGTATATTTTTTCAAAAAAAAAAAAAAAAAAAAAAAAAAATCGAATAAATCACGAATTTTAATTGTAATTTTGACTTTTTGTGAAATTCTTTAAAAACATTGGTTTGTGTGATTATTTTAAATACTTAACGGTATTTCAGGTATTCAAATTAACAAAAAAAAAACTGTATTAATATGAACCATTAAGATTTTGTATTTTTGTGTCTTTGTTCTTTTTCAGATTCGCGAGAACCATTTTTAGCAATTCAATCCTAATTGTCTTCTTTTTAATTAAAATAAAAAAGTTATTATTTCGTAAAATTTTAGGATGCTTTTTTTCCATTTTTTTCTCTTTCCTTTTTTTGTAATTGTATGCATTAAGTGCATTCCCGTTCCTTTTGTTAGTTTTTTTAAATTATTTTGCGGTCACAAATATTCTAGATCAGCGTTAAAAATATCGAACCGGAGCTTGCTTATTTTATCGTCTTCACAACGCGGCGATTAAGCAATAAAGCTCTTAAAATTGTACTAACCACTTTTCTTTCTCTTTTAACAACTTGTGATAGCTTGTAGGGAATTAACACCCAACTTCTTCCCAACATCAAGTAAAAATATAAAATTGTACCTGAAATAGCTTGAATGCACAGTTCTGAAAAAAAAAAAAAAATCAGAATTCAGAGAACATCTACATTCAGGTAGTGACGGGCCGAATGAATCATTCGGACATGCGCAGAAGCGTGTATGCCAAATTATATACAGGGTGGTTATAAAATAAGTATCCCTATTTGGAGCTGTCTGTAGCTTGATGGAATAACCCGAATGAAACCAAAATTTGTACACTTACTATTCGAGAAGGGGGAAGAAGAATGGAACAATAAAAAAATAGTTACAATAATCGGCAACAGATGGCGCTACGGGTCCTGTCTGTGCAAACGCCGTTGTAATCATTAGTAAACTCAAAACGCGGTCATTTCTGCCATTAACGTTGTACGACATGGCTCTCAGTTTACCAATTTAAAAACTATTCTACGTTAACAGCTCAAACAGTGCAGCTGCTTTACGTGAATTTAGGCGTGTGAAAGAAATGAGTAAAGGGAAAGGTCCTTTGAAACCGTGTGCAGTGAGAAGAATGGTAAAAAAATTCGAGGAGACTGGATCGTTTACTTTAAAATGTGGAAGAGAGAGGAAACCTGTACCTCTCCGCATGCAAGAAGAAATTGACACTGCGATTGTGGAGTCATCAGGGAGCCGGAAGCCGGTCCTAGTGCACATGGAGTTGCCTGAAATTTGGATATTCCATATGCTACTGTTCGAAGAGTCCTAAGAAAGGTAATCCAATTTTATCCGTTTAAAATTAGTTGCCAACAACAATTGTTACCAGGTGACGCGCAGCAGAGACTGCATTTTGTTTTAACGTTTTTAGCACGAATGAAGGTGGATGATGCCTTCCCATGGAAGATTTTATGGGGAGATGTAGCCCATTTTCATATGAATGGGACAGTCAATACGCACAACTGCAGAATATGGGCTTTAGAGCCACGAACTGTTATTCACGAAATACCCCTCCACTCTCCAAAAATCACTGTGTGGTGTGACTTTACTGCAAGTTTCATTCTTGGTCCTTATTTTTTTTAGGAGTTACGGCCAACTGCCCTGTAACTTGTTCGGTAACTATTATTGCACATTGCATTTTACACACAAAAGCGCCATCTGTCGGCGATTATTGCAATTATTTTTTTTATTGTGCCATTCTTCTTCCCCCTTCTCAAATAGTATGTGTACAAATTTTGGTTTCATTCGGGTTATTCCTTCAAGCTACAGACAGCTCCAAATAGGGATACTTATTTTATAACCACCCGGTATATATATATATATTTATAAATTCAACTGTTACCAGAAATTATGAAAAAAAACAGAAGTTTCTGATTTTAATTGCAATTAGAGAAATATTCAGATAAAAGTGAAAATGTATTTCGTTATGCAAAATGTCTGGGGGTAATTGATTAAAAGAAATACGAATTTTGTCAACTATGCTTTTCCTTCTTTTGTGTTTACAAAATCTCTTGTAGTGACTGATAAAAAAATATACGAATGTTGACAAATATGCTTTTGAGCATGCCCGAATGATTCATTCGAATGCAAAAATCATTCATTATGCCCATTACTACATTCAGGGGTAAATAAACGTGTTGCTGTAATATTGTATTCACAATAGAGTTTTGGAAGACTTTATCTGAAAATAATGTAATTCAGCTTGTGCTCAAAAGCATTATAAAAGCAAAATGCTATTAAAAAATTCTGATATTATTCTTGAATAAAATTGTGTGCGTTAAATATATGCAGTATAAAAAAGATAGACATACTTTTAATCGCAAACTGGTTACGATAAGATAACATCAGAGTTGTCATTGGGATATCAAAGTTGCCCCTCAATTCTGTCCCCTTGTGTGCTAAGGGGGCAACTTTTTAATCTTACATGATAACCCCCTCTTTTTTTATTGCAGATTTGGATTCTATGGGAAAAAATACGAAACTTTTGTACTGAACATTTTCTTTGGAAAATAGTAGATGGCGTTGTAATCGAGTAAAACGCAGTGAGAATCGTTTCCATTGAAAATTCTGAAAACGGTCGAATAACTCCAGAAATATACATCGGATTGAAAAACGGAATAATACATGTTCAATATTTTAGAAAATGTCTGTCATAAAATAAAGCAAAATTTACTGCTCCAAGTTTCTTGTATGATTTCGGATTATATTCTTTTTAGATTTTCTAAGAAATGCATCAGGATAAGGAATAGAAAAAGGGTAAAACAAGGGTGTTCTTTTATAAAAATCAAAAAATCATGCATCAGTCATACATTTCAAAACAATTTCCTTATTTAAATAAAATGCTCCGAAAACGAGTTTGTCCTATAGATCATAATACAACGTAATGTTTTCGTATGCCCCTGTAAATGATACCACATATTTCATTTTCAATAGCGAATAGTCTATAATTAACCCCTTCGCGACAAGCGTCCTTTACGGAATTTTTAATATTTTACCACCGCTTTTTTAAAACAGAAATTTTCGACAAGCTGAATCGCAGAAATGCTGCCATTAAATAAAGCAAAGTTTACACTAAAAAATAACTGGTGGGAATAATCGAGGATTCTGAGCATCTTATGCGTCACGTATACGTGTCGCTCGTCCCCAAGGGGTTAACTTCAATAACATATAAAAAATCATTTCAATCCACTTTTAAACAATGTTGGAAAGTGTTAAAAAACGGACGTTTCTTAAACTTTTCTGGGGCAAAGTAATTTTGTTGTCAAAATTTTAAAATGATTGATTTGTACCAGAATTTACGAACGAATTAATTTGAAAATAAATAAATATTTATGTGAAAGTACATAATAAAAACATAAGTTGTTTAGAAAATTCTAGGTGCCATGTAGAAGATGCGAATTAAAATTAAGTGGTACATATAATATACCACCGCCCTTGAAAAGATTAACCAACCACCACACGAACAGAATAAAGAGCTCTAAACTTTAAAACAAAAAGAGACCTGTGAACAAATTTTATTTCCAACAAGTATATATTAAGTTTTTTTTTTTTTTTTTTTTTTTTTTTTTTTTGTGACGGAAACATAAAATTAACTGAATGTTAATTTTATAATTTTTCTTTTTTAATATTTTCTGAAGTACATTTTAAGAAATTAGCAAAGTTTGCAAGAAATGCAAATGCAAATATATGAGTAGGAAATTTCCTTATAGACATAGATGTTTCTATAAATACATAAATACATACATTATGAATACATAAAAATTTCCATAGAAGAACAATATGAAAAATCTTTTAGCCGTCATGTATGGTTACATATAAAATTTTAAGTCTACTAGTTCGTTTTCTCATCACCAATATGTCCAAATTATAATCTTCTTAGTATATTTCCTACAACATTGCAATTGAAATAGCAGTCCAAAGGGCCCCTAAATTTCATCTACGAATACACCGTTCTGACTTTGCTGCTCTACATTTTTTTTAGCAATATGAAACAAATATCAAATTCATGAAAAAATTGCATAACATATTTGCAGCCGCCAAATTTTAAAAATTTTTCAGTGACAAACTGTTCTCGGCAGTGTTACCAGTGGGCTACTGTTTTAAAATTCAGATTGCTTGATTGGCACCACTTTATTAAAATGGTATAATTCGCCTTGTTTTCGCCATATTTAATCTGTTATTAAGTAAGGCAAATTTTACTTTCTCAAAAAACTGGTGGCAAACAAGAAAACTGAATTTAAAAAAAGTAGCCCACTGGCGACACTGGTTCTCGGGCAAAACAGTTGCATACCACAATTATACGTAATTCTACTAGATGAAACAGGAGAAGGAAAACAAAACGGAAAACGTGTTCTTTTCTGATGATAACCAAACTTACTAATAAGAAAAACATCCCTTTACTAATCACCAAACGAGTAGATAAAAGATCTCACGAGGTTTTCTTGATCAGGTTAAGTTCATAAAATGTCTCAAATCTTCTGGTATTGTTTCTATGTATGTACTGAGTTATATTTTGTAATAAGTGGTGGTGACTGAAAATTAAATAAAGATGTTACTCTTCTTCGCAACAGTTCAAAAATTGGATTTTTTGAGAAATATGTACATGAAAGAAGAGAATTTCCTGCTAAACAAACCACAAAAATATCCTATAATTATTCTAATTATGAACAGAATCATATTACATTATCCATACTTAATTAAATGTTAGAAATATATTTTAAAGCCATTTATTTCAAAATGATGAAAATGTGCTTCATTTAAATTGCGTCTAAGATTTCTCTTGAGCCATTTAATATTTTTGCCTACAATACTAATGAATTTATAATTTACATCTCTGTCTTAAAGCTGAAACTGAACATGTGTATGTGTTTTTGAAATCTTTATTTTTAAAAAATACAGTTGGAAGTACTGCATATTGTTTTCTCGAAGTATATCCCTGCATACTGTTTTTGTAGATGGACAACGAATCATATTTAGTTACAGTCTTAAGATGTCGGTACAATCTATAACATCTAAAAATATCATGTAAAAATATGATATAGTTTCAAAAATATCTTTCGCGCAATTCTGAAAAAACTTCAGAAATCTGGGAGTGCTTTACTTGAAATAAATCTCTTTAGTTCATTTTTTCATTCAGTATTATAAAAAATTGATACTTCTTCATTTAATAAACTTCCTTAATAACAGGATATCTGCGATTCATGAAAGAGAAGATTTCTATTCGATAATAATGGTGACAAACAGTTTTCAGGCAAAAAATTGCACACCACTAACCTACGTAATTTTACTAAATGATTTGAGAAGAGGAAAACGGCAGCGCGTATTTTTGCCCACATAACGAAAAAAATAAAAGATAAATAAAATCATTTTATTAACCACTACAAAAGCAGGTAAAATATCCTATGTGGTTTTCTTGACCAGGAACAAGAGAGATCGAGCCGTACATATCTGCAGGTATTATTTCTGTGTATGTATACAGTTATTTTTTTGTAATAAGTGGTGGTAAATAGAAATTAAAAAAGAACTTATACTACTTCGTAACTGTTCAAAAAATTCAATTTTTTGAGGAACATGTCCTTGAAAGAGTAGTATTTTCTGCGCCTTTTAATACAAACCAGATAAATATCCTCTAATTATTCCATTTATGAATAGAATCATATTAAATTAGCTCAACATAAGCAACGAATAGAAGAATTTTTAAAGACGTTAATTTCAAAATGTCGAAAATACGCTTTATTTAAATTGTGCGCAAGATTTCTCTTGAGCATTTTTATATTTTACGTGCAATCCTAACGAATTTATAATTTATATCTCTAGCTTAAAGTTGAAACTGAATATGTGCATTTCTTTTACCAATATTTATATTTTTAACATAATTTTGAAAGTATTGCATGTTGTTTTCTCGAAGTATATCCATGCATACTGTTTTGTAGATGGAAAACGAACCATATTTAGTTACAGTCTTAAGATGTCGGTACAATATATAACATCTAAATATTCTCTGAAGATATATGTAAAATATTATGTAACAATATAAAGTAGTTCCAGTAGTAGTATCTTGCGCGCAATTCTTGAAATCCTCAGAAATCTGGGAATGCTCTATTTGAAATAAATTCTTTTAGAGTTCGTTCAGTATGAAAAAAATACAAATACACCAAAGTTGTCATTAGACTCGAAATATTGGCTTCTTTTAGAATATGAATGCATTTTTGAAATAGGTCAGGTCTACATATTGAAAATTGCACTAACTTCGTTATTTCAAATAGTAACACACACGTTTGAGGCACTATTTCAGTATCACGGCCGTAAAAATACCGCTATCTGTGTATAGAAAAATTTGCTTTATTAATACTTTCAGGGGCAAAGCATTGGGTTTTCCGGGATGTTCTATGGTATACGCCTGTTGAGATAATGTTAAAATGATTGATTATTACCAGATTTTTGGAGACAAATTTATTTGGAAAGAAATCAAAGAAGTTTGTTCACGTACTTTATAAAAGTAATGTTTTATTCCAAAATTCCTTTGGAAATGTGGTATTTATGGATTCAAAATACATATATTAAAACAAGAAAACGCAGAACTTTTCCAAATGAACTAATACTTTTGTTTATAAAATATTGAAATTTTTGCCTGACAGCAGTATTTGCTAACAAATTTATTTGAAAATAAGGAAAAGCTTTTCTTCACGTACATGATAATAGCCAATATTTTCCCGACATTTCGGTGCAATTTAGGGATTAATATTAAGTGTGATATGTAATATTCAAGTACTCTTCAAGCGGTTAAATGAAAGAATATTTGCTATTTATTAACACCCTCGGGACTATGGGTGCATATCCCTCAAAAAGTGCATACAGAATTTGTTACAGGTACCAGTAAAAAATAAAAGTATTACTTGCTTTCTGTAATTAGAGCATTTTTGTGATAGTTTAAGTAAATGTAGCTTTTTAATAAAAAGTGGTGCCACCCGAATAAAATTCGTGTAAAAGCCGCCGGTCCTGAATGGGTTAAGGTGAATATTTTTATTCTAATATTTGTGATCAGAGGCGGCTCGTGACTGTCTTTTTTTTTTTGGGGGGGGGGGGCACTAAATGCGTGCCTGAAACACTTAATATTTTCACACGATTATTTTTTACAAGAAATATTTTCCTTGTTTAATGGCAGAACTTTCTGACAGTAAATGAAATAAAGTATTCCTTTTTAATAATAGTGGTAAGACAAGAATAAATTTAGCAGCCATGCATTTAGTGCCCCAAATAAAGCCAGTCACGAGCTGCCACTGTTTGTAAAAAAGTGTTTTGAGCAAAAAGTTTGCACACTACAGCTCAAAGTAATCCGCGAATGAAACAATTATGTTTAGACCCAGAAATTTTATTTAATAAATGAAGCCAAATATTTGCAGCGATCTAGAAAGTTACATATTACATAAAATAACATTTCTGTTTAAAGACATAATTGTTAGATCCGCGTATTGCGGGTCTGTTTAAAGTCTCCTCAGTATTATTACTTGGGAGGAAATTAATATCCTTGAAAATGTGTCTGTTACAAGGGAATAGTCCAGTCTTCTTAAAGGCATTGATTGAAGTCAACATTGTCACAGTTCTATTGTATGCCTTCCCAAACAATTCACCAATCTGATTGTTAGAGATCATTATCAGATATTTCATCCGAAACACGTTTTTCAACAGAAAAACTCTCGGAATCGTCCCGTTTGATAAATTGCCAATCGTAATTTCTTCAAGATCTAACTTTCAGTCGTTTGTATCCTCTACGATAGATATCAGCTCGAAATCCACCAATCAGAGCTCTATAAAAATTTCAAGATGGCTACCGTCAGTAAGTCAACATGTCATGTTTAGCGTGGTCGCAAATATTGAAACCAAAACTACAGAAGAATTAAGAAAAAAGCAATATCTTTAGTAACACAGGGACCAACTATACACGAAAAGAACTTAAAAAATGTGTAGTTATTTTGAAATTAAAGAATTATGTATGCGCCGATTCTGTCTTAGGAGTTCGTTATTTACCACTGCCGATAAGAAATTTATTTACTAATTTAAAGTTATTTATTACGATTATTTTATTTCAATTCCTTATAATATTTGCTATATGTTATAATTGTACTGCCTTAGTCACTTATTTACTTCTTAAACTGCATTCGTTTAAATACTTTCTGCAACTGTATTTGGCGTTATTTCGCACTTGTCGCCAAGTTATGTCGCCAAAGATAGAAATGCAAGCAAACATGCATCAAGGTATTTTATTGCAATACAAATTATTCAAGCCTACTTTTAGCATGCAGCGTTCAGAGTCTAAATTTTGTAGTGGAGGGGGGACAGAAATTTTTCTTATACTTTTAGAAATATAAAATTTAATAAATGAAAATTTAATCTAGCAGCTATTTATAGTTAATTATATTTTACATTTTAATATTTTTCTTATAAAACAATCATGATAATATTTTTTGAAAGCTATACAATTATTATACAGACATACATATTTATTCGTAGATCGGTGGAATAGTAAAAATCTAGTCACCGTTGTCGAGTCATCTAAGGCTGGTGACTTTCTCTCCAACATGGTTTATAAGTGAGAAATTGCAGACTCAGAATCGGCCGAAGTGGTTCAGTGGTTAGAGCAACAGCCCGGAACGCTGTGGGCCCAGGTTCGATTCCTGGCTCTGGCTAATTTTTCACTTCATGTTGGATTATTGTATTTAATGTATGTGAGTGAGAATGTCCTTTTCAGTGTATTTTTCCTTTTTAATTATTGAATTTCAACCACCCTAAAATTTTGTCTTCCCCCTTCTAGTGGTGTATAAATTTTTAACCTTTATGTGTTTCAATTTGTTAAGTAAATTGTGCCTTTTTTTTTCTTATTAATAATAAATAACGCATATACCCCCCCCCCCCTCCAGTTAAAATATTTTGCTTCCCTTCAAAAATAAAATAAAATTTATATATTTTCGAAAACAAAAATAAATTGTAACGTAAAACTTTCCTAACAGAAATAGATTTCTAGAATTTTCAAATATGCGAACTCAAAATTAAAGCTCATTCCGCCAAATAGTTTTTAAGTTGTGCTTAAAAAAGCACTTGCCTTGTAATCTGTTTGCGACGGGCGAACATTTATTTAACATTAGGAGGTGAAAACATAAAACCTGCGTAATTTCTAAACTACTTTAACGAGTGACTTTCAGTTTGATACACGAAGGTAAAATTTACCGAAGAATATGATGTCGAAATTAGGTTTTAGTACTAAAAGTTTTAGAATATGTTACAATTGCTATACGTAACTTCCACCTTCCCCCCAACAAAATTTATGTACAGCATTATTATTAGATGTTATTATTAATCTATTGTTATTTGGGACATTTTTATACAGTGATTTGCGGCAAGAGTTAGTAGAAGGTATAACTCCTCCCCCCACCCAGGACTGTGCACAATATGTATAAAAACTAGTCGTTGGGGGCCACCGTAATACTTACCCATCATGGATATGCATAATGTAAAATATTAAAATAAAAATGTGTAAACTACTTATAAAATGCTTTGCAATTCAAATAAAATCGTGGCTTGATGACGTCACAAACTTTAAAGGCTCGATTACTGAATTGCTTGAAAGAGGTTTTTCCTTATAACTCCAAAAATAATAATCCTATTAACTAGCGGTTTATTGAATCCGATTAAGCGTCAAATTTCCAATTAAAATATATCTTTGAAGTGAAATTTGGATGAAATACAGGGTCATGAAAAATCGAAGAGTGTGGTAAATAGGATTCCAAATATCTCGGTAACTAATTATCCGATCGACTTCATGCTTTATTCAAAATTTATGTTTTTTTATTGTTTTTTATATTCATTTCTTAAAATAAACAATTTCGAAAATTTTTATATACCTTTCATCAGAACGAATATTTCGAGAGTCCGAAAAAAATAGTTCCGGTTAATCGAGGTTATTGAAATGAAATAGGCTTCTTCCCATTATTACATACTAAGTACATACCAAATTGCAAGTCTCTATCTCAATTTTTTCGGGAGATAGAGCGTTTACAGACACACACACACACAGACACACAGACACACAGACGGACGGCAAAATTTTTTTTTCTAAAAATATGTTTTTCGGAATCTCCCGTGTCTGAAACGTGTAAATCCGTCAAAAAAAATTTTTCGATTTTCAAAACGATTACAAGACTTACCCTATACTACGTATGATGGGTAAGTAATAAGGATTGTGTTTTTGAAACGAAAAATATCAAAAACTCATTTAAACTTTCGAAAAATGTTTAAAATCATCAAAACCAAGGAAGAAAATACTGCAAAAAAGTGTGAACTATATCTAAATTCTATTACGTATTTCAACTTTACATTACATTCAATATGTAACATGAATTACAATTAAAATATGTAAAATATATTAACTAAAAATGTCATAATAGTGATTTTGGCAAAATAACTAAAACTTAATTTAAAATGATTCTTTGCGTTACAGATTTCGGCTTAGCGATAAAGTGCAGTTCCAATACATGTGACAAAAAACTAGTTTTAATATACTATTTTTTTTCTTAATCACTTAATACTAATAGTTGAAAATTCTTAATATTTACAGGTAATGAAAAAACGTAAAGTGAAGATATGGACTCTATAATTTATAATTTTAATATTATATTAGCGAGAGTATTGTTTTTATAATCTCGGAATTTCAAGTAAAATGATCACAATAATATATATATAGAACAGAAACGAAAAGAAACTGCAATGTATAAAATGTTAGTACGCGATAATGCTTCCTGTTTATCAATCGATCTCTAAAGTAAATATTAAAACACCTGCTACAATTACTCGCCAAATGTTACGCCCTCTCCTTACATTAGTAGATAACTTTCAGTAGGGAAAATAACGCTAGTTGCAGCGTGAAAGTGTAGCTCCAAGCAAGCGAGAGACAATAGTATATATTTCTTATCGTATGGTATTCCGTGTGATAACAGCTTAACGGGTTAAAAGCAGTTAGCCTTGTTAACTGAATAAAATGGGTTAACCACTTTACAAAAATATCTCCTTGAACCCATCCAGAAGTTTGACAAGCCCAAACGATCCAGCTGGTGTTCCATCCATCAAGTTTAGTGTCATATTTTTCCTAGGAAAAATCAATAGAGGCGGGAACTGCCACAAGCATTCATGCAAGTAATGGCAGTCATGAGCTTGCCTGGTTCTGCAGAAGTTATAATACAAACACTTTTCTTCCCTTTCAGACTGATAACTTTGCTTCGGTGGCTTTGTACAATCGTTATACCAGTCTCATCGACGTTGAACAACCTTTGAGGATCATTATTTATTTCATCCATTTCTTTTTCGAAAATGTCGAAGAATTCAGAGACGCTTTTAGGAGAA
The DNA here is from genome assembly GCA_963931845.1 of Maratus michaelseni. Taxonomy (NCBI): domain Eukaryota; kingdom Metazoa; phylum Arthropoda; class Arachnida; order Araneae; family Salticidae; genus Maratus; species Maratus michaelseni. Next base: position 62,546,689 of record OZ007586.1, on the reverse strand, counting down.
AAACTTTTGGCCCTTGACATTGATAAAGCTTCTGGCGTCCTCATTGACAGCTTACGATGCATCTTCATAAATAATTGAAGCCACTTTTTGCCAGCAGCTTGCTTTTCTCGGGTAAAAGAAGGCTTCAACCCATTTCGCATTGCAAGTTGGAATGAAAGGCGTCTAATGTTGCAGCTCCTCAACCCGTAAAAACGTTTATCAGTTTTGATGCAAGAAGTTACTTGCTGAGCTCCAAGATCAGGTGGAAATACAGTCTTTCTCCCTAATTTTGTTTCAATCACTTCCTCTGTTGACCGAGGGTCTTTGACATACATTATAAGTGTTCTCTTAGGAACATTATATGTTTTAGATGCTTTTAAGTAGCCCATCTTCTTTTCTTTGACAGCAGTCAGCTTCCGTCATGGCCATCCTGTCCCAAGTTTTCCTTTTTTTGGATGTCATCTGTTTGTCTGAAATCTAAGCGTCTAACTAACTCACTGACTGTTAACTCTGCTCCGCTTCCATATATATGGGAGCGAGAGGATGTTCGAGAACATTCCATGATTTTCTAATGCTAGAATTTTCTGGAATCCCCTTGAAAAACATGGAACAACATTTAATGCATCGCCATACCTATAAGGAGGGTTACCATGGGGGGCAGTTCTGACGCCAAATGCCGCCACCTTGGCGATGTATCGCCAAATTTGGCGATCAAAATTAGTCGCCAGAAGTTACGCCAACTTGCTGATGTCTCAAATATTTCACCATATTCCCACACACTTCCATTGTAATCCAAAAGGGTTTACTTGCTTGCAGAAAATCAACAAATTGAGATATTTTAACGACTATACCATATTTGGGCACTTTACCCTAAGCGTTGCAGACTTTTGTCGTGTCATTTCAAATTTTATGAAAATCGAAACAAACCTTAAAAAAATACTAATAAATGATTTCTTCATTCTATTAAATCCTATCATACGTAATTGATTCAATGATATCCCATGACAGGTAATGATTCTACGTTGACATGGTGATTACGTCATAATTAAGGAAACATATTATTTCCGTTTTACTGAATTTAAAAACCGAATTTGTGTACTAAAATTGCATAATTACAGCAATAATATAATCTACCGACAGTTTTTGGAGAGATGTTTATGGAGAAATAGATATTATATGGAAAAAGAGTCTCAATATGGATTTCAAGTTCTGAAATTTTCAAATCTAGGCTTAAGTTTCACACTGGAATTTTCAGTAAATGTCAACAAAAGATAAAATGTTTCCTACTTAAAATTAACACATTTTATTACGTAAATTAATCCTATCATAGCAGACGATATAATTCATTTTTTCAGTGAAATATTAACGATTATTTTTTTACATTGTCTTGTATTGGATATTTGCGCATAGTATAATTTTAATGTAACATAATTGTAATGAATTGTTTGTAAAAGTGTATTGAAACTTAATTCATAAAATAAAATTAATACTATAATATGAAAATCTGAACATAAATTAAATTTTTTATTCACGAATATTTGCATAAGAGTCCAACAGCTATTGCACCAAGATCTAAATATTTATAAAACTAGTTATAGTAGGAACGCACCTCATTTGTATCGTTTGACGTACAATTCTCAACTGGATTTTAAATGAATTTATTAAAATTTGATCAGAAGAACAAATGCTTAAACCATATATACTTCTCCGGGATTATTTCTTCAAAGGAACTCAAATAAAATGTTAAAAGTAGGCGTTACATTTGTATCATCCAATAAATAAAACTTGCCAATATTTTTAATATGATGACAACCCATTTTGAAAAAATAATTCACGTGTATTTTTAATGAATTTTACACGAATTAAAACTTATTCTTTTGAAATGGGAGAGAAACATTTTCTTAGATACTCTTAGTCAGTCACTATTTCTGAACAGAAAAATATTCGTTATTTAATGACAGACTATTTGTGTTTCATTAATCCTTTCCGGCACAGAAACAGTCTGTTTGTAAAATTAGATGAGTGCTGACTGACACCGGAATTTACAAATGACTTTTTTAGATAATAAGAATTTAATATTTTAAGCTTTCACTAGTGAAACAAAATTTTATTAAAATATTATTGGTGCCGTATGCAAGATTGGAATTAAAATTAGGTGTGCCCGGAGTGGGACCAGTGTTGCCATATTGGGGCCTTTTTTAATTCAGATTGTTTGATTGTCACTGCTTTTTTTAAATAGAAATGTTCGGCCTATTTAAAAATAGGTTAAAATTTCTGAAAAATAAGGCTAATTATACTATTTTAAAAAAGTGGTAACAATCAAATAATCTGAATTAAAAAAGTCCCCAATCTGGCAACACTGAGTGGGACCACTGTGCCGGAAAGGGTTAAGCGAAAATTCACATTCAAAAATATTTGTGAGGAAGCGTTTTCACGAAATTATACTAAAGGCGTCAGGAAAACGGAAATAAAATAGCAAAGCGTCGAGGTATAACCTTAAAAAAAAGAAAATCTAACAACAGCAAAGCATATTTTAACCAAGCACCACACAAGCAGAACAAAAAACCCATGCGGTTTTGTTGATCAAAGATTTATCTCTTAAGGAAGATACTCTCATGTGGTATTTCCGTGTATAAATTTAGATAATTGTTCGTAATATGTGGTGGTAAACTGAAAATTAAATAAAAATACATACTACTCTAATTTATTCAAAATTTCCCTTTATCGAGGAATGTGTCTATAGAAGAGCAACAGTTTCTGCAATCCACATAACAATAAAACAATCCACATAAAAATTTTATCATGATATCTCTAAAAAATTAGAGTTTTATAAAACACTGTATCATACATCTTTATACGCATAGTTTTCAGCTTCCTATAATTTTTATTATGTTGATTCATTAAAATTTCAATACAGAACAAAGTGCTTAACCCTTCTTTGCATGAGTTTTTCTTTTACAATTGTGTTTTTTATACATGTATTAAATATTAGACACCAGAAATTTTAAGATAGATTTTTAACTTTGTTCAGCAACATAGTTCACTGGAAATTTACTGGATGAATATTTCTATATGAACACAGTGGTGGGGGAGAAGTTGATTTATTTATTAAAAGTTAAATAAAAAGTGATGGAAATTTACATCACTATGCAATTAAGGTTAATCTATTTACTTTTCCAGACGTATTTCTTTAAAGTAATTCATGTAATGTATTAAATTTGTATTTACCTTTGTTTCATTTCAAAAATTAAACTAGGCAATATTAAAGAAAAAAAAGTGTATTTATAATGAATTTCATATAAATTAAAACGTTGTTTTTATACATTATTTAATACCGAAATTTATATCTATCAACTATAATTAGATATTCAGTGCCGCTGAACCACCACTATTTTTATATAGAAATATTTTCCTTATTTTGACAGAAGATTTATATTCCAGAATACTTGTCACAAATCAACAACATTGTACTAAATGCGACGAGTGAAGATGAAAAAATAGAATGTTGTGAGTACACTCTTGAAAATAAATACAATCTGAGAAAAAACATTTATTTGCCACCTACCACACATACAAATATTCGTGAGGTTTTCTTGATCAGAACACTAGGCATTTTAGACCCTCTTACACAATTGTTTCCCTGTATAAATTCAATTAATATTTCGTAATAAGTGGTGCTAATTGAAAATACATGACTGAACCTAAATATGTGTACATTTTGGAAAATTTTATATTTTTAAAATAATGTTGTAAGTATTGCATATTGTTTTTCAAAGTTTATCCATGCACGATGAAAAAATAAGCATACAAATTTCAGTCTTAAGAAATGGTTAAACCCTGTAACTTCTAAAATTATCATCTAACAATATGAATAGTCTCAGATATTATTTGCTTGAAATTCTAAAAACCCTCAGAATTCTGCGAAACACGTATTTGAGATAAAACACCATAATTATATTTTGTTAAAACTTAAAATATCGAATGTTCTAGTATAGGCATCTACAACCGCCTGAGCATGGAACACCAAGATATCACTTTTTTTACGCAGAATAGTTTTCCTAATTTAATGACAGAGGTTTTGCTATTAAATACAAAAATAGCATTTATTTATATTTTGGTGCCAAAAAGATTCTGGTAAAATGATTGTGCAGCCCTATTCAGAAATAATTATTTTGAATTATTTTTGAGTCAATGATAAACAGAGGAGATTAGGGAGGGATGGGACAGTTTTAAGAAATATTTTTTACAAAACATGTTTAGCTAGTACAATATCGAAATTTTCAGAATAACATCTTGAAACATTTTATCATATGTAAAACATATAAATTTGATGATAATAATTAGAATTTTAGGTTAATAAACCAATTAATTTAACAAAAAAATTATCCCATCCCTCCTTCATGTGAGGGAGGGGTTGGGCATGTTTTTAAAATGAAAATTCATATTTAATTTTCAAAAATGTGGTGAAAAAATGACAAAAACAGTGTGGCATTTGCATTTCTAAGGTTTATAGTAAATAACAACATTTATTTTATCTTGTACTATGCTTTGAAAAATCCAAATCAAATGAAAAATATGCTTGTGCACGACTACTGCCACCAATTATTTTTGGTGGATGTACCTTTGCAATTATGTCTTGTTCTTCAATGATGGTACAGTCATAATGTACTTTTACATTTTTTTAGGTAGATTTCGTAAGAAATACTACATATTACATTCTGCCCTATGTTGGAATTTCTGAAATTTTTTGCAGATCTACGTAGATCCCGACTCCTAGAACCGAAAACCATCCCCAGTTCAAAACTTTATTTATCTATCTAGCTCAAAGCCATTAAATAATAAGCCCAGTCAGATAAATGGGAAACTTTTCGCAAGTTGAAAATAGCGCCTTCTAGCGGATGGGATGCTTGCATTCGGCACCAAGAATATTTTAATAAAATTTTGCTTCTAAAATTAAAGCTTAAAATAAGGAGTTCATATTTTCTAAAAAAGTCGTTTGTAAATTCCGGTGTCAGTCAGTAATTTCACATTTTACGAACAGAATTTGTCTGTGCCGGAAAGGGTTAATTGCATAGTGATGTAAATTTCCATCACTTTTTATTTAACTTTTAATAAATAAATCAACATCTTCGCCACCACTATATGTATATAGAAATATTAATCCAGTAAATTTCCACATTTTTTTTTCATTGTAGTTTTAGCTTTAATGTAAAAGATCCCAATAATTATCAAGCTTTTAAAGGAAGTGCAAAAACAAAACATCGATACAAACGATAAAAATCGTATAAAATATCGATATAAATAAATCGTATCGTTTCTCTGCGACGCACTTCTGTTTCGCCTTCCTTCCGCAGCAGATGAAGTGGCGCTAGTGTGCCGCTAACAAATTTAACACTATCTGACTGGCTTATTATTTAATGTCTTTGATCTAGCTATATGACTTTTTTATGGACACGATAGCTTCCATAATTTTACACATATTTCTTCCAAACTGAAATATAATATCAAGGGGCATAAAATCTCGGTGAAGTTGTTTTATGTGCTTTCATTATATAAAAGCAGCACACAATTTATTAATAATTGTTTTGGTTCAAAACAGGCCTATGTATGTAAAACAGGTCTATAATATTTCTTCTTGAAATTAATGTTTTTATCTATTTTTGCAAACACATTTTACGAAAAATTTCAAATTATAGTATAATGATTTTCGTAGAAACCCGAGAATCGTCGTTACCATGTCATGTGAAATGGCATGTGTCGTTACCATGTCATCGAATGTGAAAAAATGCATTTTTCGTTACTTTTAAAAATGGGCCGATTGTCACCACTAAATTTTATTAGAATTATTCACCTAGTAAAAATACTAAACAGGGTTGCCACTTCGGCCTGGTTTTGTACTCAGAGATGCCAAATTAATACCAGAAATCTTGGAAAGCTTTTTTTCACTTTAAGTGATAAGAAATGCCTGTCATTAAATGCAGCAAAAATGTCTATTCTAAATTTCTGGTATGGATTCGAAATTTCTGAACATACAAGGAGGCCAAACTGGCAACCCTGGTGAAAACTACTATTAAAATTTAGTGGTGACAATCGGCCAATGTTTAAAAGCCCTGAAAAATGTTTTTTTTCAAATTCTATAGTTTGACATGGTAGCGACGATATGTCCGATTTTTAAATGAAACGCATATTCTTTGAGATACCAGACATTTTTTGTTACGTCTTGTAGCGTTACATTAAAATATTACTTCTAAGGAAATTATTGAATATGTGAATCCTTGTTTCCAGTTAGAGTGTTTAAATTTTCATGCATGGAAGAGGTTACATCGATGTCTAGATTTACCAGACCGCTATGATATTAAAATTAAGATTGCTTGATAGCCATCATTCTTTTAAATAGTGCAATTTGCTTTATTTTTGCATTATTACTCTGTTATTAAAAAAGGCGGAAAAAGTGTTGGCAATCAAGCAGTCGGAACTACATAAAAGCAGCGTACTGTCAACATCAACATTGTAAACTTTGCCAATTGGGCGTTTATTTTATTTTAGATTCAGTGTTGTATTAGGAGTTCAGTACTTTTAAAAAAATTCGGATTGCTTGATTGCAACCAGTTTTTTGAAATTGTATAATTTGCCTTATTTACGCTTTGTATCACCTGTCTTTAAATAAAGCAAATGTTACTACTTCAAAAAATTGACAATTAAGAAAACTTAAAGCAAAATGCAGCGGATTGGCAAGACCAAGTTAGTGCTACCAGTTGGGCGCTTTAAAAAAATTCTGATTGTTTGATCTAATTGTTTGAAAAACTGATTGTTTGACTACTTTTAAAATAAATCCAACCTAACTTTTAAAAAGGAACAAATTTAAAAAAATAGAGTTATCCGTACTATTTAATGACAGATTAAATAAGGTGATTAATAATTGAATAAGGGAAATTTTACTATTTCATAGAAGAGGTAGTAATTATTCATTCTGAGTAAAAATAGAAAAAACTTCTCAACTTGCAGAACTGATTGTTACCATTTTTGTCAGGATTGCTACGGGTCAGGGAATATTTCAGGGAAAATACTTGTATTTTCTTATAGAAATATAAGCCTAATTTAATCTTGCAATTAAATAAAAGTGAGTTTTCCAATAAGAAAAACCTTGTACTTTCCCAGAAAAATGCCCTGACTCGCAGCAAGCTGGCTTTTGATATAATAATATTTGACTTGTTTAATGACAGATAATATATTGTTATTGTTAAAGCCAACATTATTATTTAAAACAGCGCTAGCAATCAAGAAATATGTTTAAAAAACTTCTCCGAAATGGTAATCTGGATTACATTCGATTATTCTTATCGTGTTTGCTGTATTTGTTGCGAACATGTTCTGAAAAATAACAGACATCGCAAGTTGATTAAAACTAATTTTATCAAATTTTATTGAAAGGATTGAAAGCCACAAAATAGCTAATTAAAAAAAAAGTAAATTGATTATTTTTTTTAATTGTTTGTGGAACAAATAAAGAATCTATTTTGATATTAGCGCTCTGAGATTCAAAAAAATTTATCGTGATATCTCTAAAAAATTACAGTTTTATAAAACACTGTACCATACATCTTTATACACATAGTTTTCAACTTCCTATAATTTGTATTATATTTACTCATTAAAATTTCAATACAGGACGAAGTGCTTAACCTATTTACTTTTCCACGCTTATTTCTTGGCAATATTACTACTTGTAACACAGTAGTACAAGTAAACTTGGCAATATTAAAAAAAAACAAAAAAAAAACAAGTGTATTTATAATGGATTTCATATTAATTTAAACGTTGCTTTTATACATTTTTTAATACCGAAATTTATATCTATCACCTTTTATTAGATATTCAGGGCTGCTGAATCACCACTATTTTTATATAGAAAACCTTTGGTTATATTGTCATAATCAACGATATTGTACTAAATGCGTCGAGTGTAGGTGAAAAAATAGCAAAACGGTGGTGAGCACATTCTTAAAGATGAAAAAATTCGGAAAAACATTCTCTTTGCTATACCCCTCACAAACAGAACACATGTTGATGAGGTTTTCTTGATCAAAGAAATTGGCTTATCAGACATCTACTTAAAATATTTCTCTATATAAATTCAATTAATATTTTGTAAGAACTGGTGGTAATTGAAAATGCATAAAAAGGGCATACTACTCTTAAATTTTCAAAATTATGGCTTTTCGAGGGAGCTTTATACGAAAGAACAAAATTTTCGGTTTATTTTAAAACAAACTATAAATTGGGGTATCAAGACAAGCCTTGGACTCCACACAAAATTAATTGTATTTGTGTAGAAGAATTAAAGGAATGGTTTCAAAGTAAAAAACAATCTTTTCGGTTTGGTATACCAATGGTTTGTAAAGAAAATAAAAATCAAATTGATGATTGCTATTTTTGTATTTGTAATGTGAAATGTTTTCAATTTAAAGAACGAATATGAAATATCGCATCCTGACATTCCGTCTGCCTTATGCCCTATTCCTCACGGACCTGGTATACCGGTTAATTTCCCTCCAGCTACACTGTTAAAAATAAAGTTCGACGTTTCACCAAAAAACTGGTGAAAAGTAGCTGAAATTTAGCTGCAACTACAATCTTGGTGAAACGTTTCACCATTTTTATGGTGCTTTTGAAAATACCACTATATTGGTGAAATGTTGAACTAATTTTATGGTGAAAGGTTGAACCATGATTCAGGATTTTTTCAAATCCAATTTAATGGTGAAAGGTTGAACCATAATTCAAGGTTTTTTCTAATCCAATTTAATGGTGAAAGGTTGAACCACAATTCAGGATTTTTTCAAATCCAATTTAATGGTGGAAGGTTGAACCATGATTCAGGATTTTTTCAAATCCAATTTAATGGTGAAAGGTTGAACCATAATTCAAGGTTTTTTCTAATCCAATGTAATGGTGAAAGGTTGAACCACAATTCAGGATTTTTTCAAATCCAACTTAATGGTGAAAAGTTGAACCATAATTCAAGGTTTTTTCTAATCCAATTTTATGGTGAGAAGTTGATCGATGATAGGGTTTTATCTAATCTAATGGTAAAAGGTATAACCATGATTCAGGATTTTTTTCTAATCCATTTTATGGTGAATTGTTGAACCATGATCCAGGTTTTTCTCGAAACGTATTTTATGGGGAAAGGTTATACCAGATTAAACCAGGATTTTGGTGTTTAATTTATCATTTTATGATGCAGTTAATGAACTAAGATTCAGATTCTGTGAGATTATATTGCTCTAGAGAAGCTTACTAATTTTCTTATTAACATTAAACTGAAAATTATTATTAGAGTTTTAATTTTTAATTATCGTCTTTGAAATATATTTTAGAAAGAAAATGTAAACAGCTGGTTCAAATTTAAATACACAAAATAATTGCATTTTTTTTTCACCAATGATATTATTACCATTCTGCACTTGTAAATTATAAAACATTTCTCCACACTTTTTAATTAGTTACTTATAATTACTTTAGTATTTGTTTATTCACAAACATTCATAATAAAACATAATTTTGTAAAATAATTTTCTTAGATTTAAATACATACCCTGTTTTTATTATCTTTTAATTTAAAATCTAGGAAATAAAATATAGTTTTACTCAACATTACTTACATGGAATTTCTTTAAACAATGTAAAGTTTTGCACAGAAATATATAAATAAAAGCACAAGTCTTGAGAAAAGTTTTTTCCATATTGCACTTGTACATCTTTTATAATCTGTAAATAGACTTGAAATATTTTTCTAAAATTGTTGTGAATTTTTTCTATTTCTATAGATGCTAAAAATTTGATATCATAGTTGTAGAATTGTTACTTTCTTTTCATAAGATTAAAAAAAAAAATAATATTTTAATAATAGAGCCGCACAGAGTACTTGGTACTCAGCCAATATCGAGTAGTTAAGAATTTCAGTTTTTAAGCATATTTGTCGACAAATGAATTTATAACTGATCTGTAAAAAGTTATTTGAATATATGTATAATATATGCAATAATTCGTAAAAACTATTTACTTGGTACTTATAAAAGACATTTTTAAATCTGTAAGAAAGTACTATGATTTTGGATAAAAAAGCAGTGTGTAGAAACAGAAAATATAATAAATGCAATTAAAAAAAATAATTAACTTTGTTATATTGTAGATTACAGTGTAACACTTATATTGTTCTACATTTTCAGGAGATGCATTCCTTTTATTATTGTAAATTTGACCTGCTTCAGAAAAAAAAAAATGTATTCGCTGTGATAATCTTGGTCGCTCAGCGATTCATCTTCGGGGGTTACTATAACACAAAAGTACCTAATTTTTTAATTAAAAGAAAATAAGGTACTTGTTACAACATGCAAAAACCAGCTTTGATACAGATTTCACTTATCAAATGAGTAATGTTGGGTTCAAGAATCAGTTTTATTTATTCTTTTTAATTTAAGAAAATTGTCTTTAAAAGGGGCACAATAAATGAAATTTCAAAAAATATGATTATATGATCAAGATGCATGTTTATGAACATATATATAGATACACACACAGAAGTGTTAATAACCCTAAGCACACTTTATTTTCACATCAGCGATTCTTTCTTTGACACAATTACTCGGTACTCCACTACTTAATAATTAGTAAAAAATATTACTATAAATAAAGGTGCAATGGTTACACATATGGAAATTTATATTTTCACTATTTTAGGTTTTATACTTTTAATAGAATTTTTAAAACTTTTGGACAGTAAAATTCACATGTACTGCCCAAAACCTCAATTCTGAAAAATTATTATTACTTAGTTTATTTAAAAATTAGCATTAAATAAAAACTTAATTTTTCAGCTATTGCTGGTTTATTTTCCTAGAAATCCATGTAATATACATATAGATATATCATTTATCTTACCAAGTTATATTACATTTCAGCCTATAGTTCTGTGTCGTCAGTGGCAGCTCTACAATAGCTAAAAGGAAAAATGGTCATAGACACAATAAAATAGCAAAAAAATTCAGTTGGGTTGCGGTAAGCCGCTCCGTTTATTGAAAATTACAAATTATATATTTATTAAAAAAATATATAAAAATTCAGATTAATTAACCAAAGTAATTACAGTACAGTTTTCCCTAGACAGTTTCAGGAGAATGCAGCATTCTGTCTACCAAAAAGTCTGATAAAATGGTGTTCAAACAGTCGGGTAAAATGGTCGTCAAACAGTTGGGTAAAATGGTCATCCAAAAGTCGAGTAAAATGGTCGTCAAAAAGTAAGGTAAAATGGTCATCCAACAGTCGGGTTAAATGGAATAGATCCCAGCATCTGGTTAATTTCTCCACCTGTTTTAATAATAAAAGGAAGAAATTATTAAGATATAAAATTGTTATTTTTTCAGAAAACATAATTTTACTTAAATAAGTGGAACAAATTATAGTGGAACAATGAGGAATTTTCACGTTTTCTGATTTTACTTTATACAATAGAAAATATCCCTGATGGTTCGGCCTACAGGCACAGGTAGATTTTGAAGACACAGACCGTGGGGTGCAAGCGGAGGTGGCAGGGATTTTTTTTTTCTATAAAGGTTGGTCCTATAAAAAACTTGCCAATATAAAAGTTTTAGATAATATTAAGATGATTTATAATAAATTTAAGCGGATTTGATATCTTGTGAATTGACGAAGTTATGAGTTTTTTCTTACAAAACCTCCCCCCCCTTGGGGCCATTTTTAATTATATCAAAAATCTGTTATGCATAAATTATCGGCCCTTTTCCTAGAAGTAATAACTTTAAACGGATTCGATATGTATCATAATTAAGACGTTATGGGTTTTTTCTGTTTTCACAAAAAGCCCCCCCCCCCCTTATTCGAATTTGCCCATTAACGAACTTGACTGAGATTTTATGCCCCTGGATTTTATGTATCAGTTTGGAAGAGATTTGTGCAGAATTATGGGGAGGAGGGTTGGGTTCTGGGAGTCATAACTGCCATAGATCTGCAAAAATTTTTCAAAAATTCCAACTTGAGGGAAAATGTAATAGGTAGTATTTCTAGGTCCCCAACCTAGCTTTAACTCAAGGTGGGTGTTTTATTTATTTGAAAACCGAACAAAAAAAAAAAAAAAAAACTAAATAACCTCTTTAAGTTCTCCTAAAATCAAAAATAGTTTTTTTTTTTTTTTTTTTTTTTTTTGGTTGCATTTTTGGGCAAAGATGTATATTATCATGATATCATTTTAATTTGTAAGCACAAAGTCAATAAAATCACCAATTTGAGACAAATTATGAGTTTCATAAGTATCGTCCAAGAACGGAGATGCAATCTGGTATAAAATGAAATCGTCATCGCCCAATGATGAAAGCAATAATAAATCAAAACATTCAAGAACTGTTTATGAAGCAAAATTCAATAACAAATCTAAATGAAAATACACATTTAACATTTTTTTTGTCGCATTCTCGGGCAAAGATGTATATTATCATGATACCATTTTAATTTGTAACCACAAAGTCAATAAAATCAACATTTTGAGACAAATTATGAGTTTCATAAGTATCGCCCAAGAACTGAGATGCAATCTGGTATAAAATAAAATCGTCATTGCCCAATGATGAAAGCAATAATAAATCAAAACATTCAAGAATTGTTTATGAAGCAAAATTCAATAACAAACTTAATGAAAATACACATTTAACATTTTTTTTTTGTCGCATTCTTGGGCAAAGATGTATATTATCATGATACCATTTTAATTTGTAAGCACAAAGTCAATAAAATCACCATTTTGAGACAAATTATGAGTTTCATAAGTATCGCCCAAGAACGGAGATGCAATCTGGTATAAAATGAAATCGTTATCGTCCAATGATGAAACCAATAATAAATCAAAACATTCAAGAATTGTTTATGAAGCAAAATTAATTCAATAACAAATCTTAATGAAAATATACATTTTACACTCTACTATAACTTTAAACTGAGTTTGATGTTTCAATTAAGAAATGAAAACATTCAGTAAAGTGTAAAATATATGTTTTCATAGGGATTTCTTATGAAACTGATAGTATATGGGGAAGTGGCAAAAAAGATTAACGAAAAAAAAAAAAACTAAATAACCTTTTTTATTTCTCCTGAAGTCAAAAATAGTTTTTTTTTTAGCTTGGATAACTATTATCAGGTATTTTTTCAGTTTGGTTTATTGAGTTTATGAACATGTGTTCATGATTGAATCTTTTGGATGCTGTTTGTATCGTACAGAAAATCATTTACATTCTGCTGTATTTTATCTAATTCATATGGCCACTTACACACTGGCTCTGTAAATTATTTTGGAAATTAGCACATGATGTAAGCAAAAATCAATAAACAACAACAAAAACGTGGCAATCATTTTCAAACTGTTTTATATAATCAAAACTTTTCAATATTTTACTGCCGAATGTAACTATTAAAACATTCAGCTTTTCAAAGTAAAAATAAACCCCTTCAAAAAAAAAAAATCCTAATAAAATCTCGACCATTACTTTTAGATTTAAAAAATTTTAATTTGCAATATACATACGACATAAAAAGAAGAAAAAAATACACCAGAATGTATATCTCTAATTTTGTGTTCACGAAAGCGAGAGAAATGATTTTCTATGCTATACAAACAGCATCCAAGGAACTCAATCATGATTATGTTTCTATGTTCATCAACTAAATAAAACATAATAAATAAAGATAAAATGAAAAAATATCTGATAATGTAATCTAAGCTTCTTGCCTGAACGATCGATCGCTTCGTAAACAGTCCCAAATACGTCTGTAGACAGGAAATAGCCCTCACCTCATTGGCGGAAGATTTTTTGATGCATGCGTATTGGGTCGAATTTCGATGGAAAATATTTGACAGAATTACCAAACTGCTTTAAATATATGGATACGTTTTTGGTTAGCCGGGCGCCAGGGATATATGTACATATATAAATACACGAGCAGGGAAGACCGAGCTATGCTCGTTAAAAATTAGCTTCAAGTTCAGTTAGCTTAAAGTTAAAAATTCAAAACGTTTTCAACCGAACTACTGTGTCATCATCAGTGAAAAACTAATATGATAATTATTATTCCACTGATGATGACTGAGTAGTTCGGTTGAAAACGTTTTGAATTTTTAAAAGGGCTTTAATGTGCTTTTAAATGTTTTATACAGTGACCTGGAGCTGGAGCTGGAGCCCGGAGCCGGTGCGCTCCGGAGCTGTGTTTTCCCGGGAGCTGGAGCCAGAGTTGGAGCTCTAAATTTTCCCCTGCTCCAGGGCTCCTTTAATTTTTTAATGTTCTTTTAAATCTTTTTTTTTTTTCAGTCTTTTACAATTTTCAGGCTTAAAATATTTTAATTATATCATTTTTTAAGTTAAAAAAAAAAATTAGAGTTGGAAAACTTTGGGCAACACTACTTCACTTCTATTATCTACTTGAGCTAAGTGGCAACACTACTTGAAAACAAATATGACCGCCTGTTGTTTGCATGTGCAGTTGCACAATTTTGCTTGTTTGAAAAATGTAGAAGATATTTAAGATTTTTGTGTTTAAAATTCCACCCAATTTTCTTTTTTTAAAAGTAAAATCTAAAAGATTTCAGATTTTCTGAGAAGCATTTTAATTTGATGAGAAGAAAAATGCATTTTGTCAGATCTTTAATGAAAATAAAAGAAGGATCTGTGAGCAAAAAATTAATTGTGCAGGAGCCTGAAAATTTTTTCCGGCTCCGGGTCCCTGGTTTTATATATGTTTTTACGCATTTTCAAGCAATATATTTACATTTAGTTGTATCTTTATGAATTTTAGTAATAAAAACAAAGTTTGGAACTTTTCAAAAGTTACTGAAATATGTTGAAATAGTCGATATGCAATAAATGCATCCGAGTGAAAAAAGCATTTTTAATAGATCCATTTTAAACTATTTAATGCATGTGAAACAGTATCTGGATATTTACCAAGCTCTTTTTTATTCACAAAACGTAATAGTTGCAAGCTTCTACAAATTGCCGTGTCATAAATAATTCCCTTAAAAGCTTTAATAAAGATAAAAACTATTCATAAAAACAAAAATAACGTTACCTCATCATCAAATGGTAAGGCGAATTCTGGAGCATGATTATTAATGTCTTGAATATATACAGTCACAGGAAGGAAGGCTTCATCCTAAAAAAAAAATGAAATATTGTTAAATGGAATCATGTTTTACCTAACTAACTTTCTTGCTTTTACTAATGACACGCACATGTATAAATTACTACTATTACACTATGTAATAATTGATCTACCACCATTTTGGAGTTACTCAGAGGAATGAAGAATTAAAGCGAAAATTTTACCATTTCATGTCCCATAAACTATAAAGAAACAAAAAAAAAGGGGTACTTTTCCGCTATATGGACACCATTGTCACCAAGCATACATTTTGGCATGGTGTCTGTATAACGGAGAAGTACCAAAAAAAGCAATAAATTGACATTTTTGCCATTATTTTGGATACAATGAACTGAAAAGAAGACAAAATTTGGCAAGGAAGTCAACATCTTACTATTTTGGCTGTTTTTTTTGGTCCCAGAGCACTCAGGGGGTGGGGGTGGGGGGGAGGTTAAAAAGTAATGTGTTTAAGTGCCAATTATTCAACATATTAAAAAGTTTTTTGCATTTCAATTAGAGTTCTATTGAATATTCATATATCTATTACTTTAGTTACATAAAGTTATTTATGAACGTAAAGAAATCTAACAATTATACATATATATATAAAAGGAAAAAAAAGAGAAACTTTTTCTCGACTATTTATTTTTTGAAAAATTTATGGTGTAAAAAGTCATAGGGTAGATGTGCCAGTAATGGACCGCCTTCCAGTAATGGGCCGCCTTCAACGTTTTTGGTTTATAAAAAAATAACCAATAAAAATTCAGCTTTTTTTATTTCATTAATATGCTTTCTTTAAATTCTAGTTTTAAATACAATCATAATATAAAATATCTATTACTTTCCAGGGGTCGATCCAGGAAAAATTTGGGGCCTATTTAGGGCCCTAGGAAGACTATTTAGGAACTAAGATCCTTAGAATCTTATCAGAAACCTGCAGTTCAAAAGAAATTAAAAAAATTAGCACTAAATGCAAAAAATGAAAAGAGTGAAGGTGTGACCTATGGTGCAGGACTGTTTTAGTCATGCAAAAATGAAATATATAGCTAATGGTACTTTAGAACAGATTTTAAGAAACGTTTTACTTATTATTTATATTTTTAATTTATGTGTACAATTTCAACTAAGTCTTGTTCTAAGGTGTGACAGGTATTAACAAAAATACCTTTTTATATTTCAAAGAAATGTGCATTGAGCATTTTTAGTTTTTGATCAACAAGGTGGGGTTTTTTTTACTTATTTATTATTAAAATTTTATTGTATGCATACATAATATAAGTAATATTCATTTATTATATAGTATTTAAAGTTCATTAATATTGAAATACTAATAGTTCTAACAAGTCTGTTTTCTTAAAATGAAAATTTCCGAATGTCAATTTTCAAAATATTCCATGCGCGTGGGTCGAAAAAAGCGAAATTTATATAATCAAAACACAATAGTGCAGGAAAGTAGCCATTGGTAATAAGGAATAAATTCGCAAAATATTACACCAATTGGTTAATATCCTTTACCTCTGCATGGGGGGGGGGAGGGGGAGGTAAGAAAAAAAAATCGCAAAAACATGTTTTTTGCAGAAAAAAAAAATTATATACTATATATATATATATATATATATATATATATATATATATATATATAGTTACCCAACCATAGCAATACAATTTCTAATGGAATGCAACAGCTACATCTAGATGTTAGTAATGTCCCAGTAAAATTTCATTATGCTGAAATCATTTCTATTATACTGCCGCAAAGGCGGCCAAAATTTTGTAAAAACGGCAAAAATTTAAATTCTGGTTTTTTTTCAATTTTCACTATTTTTACTATATGTTTAGAATTAAATAAATTTACATTATATCTAGTAATAACTTATAAATGCCTAGAGTACTTTTGATCATGGGCGTAGCCAACTATGGGCGAGAGGAACCCGTCCCCGCCAGGAAAATTTCCAAAATTCCTTTAAAAAGCCCCTTTTTCTCAAATTTAGGGGGGGGGGAACCTTCTCGCCCTTGGTTGGCTATGCCCATGATGAAAATTACTAGACATTTATAACTTATTACTAGATAGAATGCCAATTTTCTTATTTTAGACATATAATTTAAAAAAAAAAGGGGGGGGGGGAAGGAAATTTTTGCCATTTTTACGAAACTTTGACTACCCCTGAGGCGGTAATAGAAATTAATTAACCAAAATGAAATTTTTCTGGGATATTGCTAACATCTTGATGTAGCTGTTGTGTTCTATTAGAAATTCTATTGATATATTTGGACATATATATATATTTTTTGTTATATATTTAAAATTTTCAAATAATGTCAATTTTCAAAATGTTCCATGCACCTTCCTAATTTTCCAAGTTCTTCAAAATTTGTTATGTATTTACCTTATGGTACACAAAATGGATATTAGATAAATAAATGGTATTTTAGAACTCATAGACAAATTCTTGATTGAAAGAATAATTAACAGTGTTTTTGCATGATAAAAATTAGTTTTTATGCATATTATTATTTTTATTAATTTTTATTTTCTATTATGTTTGCGATTTCAACTAAGTTTTACAATTAGGTCTGAAAGGTATCTCATGAATAAAAATTACCATATTATATGTGAAAGAAATACGCATGGAGCATTTTTGCTTTTTGATCAACCAAAGCGCAGCGTTACTGCGAAAGTATCTCGCAAAACGGTGGATATTATTTTAGTAAAAATGTAGGTTTTTACATATTTATTGTTAAAATTTTATTGTAGGCATATATGTATATATATTATAAGTAATATTCATTTATTTTATGGTATTTAATGTTCATTAATATTGAAATACTAATGTTTCTAACTTAAAAGTTGATTTTTTCAAAATGAAAATTTTCGAATAACGTCAATTTTCAAAATGTTCCATGCGCCTTCCTAATTTTCCGAGTTCTTCAAAATTTGTTATGTATTTACCTTATGCAGGGCTGACACTCCAGAATGGCATAAAAAATAGTTGCTTTAGTAGCCTACAGCAAAAAAAAAAATAGTAGCCAAAATAGTCGCATTTGTACAAAAATAGTAGCCAAAATAGTTGCATGCTGACTTAAGAAAGGGACGGGGGACAAGAATCCTTATTTGCCATAAAAATAATATCATGAAAATCCACATCTTTCTTTGCAGTTTATGCTACCACCCAAATTTGCCACTTTTTGCATTTTTATTACACACATAAACGGAAAGAAAGGAGAAACTTTTTAAATTATCTGAAATAGAGTATATCAGAATGCAATTTGGTTTTCCCAAACTAAATTGTATATATGCTTGCCTTACACTTGGGCATTACTGTGAGGAAAGAAAACTAAAGAACAAGAAAACTTTTATTGTATGTTATTAGCTACAATTTTAAGAATGTGTGTAGTGTACATAGCTAATCTATTCTTTACAAGAAATTTATGTAAAATAAAATAGCAAAATCGGCATAAATGAAATGTGATTGACACCAATGGGCCAAATAAAGCCATCTAAATAAGTAAGAAAAACAATATTCTAAATGTTTTTCTCAACATTGTAAATCTGTTACTAAATTGAAAAATTGCGATAGAAAACAAGATTTTCTTATTTCTAAGTAGCATTTATTTAAGCTCATTTATCAATTCAAATTTCTAGTATGAAACATTTATACGAGATTGGAAACAAATACGATTCACGCAGCACAGTGAACAAATCTACAGTTTTGTGGTTCATACAGCAAGGGTTAAAGGGTTAAATACATTTAAAAACAATCAAAAATTGGACAAATATACTGTAAAGCATAAGGGCTGTGGGTGGTAGCCAAACCAAAAATCAGTAATTAGTTCCCCCACTAAAATTTGAATGATTGGTATCTTTGCACTATATTTAGATTAACAAAAGTAATTTTTTTTTAAATTTCAAATGGAAGTTCTTACAGATTTTAAAAATTAAATAAAAAACTTAAGAAATTGATATGGAGAAATTAGGTCAGGATATTGGGTTAAAAGAAAAAAAAAAGAAAAGAAAAAAAAGAAAAATTTGCAATTCTGGGAGACTGATGATTTTTTTTTTTTTAAAACAAAAATAGTAGTTGGGATTAGAAAATAGTCTCATTTTTTCTGGTTTTCCTCCAAAATAGTCGCTTTTGAAGGCTTTTGGGCTAAAATAGTAGCCATAGTTGCCTGATGCTGAAAATAGTCGCTTTTAGTAGCATTTTAGTTGCAAATGGCAGCCCTGCTTATGGTACATAAAATGAATATTAGATAAATAAATGGTACTTTAGAACTCATAGGCTGTAAATTCTTTATTGAAAGAATAATTAACAGTATTTTTGCATGCTAAAAATTGGTTTTTACGCTTATTATTATTTTTATTAATTATATTTTCTATTCATGTTTACGATTCCAACTAAGTTTTAATCTTAGATATGAAAGGTATCTCATAAATAAAAATCACTGTATT
This sequence comes from Maratus michaelseni, assembly GCA_963931845.1. Classification (NCBI taxonomy): domain Eukaryota; kingdom Metazoa; phylum Arthropoda; class Arachnida; order Araneae; family Salticidae; genus Maratus; species Maratus michaelseni. Next base: position 62,527,056 of record OZ007586.1, on the reverse strand, counting down.
ATATGTAAAAGAACTGCACATAGAGCATTTTCAATTAACTAATTATTTCAATAATTAATAATTACCAAAATAATTAATATTTTACCTTAAAATTTTAGTTATTTTTACGTAACTACATTTGCAATCACATATTTAATTTTCAAGCAAATCGGTTAAAAAAAAAAAAAAAAAAATTAAGTCCACCTTCGCCTTAAATGATTTAAAATATACATTTATACATACATATATGCGGATTTACTTTGCTGCATTTTTACAAAAACCATAATCTACATTCCACAATTTTTAATTTTTATGAAATAAACAAAAATATCAAAATGCTCCTTCCAATAGAATTGGAAGTTTCTGATGCTTCAATGTATCTAATACTTTACATTCGAAATAAAGCTATTATATGAATGTAAAGAAATCTTACAATAATAATAATAATAAAGATAAACTGTCACATTCACATTCGCCAAACCACACAGCAGAAGTTATCGGGACTGGCTTGGCGAATGGTTACAGAGAAGTAAAGCATCCCCTGATTTTTTTTAAAGCTTAAGCTATTTTCAACATTCAGTCTCAACTTCATTTCTGTTTGAAAAATTCATGGTTTAAAAACTTCACAACCATTTTTTAAATAAATTTAGCTACTTAAAATGCCTTAGTGCAAGAAATAAAATTACCACACATATATCAGGATTTTGTGATAATATATAGCTTTAGTAACAAAAATCAAAGTATATATTTCACTATTTTTAGTTTTTATGAAATCTTAAGTTTTAAAAACATAAAATTGTTCCTTGAAATAGAGTTGGAGGTTTCTATTGCTTACTTACAAAATGAGGCTTTTGATAAATGTAAAGTTATCTTATAATTTAAACAACTTTTTTTTCGACTTTAATTTACTTTTGAAAAATGAATAGTTCAGAAAATCATACAAAACTTTTTTTTTATTTATTTAATTTATCTGAATAAAATGTTTTAATCATGCTTAAGCAATATAAAAAATTCAGTTATGCGGATTTATATCAAGATCTCGCGATAGTAAGAATATGACTTGTGTAGGCATCTCATTAATGAAGTAAACATGTCAACAAAAACAAATAATTAAAATCGAAAACTAATTTCGTTTGTTAGAAATGAACTATGTTATTATATTTAAGTTATTACATCTATAGTAATAGCTTTGAAATAGCCATTTGTTTCCGATACATCGCTAAATATTTGAAGCGGAAACAACATTTTTAGGCTTACGCAAGATACTACTACCCATAATTTTTTCAAGTTTAAATACAAATTTTATATTTGAGAGAAACATTAATGCATTAGAATGCGTATAACAGAAAAATAAAAAATAATCACTTGTACACTTACCTTGATTATTTCCGGGAGTGCAAGAAGAAGAAATATAGATGATACTTCAGCACGTTATTCGTTGTTCGCGGGCGGGATCTCTAGTGTGTTTACGACGCCATTAAAAACTCTAAGCCTGCTCTGTACTGTTGCCACATGAAAATAACAAACGTGGTTGAACCGACATCGTCGTTCAACTTGCGTTTCTCTTTTCCATGGCATTTTACTATAACTATTATAATGGTTCAATCGTTCGAAGTTCTTTGCTTGAACGAATATTTTGGTGAATGGTTGAACCTGTATTTTTAACAGTGTACAGCGGAAAACTTTTTTGATTATTCAGATAATGTGTCTGAATGTGAAATTGATGATGATGCTGATGAAGTATATGACTCCATTTGCGATGAACCTAAACTTTTCACACAGTCTGAGTTAAATGATTTAGTCAGAGTTTTAAATCTTCCTAAAGAATTGGCAGAAGTTTTAGGTTCCAGATAATAAAAGTAAATGATAGCTCCTGGTATGTCATTTTCTTGGTTTCGTAACACATAAATGAGCTCATTACATTTTATTTTCCCAAGAGAGGGTGAACTCGTTTAATGTAGTGATATTTCAGGCCTCATAGATTCAATGTCATATATGAACCTGACGAAAGGAGACTTGTTATCGATTCATCAAAAAGAAGTCTGAAAGCAGTACTTTTGCTACAGCGCTTAGAATAGTGTGGAAAACGGTTTTTCCGTTTTTTAATTAAAAATTTTCGAATTCAAACCGGAAATTCTGAAACAAGAATTTTTACTTTAAGAGGTTACGAAATATCTGCCATTAAGAACCAAAAGAACATTTTGGGGAATTTCTGGTATAAATGCGAACTTTCGGAATTTAAAAAAAGCCAAGATGGTAATGCTTTAAAAAGTACGTTCAACGATGCGGTACAAAAATAAGACGATCGGAGCGACATCTGCTTTAAAAAATAATTTACCTCTAGCAAAAGTAACCGTTTCACTATTGACAACATGAATATAATTTCTGTTTATAAAATCCTCTTATAAGTATATATTTCAGATGTAACTGATTTTGAAGTTAGTTTTTTATCATATCGGGGAATTCATCTTTTCCACTCTTCTAGCAGAGATTCATCCTTTGGTATGCTAAATAGGGATAGTTTCTAGTTTGCTGTCTTGTATTGAGTACTGCAAACAGGCACAAAAGAATGAGTATCACGTTTATGGCCATCATCGATATCATTCATATTTTCAAAGCTTATGAAAAGCACTATCCGTGTCAAAGGAAATTGGGTATAATTTAATTATTTAAAATATTTACCATCAGCTGAAACGCTATATCAGTTCGTTTCTTATACAATGTTTGCGTTGAAAAGAGCTAGCAGACTGTGGCGTAGCCAGAGAGAGGGGGGGGGGGGGTTCCAAATGCCCTGGAAACCAGTAATATTATAAAGTTTTCTTCGGCATCAACATCGCATAAAATTCTCCGATTAGATAAGGCAAAAATATTTTTATAAAAGTAGTGGTATCTGAACCATCTGGACTTCCACCCTGTCTACGCCACTGCTAGAAGATGTCGCTACGATTGAATCGTTATCTTTCCTGCATCGTTCTACGTTTATTGGATTCAATTTTTTAGTACTATTTTATAGCCATTTTTCCACACTATGTATTCTAGTTGCTGTACTATTGAGTAACGGAAATGAGTATGCTTCTGTACCTGTTGGGCTTTCAGTTCATTTGAAAGTGTTCTATGAAAATATTAGTTTCATCCTGAATAAACTATCGTATTCAGATCACAAATGGACAGTTTGGGGTGATTTGAAGATAGTTTCTATGTTGCTTGGTTAGCAGAAAATGTACACTAAATTTCCCCGTTTTCTTTGTGAATGGGACAGCTGAGACAGAAAACGACACTACATTAAAAGAGAATGGCCAGTCAGAAAATCATTATTTCCTGGAGTAAAAAAAAAATTCAAAGGAAAAAACTGGCTGATCCAAAAAACAAGTGTTACTTCCACTGCTTCACATAAAAGTAGATAATACGAAACAATTTGTCAAAGCTTTAAAAAAAGAAGGTGAATTCTTCAAATGTCTTTGTGACCAGTTCCCGGGTTTATCCAAAGAAAAACTGAAGGGAGGTGTGTTTGTGGGACCAGACATAAGTAAGATTACGAAAGATGAAAACTTTGATGCTGAAATGGAAGCAAATGAAAGAAAAGCCTGGAAATTTTTCAAACTATTTATTACTAGCTTTCTTGGAAACAAAAAGGAACCAAACTAGAAATCAATTTTAAAAGAGATTACAAAAAAAAAAAAAAAAAGATTTTAGGCTGTAGTATGAGCTTAAAAATTCATTTTCTCGATTCGCAACCGGACTACTTTCCTGAAAATTTAGATGCAGTTAGTAAGGAACAAGATGAAAGATTTCACCAAAATATAAAGGAAATAGAGAGGTGATATCAAAGAAGATGGAATGCAGCATGATAGACGACTACAGCTGGGTGTTACAAAGACACAATCCCTGAAAAGTTCACAAGAGGAAGGAGAAAAATAAAAAAAATGATGTAAAGAAAAACCGTTACTATAAGGACTCGTAACTTTATATATATATACTTAACAATTATTTGAACTAGGATATAAATGTAATTTATATGAGTTTATAAAATAATGAAATTTAAATGAAATGTCAAAATTTCGTGATTTCAACTGTTTCCTCCAAAATATGGAAACACTTTGTGAATACGTGATACACGTGCCTTACGTGATAGGAATCAGGACTGAAAATAATATAAAAAAGTCATCAAAATTAAAACGTTTTTAAAAACTCAGGGCTGTGTAATTCTTTTGATTCAAAACATGTTTCTATGATTTAAAAAAAACGTTGAAGGGTGCATCTATGAAAAACATGCCTATAATGCTTTTTTTTCTTGAAATTAAAAGGTGCTTTTTATATTATTTTGGACGCTGATATCGAAAAATAAAAACTAAAATTATATGACACCCAGTTTCATCAAAAACGAGAATATTTGCCTGATTTGTAAATAAAAAAACATAACCAGTGTTGCCAGTGGGCTACTTAAAAAAAAAAATTCAGATTACTTTAATGGCACCGCTTTCTTAAAATAGTATAATTCGACTTGTTTTCAACATATTTTATTCGTCATTAAATAAGGAGAATTTTACTTTCTCAAACAACTGGTGGCAGTAAAGAAAAATAAATTAAAAAAAGTAGCGCACTGGCAACAGTGAATATATCCATCGAGGTACCAGGTAATTTCTGTAACGTCTTGTAGTATACATTAAATATTATTTCCAAGGAAATTATTGTGTATAGGAAGTCTCGTTTTCTATTTGCGATATTTCAATTTACATGGAATGAAGACGTTGTATCCAGAGTTGCCAGTACGCTACTTTTTTAAAATTCAGATTTCTTGACAGTCACCCGTTTTTGATGTAGTACAAATTGCTTTATTTTCGCATTATTTAATCTGTCATTAAATAAGGAGAATATCTCTCTCCAAAAAAGAGGTGATAATCAGTCAGTTGGAATTTAAACAAAAGTAGCTAACTGACAACACCTTGAGTGTTGCCAATTGGGCGTTTTTTAATTCAGATTCAGCGCAGTTTTGACAGTGCGGTACTTTTTAAAAAATTCAAATTTCTTGATAACCAACACTTTTCAAAATAGCATAATAGCTATTTTGAAAAGTGTCAAAATAGCCCATATTCAAAATAGCACATATTCAAAATAGCACATATTTAATCCATCATTAAATAAGACGAATATTACTAGTTCAAAAAAGAGGCAATCAAGAAATTGGAATGGAAATGTACCGGAATGACAGAACTTTTTTAAAATTCTGATTACTTTATTACTTAAAAAAATAAAACGAACCTTACTTTTGAAATTAAACCACTTTTTAAACATATAATTTTCTGTCTTATTTAATAACAAATTAAATAGGGCAATTAATATTTGAATAAGACAAATATTACTATTTCATAAATGTTGTAGAAATAAAGCATTTTGAGAAATAGGAAAAAATATATGCTTAACTTTCAGAACATTTAAAATGTCCTGATTGTTACCACTTTTTTGAAACAATATTATTTACCTTGTTTAATAAACAGATCGTATCCTGATATTACTAAAGCAAATATTATTATTTAAAAAAGTGGTCGCAATCACGCAATCTGAATAAAATGACTTCTCTCAGCTGGTAATATGGCTTGCATTCAATTTTTCTAATTGTGTTTGCTGTATTTGTAGTGAATTTATTCTTTAAAAAAGTAAAGGTAACGAAGTTTATTAACAAGTATATGTTGCTCGTTTTTGTTTAAAAATTGAGATCCACAAAACAATTAATTATAAAAAAAGCTGATTTAAAAAAAATCTTTGTGGAATAAACGCGAAAAACGTTCTGATTTCAGCACTTTGTGACTTAGAAAATTTTACCATGATATCTTTAAAGAATGAAAGTTTTATAAAACACTAGCAAGCTACGCCCGCTACGCTGGTCAATTTCTCTTAACGAACCTTTAATCAAACAAAATATTGACATTTCATAATTCACTTTTATATTTTAACAGAATAATAAGGATACTATAATTTGTGACTCGTGCTATAGTCAATATACACGTCAGGACACGTCGCCCTTATCATTATCTTTTTACGCGTGAAGGTTTCGCTATGGTACTCTATTGTGAAATTTGGTAATTTTAGAAATTCAATAGTTGAAAAATCGCAGAATCATTAGATCATTTTTCTTTAGAAATTGTTCTTAGAGCGCATTTAGATCTTATAAATAACAATCATGCCGAACTTGAAGTTTCTAGCTCCTTCAGCATCGCAAAAATCGCAATTTTAGAACGTTTTTCGCTTCTGCACCCCCCTCGGGGTAGTGGCACCGACACAAAATATAGCCTATGTTGGAGCAGGGATTGTCACCATCCATTTGCCACCATCACTTTTGAAATCGCTTTAGTAATTCCAGACATTCCATACAAATTGTAATTTATAATGTTTTTAGAAAATTTTTTGCTTATTTCAGCCTTTTAAATTTCGAATTTTTTTAGATTTTGTTCTTATAGAGCATTTAAATCTTGTAACTCATGCCGAACTTGAAGTTCCTAACTCCTTCATTATTGAAAATATCATAATTTTGGAACGTTTTTCGCTCCTGCACCCTCTGCGGGCAGTGGCACCGACAAAAAATTTAGCATATGTTGGAGCAGGGACTGTCACCATCCATTTGCCACCATCACTTTTGAAATCGGTTCTGTAGTTTCAGAGATTCCATAGAAATTGTAATTTAGAATGTTTTTAGAATGCTTCTTCCTCATCTCACCTTTTTAAATTGCGAATGTTTTTATAATTTGTTCTTAGAGAGCATTTACATCTTATAAGTAACTACCATACCAAATTTGATACTTCTATCTCCTTCAGTACACAAAAAATCGAAATTTTAGAACGTTTTTCGCTCCTGCACCCCCCTGGCGGTGGTGGCACCGACATAAAATATAGCCTATGTTGGAGCAGGGATTGTCACCATTAATTTGCCACCATCACTTTTAAAATCGCTTCAGTGGTTCTAGAGATTACCCCCTACAAACAAACAAACAAACAAACAAACAATCTTTACTACTTTATATATTAGTATAGATAAGGGGGAATTAGCCCCTTGTTACCCCCCTTTATACTTAACCAATCAATCCCGAAAACTAATCAGAGATGCGCCTTAACACAGTGAACCTATAAATAAAATTTGAAGGAAATGGGATAATTCTGCATGAAAAACCCATTTACATAAATTAAGGGGGGTATTAGCCCCCCGTTCCCCCCCTTTATACTTAATCAATCAATCCCGAAAACTAATCAGGGAAGCGTCTTAACCCAATGAATCTATAAACAAATTTTGAAGCAAATAGAATAATTCTGCATGAAAAACCCATTTATATAAATTAAGGGGGGGATTATCCCCCCGTTCCCCCCCTTTATACTTAACCAATCAATCCCGAAAACTAATCAGGGAAGCGCCTTAACACAGTGAACCTATAAACAAAATTTGAAGGAAAACGGAATAATTCTGCATGAAAAACCCATTTATATAAATTAAGGGGGGGATTAGCCCCCCGTTCCCCCCCTTTATACTTAACCAATCAATCCCGAAAAGTAATCAGGGAAGCGTCTTAACCCAATGAACCTATAAACAAAATTTGAAGGAAAACGGAATAATTCTGCATGAAAAACCCGTTTATATAAATTAAGAGGGGGAATTAGCCCCCCGACCCCCCCCCCCCTTTATATTAACTAATCAATCCCGAAAACTAATCAGGGAAGCGCCTTAACACAGTGAACCTATAAACAAAATTTGAAGGAAAACGGAATAATTCTGCATGAAAAACCCATTTATATAAATTAAGGGGGGGGGGAAATTAGCCCCTTGTTCCCCCCCTTTATACTTAACCAATCAATCCCGAAAAGTAATCAGGGAAGCGTCTTAACCCAATGAACCTATAAATAAAATTTGAAGGAAAACGGAATAATTCTGCATGAAAAACCCATTTATATAAATTAAGGGGGGGGGATTACCCCCCCCCCCGATCCCCCCCCCTCTTTATACTTAATTAATCAAACCCGTAAACTGATCAAGGAAGCGCCTTAACTCAGTGAACCTATAAACAAAATTTGAAGGGAAACGGAATAATTCTGCATGAAAAACCCATTTATATAAATTAAGGGGCGGGGGAATTAGACCCTTGTTCCCCCCTTTATACTTGACTAATCAATCCCGAAAACTAATCAGGGAAGCGCCTTAACTCAGTGAACCTATAAACAAAATTTGAAGGAAAACGGAATAATTCTGCATGAAAAACCCATTTATATAAATTAAGGGGGGGGGGGGAATTAGCCCCTTGTTCCCCCCCTTTTATACTTAACCAATCAATCCCGAAAACTAATCAGGGAAGCGCCTTAACACAGTGAACCTATAAACAAAATTTGTAGGAAAACGGATATTTCTATGAAGAGTTATCGCATTACGTACGTACATACATACATACAGGACCGGCTGCCAAGCTCTCAGGGCTTGACAGCCAGTGTGATAACTGAAAAATCGCAATTTTAGAACGTTTTTTGCTCCTGCACCCCCTGGGGTTAGTGGCACCGACATAAAATATAGCCTATGTTGGAGCAGGGGTTGTCACCATCAATTTGCCACCATCACTTTTGAAATCGGTTCGGTAGTTCCAGAGATTACCCCCTACAAACAAACAAACAAGATTTACTCCTTTATAATATTAGTATAGATTGAACAATACATCTTTCTTTACACAGTTCTTCACCGTCCTGTCATTTTATATAGTAGGCTCAGTAAAAGTTCGATACAGGACGAAATGTTTAGACTATATACACATCCGGGCTTATTACCTGTAAGGAAATTAAATAAGGTGTTGCAAGTGAATGTTATATTTGTTTCAGTTGAAAAATGAAACTTGCAAAATTTTAAATACAACTACTTATTAAAAAACACGTACCGTAATTTCCGGCGTATAATCCGCGGATCAAACAATCCTATTTCTACCCAGAAATTTTATTTTATAAAAGGTAACTTATTAGATCGCTGTAAATATTTGATTTCAATTATTGAATAAAATTTCTGGTTGAAACAGAATTGTTTGATCCGCGGATTATACGGCAGAAATTACGGTATATATATAATGAAATGCATACGCATTAATACCGTGCTTTCATTCGTATTTTAATTAAAACAAATATTATATTCATCGCCTTTTTTGTAAATTTTCAGATACTCTAACATCAGGGCTGAAAAAAATACTACTATTTTTGTATAAAAATTTTTAATTATTAAATGAAAGGTTATTTCCGATTCAAAAGGCGAAGATTTATATTCCAATATAGTGGTTGAAAACTGTTTTCAGGCAAAAACGTTTGCACACCACTGGTTTAAGTAATTCTACAAAGTGTATCAGAAGAAAGGAAACAACAAAAAAAAAAATGTAGGGTGTACATTTCGAAGATAACAAAAACATGTCAATACAAATACCCTTCACAAACCACCACTCAAACAGATAAAGCTCCGTAAGTGGCGTTCTTGATCAGAAAGACAATATCCCCATTCGGACACATCAGTGTCATTTCCATGTGTGTATTCAGATAATTTTCTGTAATAAGTGGTAGTAACAGAAATTTAATAAAGGAGCATACTATTGTTACATGTTCAAAGAATTACATTTTTTTGTGGAACATGTATATGAAAGCAGTGGCGTAGCCAGAGTGGGGGTCCAGATGCTCTGAATACCACTAATTTTGTAAAGTTTTCTTTGACTTATCTAATCAGAAAATTTTCTGCGATATTCAATGCGAAGAAAGCTTTACATTATTACTGGTATCCAGAGCATTTGGACCCCCCCCCCCCTCCCTGGCTACGCCACTGCATGAAAGAACAACCTTTTCTGCATATTTAAAAAACGCATAAAAATATTATAATTATTTTAACTAGGACTAAATTATTTTACATTAGTCCTATATAAGCAAAGCTTAAGGAATATTCTATAGTATTTTATTTCAAAAATTTAAAAACGTGCTTATTTAAATTTTACACAATATTTTTCTTGAACATTTAATAGTTTCTAATTTAATATTTTCACATATATTAGATTATATCTCTTAGATTATGTCTATTATTCTCGCTCTGGAGACGCAACCAAAACTTGTGTATACTTGAGAAAAATTAGATTTTTTAAATAACGTTAAAAGTACTGCATAAGTACTTCTATGTTGAATGTTTGTCGTAGATGAAACATTAAACATAATTTGATGCAGTTATAAGATTCAAGTATAATATATAACCTTTATAGATAACATGTACAAATAACAGGTAGTTGAAGAAAATTTTTGCACGCAATTTTGAAGAACCTCATAATTCTGGCACAGTTGTGTTTGTGATAAGTTCCTTTATATCTTTCAGGAGTAAGTAAATGTTTTTCTGTATTGTTGAAATAACGTAAGAGTTTTCGAAAACTTTTATTTGAAATAAGGAAATGCAATTTTATAGCTTATTGTCAAAAAAGTTAAAAAGACGAAAATCCTATTGAAATATTTGAACACCCATATTTGATACCATATTTGAGTTCTAGAATAATGTCAGCCCGTAACAGTATTTAGTTTAGGCATTTTTGTAAAATATACATGGAGTTATATAAGAAAATACCGTAAATTCTGGTGTATAATCCGCAGATCAAACAACCACGTTTCAACCCAGAAAATTTATTTTATAAAATGTAACTCGCTAGATCGCTGTACAAATATGATTTCAATTATTTAATAAAATTTCTGTGTATGAATTTGATTGTTTGATCCGCGGATTATACATCATAAATTATGGTACCTTAATTGTATATCCACAAATATAGAAACAAATAAATTAACCAGTCAATGGATAATTTTCATTACTGACACCAGTAAAATATAGAAGAAATCCTTGTATAAAATATATAAGTAAAACCGCGCATCTCCCAACTTTTATCTAAGAGAATTTTTCAAATAAATATTCTGGGTGCTGTTTTGATTTTCTTATAAGTAATTGAAGTTTGCAGAATATTGTCCCTTTAAACAAAACTACATACATACTAAGTGCACCAACTTAATACTATAATAGGGATGCAAAATTTACACAACTGCGCCATCATGTGGACAGTGTCGATAATGTCAATACGTGGGTTTTTAGGATGACTTCATTAAGTATGACAAAATCTACTATCTGCACATTCTACTGAACATATATTATGAATCTTTACTCACTCATGAAAGATGTCTATTTTTTACCAGACTTATTGCTAAATATTTTTGATACAGTTTGTTTCGATAAAATATTTACATTTAAAAACATTCAGAGTTTCATTTTAGTTTCGGTAGTAAAGGTAATAATGTATAAACATTATGTAAGCACTATGTAAACATTATAGCTTTTTCTCCCGAAACTAAACAGATATAATGAATATTTTTTAAATAAAAATATTTTTATCAAAATAAACTGTTTCAAAAATATTTTACAATAAATCTGGTAAACAACATACATCTTCCATGACTGAGTAAAGATTCACAATATATTCTCAGTAGAATTCGTAGATGAGAGATTTATATATAATTCTCTATCTCGCCAATGCTCCTACATGGAAAATATATCTTGCTCTCTAAACATATTAAAATGTATTGTTATTGGAAATAAACACCCCTGTACCTATTTTTTATAATTTTAGCACCTCAGAAATTGAGTGAAAATTCGATTACAAATTACCATATTTACTTACAAGAACTAAGGTAAAGTTACATAATGAAAGCGTGTAACGAATAATAAAACAAGGTGAAAATTATTTTATAAAATGTGGTAACTTTGGTCGCTTTAAACCCACGTATTTTGATAGATGGATACTGAAATTTTATTATACATATTTATTTCAACATTTACCATAAACTTTCACTATATTATAACTAATTTTTCCATATTTATATTAGAAGAAAACAGAAGTTGATATAAATATGTTGATTATACGATGATGTTCACAATTGCAGACGATTATAATATCACATATTGTCCCTTCTAGAAAGATGATTTTCCATTAAAAATTCAAAACAATGTAGATATTCAGTAAATATTTTGTAAAAAAGTAATTATATACAAAATAGTCACGAATAACAAAGAATACAATAGTTATTACAATATAGAAACGTTCAGCAATTTAACACAAATACAAATGAAAACATGACTTGCGCTTGCGCAGCTATTTCATAGATATAGGAACTACTAGATTACAAACAAGAGGTAAAACAGTTATTCATCTTCCTGTAGTTCAACCCATTCTGCTACATGGCGTACTACCTACAGTGACGTGACCTCTCTTTTAATCTGGCGGACACCTCTGCCATTTATCATTGACGCTTACTATGTATGCAGTTTTGCTTTAGACCCTTTGAAAAATAAAATTTCGTTTCGTCGCTACCATGAATATGAAAAAATACTTTTTTCATTACTTTTAAAAATAGGTCGATTGTGACCAGTAAATTTTATTAGAATTCTTCGCCTATTATGAATACTAATAAAATTTCTGTGAAAAAAAGGTTGCCAGTTTGGCCTTTTTATTTATTCAGCGATGCCGAATTTTTACCGGAAATTTGGAAAGAAATGTTTTAAAGTTAAGTGATTTCGAAATGTCTGTCATTAAATAAAACAAACATTTCTGTTGGAAATTTCTGGCAAGAATTCGTAATATCTGAATTAAAAAGGATGCCAAACTGGCAACCCTGCTGAAGAATACTATTAAAATTTAGTGGTGAAAATAGGCCAATTTTTAAAAGTAATGGAAAATGCATTTTTTTTACATTCGATAGTTAGACATGGTAGCGACGATATCTTGAAAATTAATGATAAGCATGAAGTGTATGCTAATACCCATATTTTTGACTAGTCCCAATCTCTCTACGTATATATTTATATAGGTAATTTCCTTGGTGACTTTCTTTTTAGAATTGATCACAAAATGGTTTGAAAATGGTTTGCAAATAGATTAAATACTTACTCCGTCGGCCAATTTTTACTAAACACTATACAGTTCTTGCGACAGTGGTCTATAACTTATTCGCTAAATGGGAATTCAATCGAAGGTACCTTTTGTGAGTTATCGTGTTTATATACAGGGTGGTTATAAAATAAGTATCTCTATTTGGAGCTGTCTGTCGCTTGAATGAATAACCGGAATGAAACCAAAATCGGTACACTTACTATTCGAGAAGGGGGAAGAAGAATCGAACAATAAAAATAAATAATTGCAATGATGGCGCTTTTGAGTGTGACATGTAATGTGTAATATTGTGTACCGTGGAGGTATCACAAACGTCAATTACTTTACCGCATATCACAACATGTGCGAAACATAACTCCTGATGCATTACATTCCGCAGTTGAGCACGTCGTGTACCGCCTGGATTGTGTCTTCCAACAAAATGGCCATGTGCAACCTGAACATGATCGGCACCGCAATGCGAAAGCGTAGTCACATTCACTGTGACATTTTCCAACAAATTAGGTATTCCATCTGGTTTGACGCCTTAATTTCTTGTTCTTGTATTACACATTACATTTCACACTCAATAGTGCCATCTGTCGGTGATTATTACAATTATTTTTTTATTGTTCCATTATTCTTCCCCCTTCTTGAATAGTAAATGTATCGATTTTGGTTTCATTCGGGTTATTCATTCAAGCTACAGACAGCTCCGAATAGAGATACTTATTTTATAACCAACCGGTATATTAGGGTGGAGCGTAAATGACTCTGAAAAATATTTTTGGAATTTTTTCTTCAGATAGGCTTCAAAATTTGCCTTTTGGCACACTGAATTTTAGGTTAAAATTTAATTTAATTTGGAATTCATCTTTATGGATCTACCGTCTGTTAAAGATTATAAACTTTATACGTGAAAAACCAAGAAAAGTATAAATAACCATGATTTTTTTGGTTGGGGGGAGGGGGGGATTTTTTCTTCGGAAAGGTCTTAAAATTTGACTTTTGGCACACTGATTATTAGGTTAAATTTTCATTTAATCTGGAAATCATCTTTAGAGCTGTACCATTTCTTAAAGATTATGCCCTTTATACGTGGAAAAACCAAGATTGCACTGTATTTACTGTAAATTATCCAAATTATTTTTTTTACAGAATTTCTCTGATTTTAGTATAATAATGCATAAAACATGACTGATTAAAGCATTACTTGTGATCAATCCAAGTGTCGTCTTGTTTTTACACCTTGAAGGTAATGATTACACTAAAATGTGAATTGTTCTCAAGTAAGATAAAGAAAAAGCAAAATAATTAGATATACAGTTCACTGATATGTTTTGAATATACATGAGAGATAGTTCTCTGAATATATAGGAAAAACAGTTTTCTGAATATTTAGGATTACAATAAAAGGAATATATACGATGTACTGATATTTCACTCTAATTTATATTGGCCTTAGGTATCAAAACTAGCCATTATCTTTCGTGATTTGATTTTTGCTCGTATACGTATATCCATCCTTTGCTTCTACTCTTACAACTGCTAATGATGCTTCAGTAACTAATTTCATGCATCTTTCAAAATCAAACTTTCAGTCTCTTTTCAATCTTTGTTTCAAAAATTCTAATAGCACCATTCTTTCTCACAGTGATTACAGCTGTTCTGTCACAACCTATAGCCACAAGTTTGTCAAAGTTTAAGTTATTTTCAGTGCAGTATTTTAAAATGCTTTCTTCAATATGCTTTCCTGATCCACATAATGGTGTAATGTATCCCAGACACAATGAATTTCGCTCTTCCCTCAGAGACACATGTTCTTAAGTTATAGTTCTTCAATGTAATCTATCTCCAATTTTCTCTTGATGTAGTGTTTTATGTTTTCTTCCATCAAAATGTATACTTTCGATTACTGCTTCTAAAGCTTTCAGATAATCTTTTTTAGCGCCTTCTCTAGTTTTCTTTCGTTTTCTGAATACTTTGCTTCTGTCAATTATATGTGAAGAATCGTTTTCTGTTACAATGCCAACATCTTGTAGAGTTGCCGAAGCTATTGCTGCCACGCATATATCAGAAACCCCATACTGATCTGAGACCTTTGAAACCGTAGGTAGATGTGTTCTCATTTGTCTTTGTGACGCGTCTTAGGAAGTGTATGCTTGTGATATTAATTCTTCACACCCTGAGAAGAGCTACTACTTCTTTCTTCACCACCACTGTCAAAATACATAACAACTGTACTGTCCTGATTAACTTCAGACTTTAAACTTGGCTTTTCAGCCGTAATCGAGTCCCTTGTTTTCCTGTCTTCTCTTTGTCTCAATTTACTTGTCTGGGCTTTATCGAGCATGCCAATAACCAACTTTTTTGTTGACTTTTGGTCAAGAAGAAATTCCTGTTCTTTTGGCGGCACATTCTTTGATATTTCACAAATGCATTTAAAAATTGGCTTTTATTTGCACGCCGAAATGTCTAAAAGTTTACTTACAGCTTCAGTTTCAAAAAACGGAATCTTCATCATGTAATTACCATTTCTTTTGGATTTAGGGAATCGAATAAGGTTCTGGTATTCAGAAAAAATTGTCTATCATTTGATCAACACACCTCTGGGAAACTACAGGAATTAATGCTTTCTTCCAAATTTCTTCGATCTTCTCTGTTAGGATTTGAATTACCCTTGACTATGATGGATCTTTACCATTCCTACTCTGTTTTAATTCTTGTCTTTTATATAAGTAATATTTTATAACGTCTGCTATTGTTCGCAAAAGAAATTCATTTAATTTTGAAGGAGCTCCAAATATGGGACATTCCACTGCACTTCTAGTAATGGTAATCTACGGTTTCCCTTCACTCGCACTCATTTTTGCTCTAAAAAGGAGAAAAATTATTTGTAAAATAAAACATTTAAGAAATTTTAGAATAAAGGCTTAATGTTTAAAAATGATAAAGGAAGTTACACTAAACATATTAAATATAAAACTGTCAAACGAGATTACCAACGAACACTGCAAATGTACAATTTATGGTAAAAACCTATTGCGTGAAACAAGGAAAATATAAAGGTCCAGGTAGAGCCCTGAAGGAGTTTTTTAAAATTCATGAAATTTTGCACGTATATTACAGGTACTAAAAGGCAACTTTTGGCTGCTATCTGAAATCAAAATTCCAACTTTCGTTTTTTCACTCCACCCTAATTTACATACACACACACAAAACATGATTACAATAATTACGTCACACTACATGTTCAGAAAGTAAAAAAGTAATATAAGGTGAGCTGGGGGTGTTTGACCATACGAGAAGTTTGATCCATTGCTTTTATTCTATTTAATAAACCTTTTTTCTGATAGCCAATAGACGGAAGCATAGTATAATATAACTATTTACTTAATAATACTTTTCTACTTGTGAATGCTGATTTTCTATCATCTGAAGTGATAATAAAAAAAACTAATTTGGAAATTTGCGATTCTCCCACAGACTAGTTTGTTCGTAACTTTTTTTTTCTGCTAGCAGTAAATAGAGTTATTGAAGGTATTTTTGATTTAAAGCGTAATTTTCTTAACCCCTTAACTGTTGGAGGTTTTTTGACACCATAAACTAAAAATAGGCATTATACACCACTTTTTCCGTACTAAAATATTTGCTTTGTGTAATCGAAAATGGTCCGCCGATCAATAAAGTGAAGGTTGCGTTTAAAAATTACTGGTGTGCAAAAGCTTTTAGTAACAAAACAAGCAAACTCTTCTTGCCCGAACTGAGTTCGGGCTACACAGTTAAGGCGTTAAACTACTTATGGAATTGTGTTGCCATTGCATTTACCAGTTGCGCGGTTTTTTTCTTACGATTGCTTGATTGACGTAGCTTTTTGAAACAGTGTTATTTAATCTGAACTTTATTTAATCCGCTTTATTTAATCTGTAATTAAATATGGCATATATTAAAACGGTAACAATAAACCAGTCTGAAAAATATATCTCGCCAATTTGCAATATTGAAAATTGCGTATATACTAACAGGTGCACTAAAGGGTTAGTGAACTAAAGGATAAGGTAGTTAATAGAACATGTTATAGCTAATAACTTCGTGTTTATGTTGAAGCTAATAACTTCATGTTTATGTTGAAGATAATAACTTTGTGTTTGTAACTGTGCGTACTAAACATTTTTGCTAATACAAAGGAATCTTCATAAAGATTGTAAACCACGCTATCCAGACTTTTTACCTGAAAATTTTGTCACTAATAATTCTAAATATAATTCTTCTCCTGCAATTATTTCTAAATGTTTTGTCGTTAAATAAAGCTATTTGTTCTTTACGGAAACAGTAGCTTTCTGTGGACAGCGGGTGACGTGTTGGACACCTATGTTGTCGATATTTAAAATATAAATTGGAATACAAGTGACGATGTACTTCAGCGTGGGAGTTTTTTTAGAAAAAAGCAAATTGTTTTATACGACATTTATATTTTTTTGTTTTCAAGTAATAGGTAAAGTTCTAAGCCATACTTACAGTATTATAGAGAGTGGCGACTCGTGACTGTCTTTCTTTGGGGCACTAAATGCATGCCTAAAACACATATTACTTTCATACCATTTATTTTTTACAAGAAATCGTTTCTTCTTTAATGACAGAATTTTCTGCCAGTAAATAAAATAAAGTAATAGGGGTAAGGAAAAAAACAGCCATACATTCAGTGCCATACATCCAATAAAGCCAGTCATGAACCGCCACTGATTATAAATTTTGATTTATGAGAGGAATACTGTATAAGAATGCCTGGAAAGTAATCGAATGATTATTTGCGTGTTCAAAGCACACATGATTGCCATTTTGTCCACCTTTTTTTTTTTTTTTTTTTTTTTTTTTTTTTTTTTTTTTGTAATCAAATTTCTGATTTCATAGAAGAAATCAAATTTTTATTTTATGTAATCGCGAATCTTATGTTATTAAATGAAGCAAAACTTACTACTCCGAATTTACAGTATAAATTCGCAATTTCTGTTTCGAAAAAGAGGCCACTGGCAACCCTACAGACAACTCCGTATGTCAATTTAACATCTGTTACATTTGTGTAAAATGTTATCCACTTTCTTTTTTTAATAATTAAGTGTTGACATTAGAACAGCTGCAAATGTCAATTTGAACCAAGTCGAATAAACATTTATTAATGTAATAAGTTTACTGTGCATAGAAAATGTAATAAAGGGCAGCTTTGTTTTACTAAATATAATTTCTGTTTGGTAACTTATTTATTCATGAAGCGGGGTCTTTCAATGGGAGAAATTCTAACAGAACACTTTAAACCAAATAATCTAGAATTGATAAATAAAGTAAAACATTTGTTTCCATTTTAACATTCCCATTTTTCTGACAAATTTCTGAATCCATTTCTGTTCGAAAACGCATGAAATTGGCAGGTGTTTTCATTCAGAAACTATGCAATCAAAATACGGTTTTCACTTATTAGTAAAAGCAAAAATTTCTTTTAGAAAATAGTGTCAAAGATGAGGTTCTGAACCAAATTTCCGATGCGGCAGAGCGATAAAGGAGAAAAACGTGTCGTCACGTGACACGAATCGCTTATAACTCGATAAGTAATTTATGTATCAAAAAATGGAAAACTCATTTCGATTCCAAATTGTTTTTATAGTCAGTCCTGCCAATTTTATTCCTTTGCGTTAGAGTATGAGTCAGAAATTGTGTCAGAAATTTTCGCGTTGTTGAGCAAGAATGCTGATTTATGTTTTAAATTTTTGTGAAGCAAATGCTGAAAATGTTTTGAGTTCAATGCTTTGAGATTATGAATATTTCACCATGATATCCCTAAAAAAATCAACATTTTACAAAAAATTGAACAATACAGGATTATCTACATAGTTTCACATCCCCCTATCATTTTTATTAAATGGATTTATTGAAATTTCGACAGAAGACGAAATGCTTAAACTATATAGTTCTCCGGGCTTATTTCTTCAAAGGAACTAAAATAAAATGTTAAAATTGGTTGTTACATTTGTTTTATTTGTAATTGATATCTGGCAATATATTTAATATGATGATATCCCCGTATGACAAAATAAAACACGCTTCTTTATAATGAATTTCACTGGAACTAAAAGCGGGCTTTTAATTTTATTTAATTGGCAGGAAATTTATATCCATCGCATTCATTTAGATATATTGAGTCAGGGCTGCTTATCTACCACTATTTCTGTCTAGAAAGATTTTCTGTATTTAATGACAGAATATTTGTGTTTCAATAAAACAAAGATTTATATTCCAAAATACTTGTGACAAAACGTTTGCATACCACTTCTCGACGAAATTCTGCTAAATGCATCCGGTGACCGGAAATGATAGTTATAAAACAGCTTGGTGTAACATTTTAAGCATAAAGGAAATTTAACAATAAGAAAATCCAACCACCACACAAACAGAAGAAAATGCTTACGTGGTGTTCTCGATCGGAATTTTTCCAAATTATCTAGATATCTACTAGTATTATTTCCGAGTATAAATTCAGTTATTTTTTTATAATAAGTGGTGGTAACTGAAAATTAAATAAGAAGGGCATACTATTCTTATTTTTTTCAAAATTTTGGTTTTTCGAGAAACTTGCATATAAAAGAGCAAACTTTCTGCTCAATTTAAAACAAACCATATATAAAATTCCTTTGCTTGCGCTAGTTATAAATAGATTCATATTAGATTATCACTATGTAAGGAAATCTTTAAAGAATTTTTTAAAGTCGTTTAAATCAAAATGTTGAGAATGTTCTCCCCTTTAATTTCGCGCAAGATTTCTCTTGACTGATTATATATTTTTTGCGTGCAATCTTAACGAATTTATATGTTATATTTCTGTCTTGAGACTGAACTTAAAAATGTATATATGTTAGAAAAGTTTATACTTTTAAAATGATGTTGAAATTATTGCGTATTGTTTTCTCGAAGTTTATCCTTTTACAATTTCTTTTTGTACATTAGAAAAAAAGCAGATAAATTTAAGTCTTAAGATATAGATATTCTCTGTAACATGTAAAAACTACATGTAAATTATTCCCAGAAATAATTTGCGTGAAATTCGGTAGTTCCTCAGAATGCTGTAAAATATGTATTTTGACAAGGGTCGTAGCATATAGGACACATTGTATTGCTCATACCAGTATCACTAATTAATAAACTTGGGGATAAATTTCTTTACCATATGCAATAGAAATATATCACGAACATAATTTCTTCTAAAATAGTGGTAGAAACAATAAAATTTGTCCTATACGCTGCGAGGCCTGATTTTGAGATAAAACTTAATAAAGTACATTTTGTTAAAACTTGAAATATCGAATGCTAGTACAGGGGTGCACAACCGCTGGCCCATGTATTACCAAGATATCACTATTTTTGCGCCGAATAATTTGCATTATTTAATGACAGAAATTTTGTTATTGAATAAGTTGTGAAACAATCAACAAGATCAAAACACAATCAACGATTTATAAAGCACTGAACACTAAATGTTTATTTACACAATTTTCCAACCTTCCTATCATTTAAAAAAATAACCTCATTTAAACTTAGGACTCAAGAAGATATGCTTAACCAGCTAAACAGGTTAAAAAAAAATGTTCAACTCATATGCCTGATTACCATTTGGGCACACGTCCAGCAGAAATAAAATGATTGAAATTTTTTCCTCATGCATGCCAATAAATTTTCATGAATAGGGCGTTTTAATAAGACAAAAATTTCTATTAAAATTTTACTGGTGGATTTAATGCGTTCAAAATATTACGGTAGTAGATCATGTATGACGAAATATTTCGTCATACCCAGTTAATAGGGCTTTTTAAAATTCTTAGTGCTTGAGTGTTACCACTGTTTAAATAAGAATTAATTATTAGCCTTATTTAAACACAAATTCAATAAGGCGATTATTAATTAAAGGAAATATTACTATTTAAACAAATGGTAGTTATCCAAAGATCTAAGTAAGAAGAAAACCGCCGAACTTCGTTCAAATTGTTCGCCGAAATTGTTCAGAATGGTTGATTGATGATATTTTTTAAAATAATTTTATTCGCTTTTTAATGATAGACTATATATATTGTCATTACTAAAGCGAATACTATTGCTTCAAAAAAGCGGTAGCAATCAAGAAATCTAAATAAATAAATTCGCCCAAATGGCAACACCGGCTTGCATTGAATTCTGCTAAGCCTGTCTGCTATATTGTGGCGAACGTCTTCTGGAATATAAACAATTGAAGATAACGTAGTTTGTTAAATTTGACATTTAGCATACTTTTGTGCATAATGATTGAAAACAACAAACCGGTTATTTAAGGTTGTTTGCAAATCCAAAAGAGCTACTTTCTGACACATTTCAGAATTCATATCTGTTCCGAAACGCATGAAATTGGCAGTTTTTTCAGACAGAAACTACGTAATAGAAATACGTTTTCCATTTATTAGTGAAAGCAGAAGATATTTTAGAAAATAGTGTGAAAGCCGGCGTTTTGAACAGAATTCCCGATGCGGCACAGCGATAAAGAAGATAAAAGTGTCGTCACGTGACACGAATCGCTTATAACTCGATAAGTAATTTATGTATCAAAAAATGAAAAACTCATTTCTATTCCAAATTGCTTCTGTATCCAGGCATGCCAATTTCATGGCTTTGCGTTAATAAATGAGTTTGAAATTGTGTCAGAAAGTTTCGCGTTTTTGAGCAAGTCCATTGAGATCCACATTAAAATAATGCTGATTTATTTTTTAGCTTTTTTCTGAAGCAAATGCTGAAAACAGTTTGAGTTCCGTGCTTTATTATTATGAATATTTTACCATGATATCTAAAAAAAATCAACATTTTACGAAACATTGAACTATGTATGTCTATCTACATAATTTCGCATCGCCAAGTTTCCCACACTCCAAGGAGTAAGGCACCACTATCAATGATAAGAAAATTTCTATTTAATTTTTTAAACACAAAATTCATAACCGCCTTGTTTATTCACAGAGTTTGTGATATATTTCAATAGTTGAATAAGGCTAAAAAACTTAAACATTTGTGGTAGGACTATGCGAACCCTGCGCATCCCCCTATCATTTTTATTAAATGGATTTATTTAAATTTCGACAGAAGACGAAATGCTTAAACTATATATTTCTCCGGGCTTATTTCTTCAAATGAATTAAAATAAAATGTTAAAAATGGTTGTTACATTTGTTTTATTCGTAAGTGACATCTGGCAATATATTTAATATGATGACATCCCCGTATGACAAAATAAAATTTTATTTTTATTTAACTTTTATTTTTATTTAATTGGCAGGAAGGCTATATCCATCGACTTCATTTAGATATTCTGAGTAAGGGCCGCTTATCTACCACTATTTTTGTATTGAAAGATTTTCTTTGTTTAATGACAGACTATTTGAGTTACATTAATACGAAGATTTATATTTCAAAATATTTGTGATAAAACGTTTTCAGGCAAAAAGTTTCCACACCAATTCTTAACGAAATTCTACTAAATGCATCCGGAGAACGGAAAAGGAGTTGCAAAACGGTCTGGTGCAACTGTTTGAATATAACGGAAACCTAATAATTACAAAATGCTCCCACCTCACAAACAAAATTAAATGCTTATGCGTTTTTCTCGATCATAATTATTCAAAACTTCCCAAACATCTATAAGTATTATTTCCGAGTATAAATTAAATTACTTTTTCATAATAAGTGGTGGTAACTGAAAATTAAGAAGTGCATACTGTTCTTAATTTTTCCAAAATTTTGGTTTTTTCAAGGAACCACTAGAAAAAGAGCAACGTTTTCTGCTCATTTTATAACAAACCGTACAAAAACATTTCTACACTTGCGCTAGTTATAACCAGATTCATATTAGATAATCACTATGTAAGCAAAGCTTAAAAGAATATTTTAAAGTCGTTTAAATCAAAATGTTGAGAATGTTCTCCTGTTAAATTTCGAGCAAGATTTCTCTTGAATGATTATTTAATTTTTTGAATGCAATCTTAACGAATTTATATATTATATTTATCTCTTGAGACTGAACTTTAAAATGTTTATATGTTAGAGAAAATTATACTTTTAAAATAATGTTGAAATTATTGCATATTGTTTTCTCGAAGTTTATCCATGTAGAATTTCTATCCATAACAAAGTCTATCCATGCACAAAAAGTAAGCATATAAAATTCAGTCTTAAGATATAGATATACTCTGTAACATCTAAAAATAACATTTAAAAGTATGAAGTATTCCCAGAAACAATTTGGGTGAATTTCTGAAAATCCTCAAAATTCTGTGAAATATGTAATTTGAGATAAAACACATTAAAATACATTTTGTTAAAACTTGAAATATCGAATGATCTAGTACAAGGGTGCACAACCGTTGGTCCATGGATTATCAATATTTCACTTTTTTTACACCAAATAATTTGCATTATTTAATGGCAGACATTTTGCTATTAAATAAGTTGTGAAACAATCAACGAGATCAAAAAACTATCAACGTTTCATAAATCATTAAACAATAAATGTTTATTTACACAGTTTTCTACACACCCCCTTCCTATCATTTAACCCTTACAGGACCATAAGATGTCCAATACTAAATATGCCAATACAACACAACATTTTAGCTATTGTGGGTGTAAAGTAAGATAATATCACCATGTCTCTGTGATACGCTTTAACCCTTTAACGGACATTGGTTTCCCTATGAAACCACACAATTTTACCACAAAATTTTAATTACGAAATTCAACAATGACAGCAGAATTTTAATAGAAATGTTTTCCATTTATTATGAATGTGAAATATCGCTTTTTTCTTATATACAAATAAATTTGTTCATAATTTCCGGTGTCAATCATTTATTTCAACATTTTTGTAGAAGGGAAAAATATTTCCCTTGAGCGTGAAAGGGTTAAAACATTAGCTCATTCAAATTTCGTCACAAGACAATATGCTTAACCTGTTAACCAGGTAAATGACATTTGTTCAACCGATATGCTTGAATACCAATGAGGCACACTTCCAATCGGAATAAAATAAAATAAATATTTTCCTCATTCATGTCAATAATTTTGCATGAATCATGCGTAAGCAGAATTTTGCATGTTTTAATAAGAATAAAACGTCTATTAAAATTTTACTGGTGGAAGTAATGCGTTCAAATTATTACGGAAGTAGTTCGTGTATGACGAAATATTTCGCCATACCCAGTTAATAGGTATACAATTTTTCAGGTATATACAGGTAACTATATAATTTACTTGGCTATAACTTTTCGGGAAATATTTCGTCAAGGAAACTCAGGGTGAAAAAGTGGTTGTTATATTTGTTTCATTCGGTAAAAGTGACATGGCAATATTTTTAATACATAGACAAACCCTTATGACAAAATAAAACACGTATATTTATAATGAATTTCATATGAATTAAAACGCTGCATCTGTAGTTTTTTTAAAATTAGAACAACAGTTATTTACCATCGCCATTTTTTTTAGATAGTCTGAGCGAGAGCAGCGGAACTACCACTTTGTTTGTATAGAAAAATATGCGTTAATAAACGACAAATTATTTGCGATCTGTAAAGGCGATAAATTTTATTATAAAATATTTGTGACGTACAGTTTTCAGGCAAACGTTTGCACACTACTGCGCAATGGAATTCTGCATGGGAAGAAAAAAAAGCCAAATGGAAAAACGGTTACTGTGCCCTGTATTTTAACCAACTAAGCGTGTGGAACGTAATATTCCGTTCACTAAGCTCCAGGTTTCACTGCAATATATGCAATGCTTAAGATAATATAATTCTATAGATTTAATGAATTTTCAAAACATTGAAGAATGATTAATACTTTCAAGGGTTACATTCATATTTGTAATTAAGTTTTATTTATAATGCTGAAAGAATCATGTTTTTTTAGCATTTCAAACAAAATGCACAGAAAACAACATTACAATTTTACCCTTTTTCAAAACGCTCAGAAGGTTTAAATCAAACTTAAGCAGTCAAACTAACAAAAACATCTCTTAAGCAAACACCACACGAACAGAATATATCAGCTCATTTGATTTCCTTGATTAGGAACCTATAATTAATCAGACAGGTTCAATAGCACAATTTCCGTGCATACATTCGGTTAATTATTTGTAATAAGTGGTGGTAACTGAAAATTAAAAAAGTTGGCATGACAGTCTTTTAAGTTTAACCTTCCTACCTTGAATGGGTCTAATCGACCCGTTTGAATATTTGATTTCATTCGATTCGAACCAGAAAAATTTTCATAAAGAAGTTAAATAACAGATCGACATAACTAAGTAAAATAAATATCTTAAAAAGTTT
Organism: Maratus michaelseni; assembly: GCA_963931845.1. NCBI lineage: Eukaryota > Metazoa > Arthropoda > Arachnida > Araneae > Salticidae > Maratus > Maratus michaelseni. Next base: position 62,501,744 of record OZ007586.1, on the reverse strand, counting down.
TAAATAAGAATTCTGGTGTGAAATGTTTTTATCAAGGATGAGTAAAATTTCAACAGGGTAGGAAGGTTAAACCTTTTTAATTTTTTGAGGAAGATGTACATGAAAGAGCAACATTTTCTGCGGATTTTAAAAGAAATCGCATTAAAAATTTCCATAATTATGCCACATTTGACTATAATCATATTAGATAATCCCTTTGTACCCAATGCTTCAAAGAGTACTTGTAAGTTGTTTATTTCTAAATGTTTGCAAATGTCTTCTTTTAAATTACGTCCAAGATTCATCTTGAACCATTTTATATTTTTACACGCAACTTTAACAGATTTATAGATTATATATCTTAAGTCTGAACCTATATATGTATGTGTTTAATATATATATATAAACTCTGAAAGTATGGCATATAATTTTTGTATGCTTTTCTAATAGTAATAGTAAATGGTTTTTTAAACCATCTGTAGGGACTTAAAAAAAAGCGGGATTTTTCAATTTTTTACGAAACTAAGAGTTTCGTAAATTTTTCGGCTAGGAGTAAAGTTAATGAGGATATTTTAAATACTTTCCAACCTAGTTGAAAAGTGTTTATGACTTCGGTTTGTCTTCCGTATGGCCGTCTGGCCGTCAGCCGTCTGCCGTCTGGACGTCTGGCCGTGCTCTAACTCTCGTAAATATGCTCGGATTGCTCTGCAATTTTTATATGTTATTGTCGATATCTATAGCATGTTCCCTATTTCAATGGAAGTGTGTAGCACTTATAGTTTTTTTACAGGGACACTCAAAACAATTCCGTTATATTGCGGTCTATGAGGAAAAATCATTTGCGGTTTACTTAAATAATGTTTCACTATTTTAAACGCATTGAAATTTATATATATCACTAAGGTGAATTAGAAGAAGCTTAATATGGAATAGGGTGTGCATAGCAGTCATCGTTCATTTACAGGGACACACAAAAGAATAATCTACTGTCTGTTAACAATAATTCCTGGAAGTGCGTTTTAAGTTACTGAACGCGAGTTTAATTTTAACTCGCATTTTGTCTATTACGTGGTGTGTATAAATTCTGTAGATCCTATACAGGGAAGCACAAAAGTTCGCGAACACATTTCCGTTTATTGACAGAAACTCCAGACGGAGAATTTTAAACTATGCTACGCGTTTCCTAACTGAAATAAAATTTAGCATCCTATGTAGTATATATACAAATCTATACATCCGGTACAGGGCGGAATAAAAGTATTCGGATATTTTTCCAAATATTGTATATGTTGGAATTTCCTGAAATTATGTTTTTAAATATGCTATGTGTTTTCCAAATTGTTTATTTAGTTGTTATCTTTTAGCTTATTAAACGGTATGATTAGTAAAATTATTTTGGAAGCGTTGGAAAGTGTTGCATAATCTATGCTTGACGCATGATTTTTTGTTCTTGTTTATTTTTAAGCATACTTTATTTAACACTAGAATGCATCTGTATTGCCATGGGAATTGCCATTTAGCCGGGTTAATTTTCATTAAGATTGCCTGATTGCCGCAACTTTTGTGAAACAGCAATATTCACCTTAGCCGATCTGTAATTAAACAAGTTGGAAATTGTGCCTCAAACGGGACAAATGAGGTGCCTTTCCTACTATAATCAGTTTTAAAAATATTCAGATCTTGGTCCAATAGCTGTTGCACTCTTATACAAAATTTATTTTTAGCAGGTTTTTGTACTATATGTATTAATTTGATTTTATGAAATTAAGTTTCAATACACTTTTACAAACAATTAATTACAATTGTGTTACATTAAAATTATACTATGCGCAAATATACAATACAAGACATTGTAAAAAAAAAATCATTGTTTTTATTTCACTGAAATTAATTATATCATCTGTTATGGTACGATTAATTTCCGTAATAAAATAAGCACAATTTAAGTTGGCAGCCTTTTATCTTTTGTTGAAGTTTACTGAAAATTCCAATTGTAAACTTAAGCCTAGCTTTGAAAAATTCAGAAATGGAAATCCATATTTAGACATTTTTTCCATTTAATATCTATTTCTCTGGAAACTTTTATCCAAAAAACTGTCGGTAGATTATACAGGGTGGCTAGTGCTCAGGGAAAAATACAGTAAAAAAAGTATACTGACAATTACCAGTATATTCCTATAGACAAATTCAAATTGATTATTTGATCAAATAATCACCATAAATTTTTCTATAAGAATATACTGGTGTTCATCACTTTTTTGACTGTATTTTTCCCTGACCACTAACCACCCTGTTATATGATTGCTATAATTGAACAAGTTTAGTATACAAAATCGGTTTTTAAGTTCAGAAATATGGAAATAATATGACTCTATCTTAAATAGGATGTAATCACCATGGCAACATAGAAACATTACCTATCATGGGATATCATAGAACTAATTATGTATGATAGGATTTAAAAGAATGAAGAAAACTTTTATTATTTTTTTAAAGTTTTGATTCGATTTTCATAAATTTTTAAATGACCCGAAAATATCCTGCACCGATTATATATATATTAAATTTCAAACCATTCGGTTGGGTAGTTCTTGTGCTGTTATATCTGGGTTGACGGACAGATGGGCGGACCAGTCGAGAACTATAGTTGCTAAGTATTTATATAATTAAGAACGCACCTAAAATGGTAATCCTGAGAACAGGAATTCAATATTTTTAAAGCTTTATGAGTGGAAAACCATAAAATTTCTGTGTAATAACGTACACCTGATTAACTTCACTACCCATATCTCCTAGGTAACTTCTAATTTTACTATGATTAATTACGAATTAAGCACGCGCATACGAAATAAAACTTACAATTTCACATAAAATTTTAAGCAAGTACCTGTCACTTAAACTTTAAAAATATATCAAGATAATACAAAAATATACAAAGTATGGTCAAGACAAAAAAAAAAAAAAAAAAAAAAAAAAAAAAAAAAAAAAAAAGATTCTCGCTTAGAAACTCTGCCGAAGATCACCGAAATTAACCTGTTATAATGGTGCCAACAGATTACAAAAACCATTGCTATTTAGTGTTATACTTAAATGTGGTTTGGGGTCATCTACATATCGGAATTACAACAAACTATAAAATTTTCAATACTATCAACTAATTTTCACACTATATTTAGATTATTCTGTAATAGTTTGATTCTACGGTATATGTTAATTTCAGGTAGCAAACGGAAAGTCATTCTGTCAAGTATTTTAGGAATTTCGCAGTTTTCAAAATTTGCAACTCCGAATGTTAAATTATTTTACAATCGTTACAAAAAAAAAGAAGTTAGAATGCGGGTAGTTTTTTAAGCATAACTCGCAAACTACTTGCAAAAGTAGTAGTAAATTTGAATTCACATATGAATCTTCAAAATCCATTTTCTAAATCGTTTTCTGTTAAAAAAATGCACAGACTATAATTAATATTCTTTTCAAATATTATTTTCAAATATTTTTTTCAAATATTATATATCTTGAAATATCTATTCAAAAAAAATTATTTGTAATCTGTCAACTTTTTAATAGAAAACAATTTCAGAAAAAAAATATATTTGGATTAAAAATTACAGTTTATTTCGACAAGTAGTTTTTCAGTTATTTTTGCAAAACGCCCCGATTTGTATCCTCTTTTGCAACGATTGAAAATTAATATAACGTTGTGAGTTCAACTTTAAACCCGCATAATTCCTGAACTACTTTACCGAATGACTTCTCGTTTAGTATACGATAGTAACGTCTATGGAATAATCTAAATATTATGTCAAAATTAGGCGTTAGGATTAAAAAATTGAAAGTTTGTTACAATTTCAATAAGTAGATGACCCCCGAAGAAAATTTAAGTACAGGTTTTATTAGTAGACGTTATTTTTAATTGGTTAGTAACATCCACATTTTTTACGAGGATTTGTGGGAAGTACATATATAAATACATATATATCTTTACAGAAACACAATATTAAAATTGTTCTAAGTAAAATAAATTAGCCATCCTCTATAGTTCTATATAAGATATCTAGGTATTCCACTAACATGTTTATTGATGACCATTATTTCCAAAGTCTAATCTTCTTGGTATATTTCCTATAACATTGTAGTTCAAATATACCCCGACGATTAGTGTTTAGAAATAGTGATATTTTAATAGGAGTCCAGTGGAACACATGAATTTCATCTACATATATCTCGTACAGACTTTGATGCCCCACATTTTTTAGTTATTTCAAACAAAAACCAAATTCACGAAAAGACATCTTGCATAACACGTATGTAGCGACTAAACAATTAACGAATACAAATATTCCGTTTTAATGGAAAAATTCAGCATTTATATAAGACGAAAATTATTAATCGGAAATATTGGTACTAAGAAACTGGATGTTTTGACTACTATAAGTTATCTTGCGTATTATATTCCTGAAAAAAAGAATTATATATATATATATATAAATAGGCACATTTCAACCTGAAATTTAATATAATAAATAAAAAAAGTTATGTACTATATTTCATTAAATAAAACAGCACACAATTTTTTAGCACTTTCCAACCTAGTTGAAAAGTGCTTATGACTTCGGTTTGTCTGGCCGTCTGGCCGTCTGTCCGTGCTCTAACTCCCGTAAATATGCTCGGATTGCTCTGCAATTTTTATATGTTATTGTCGTTATCTATGGCACGTTCCCTATTTCAACTGAAGTGTGTAGCACTTATAGTTTTCTTACAGGGACACTCAAAAGAATTCCGTTACATTGCGGTCTATGGGGAAAAATCATTTGCCGTTTATTTTTAAAATGTTTCACTATTGTAAACGCATTGAAATTTATATAGATCACTAAGATGCATTAGAAGAAGCTTAATATGGAATAGTAGGTGTATAGCACTTAGAGTTATTTTACAGGGACAGTCAAAATAATTCCGTTACATTACGTTAATGGAGAAAAATCGTCTGCGGCTTATTTAAATAATGTTCCACTATTTTAAACGCATTGAAGTTTATATATATTACTAAGGTGCATTACAAGAGACTTACTACAGAATAGTGTGTGTATAGCAGTCATCGTTCATTTACAGGGACACACAAAAGAATTCTCTACTGTCTGTTAACAATAATTCCTGGAAGTGCGTTTTAAGTTACTAAACGCGATTTTAATCTTAACTAGCTTTTTGTCTATTACGTGGTGTGTATAAATTCTGTAGATGCTATACAGGGCAGCACAAAAGTTCGCGAACACATTTCCGTTTATTGACAGAAACTCCAGAAGGAGAATTTAAACGGTGCTACGCGTTTCCTAACTAAACTAAAATTTAGCATCCTATGTATATATACAAATCTATAGATCATATACAGGGCTACATAAAAGTATTCGGATATTTTTCCGAATATTGTATATATTGAAAATTCCTGAAATTACGTTTTTAAATATGTTATGCGTTTTCCAAATTGTTTACTTAGATGTCATCTTTCAGCTTATTAAACGGTAATGATTTGTAAAATTATTTTAGAAGCGTTGGAAAGTGCTACATAATCTATGCTTGACGCATGATTTTTCGTTCTTGTTAAATAATTGTTTTGGTGCAAAACATGTTTTTATGATTTAAAATAAGCGCCGAAGTTTGGCAGCTATGTAAAACAGGCCTTTAATTTTTTTTCTTGAAATTAAAGGCTGTTTTTTATACATTTTTATTAGAATACTCAAATTGTAACACCGAGTTTCGTCAAAAACCGAGAATATCTGTACGATTTGTAAATTAAAAAAATATTCATTGAGGTACCAGACATTTTATGTAACGTCTTGCAGTAAACATTTAAATATTATTTTCAGAGACAGTATTGAGTAAATGAAGTCTCGTTTACGGTGTCCGAGATTCCAATTTTTCATGGATGGAAGACATCTTATCAGTGTCCACAGTTGCCAGCCCTTTACTTTTTAAAATTCCCATTGCTTGACCACCACCATTTTCTTGAAATGATATAATTCGCTTTATTTTCGCATTGTTTAACCCCTTAATTGGTTTGTCCGTACACCGGACGTGCAAGAAGAGTTTGCTTGTTCCGTTATCCAAATCATTTGGCTACCACTAATTTTTAAACGCAATATTAGATTTGTTTAAAGACGAGGCGAATGTTTCAGCAAGGCGAATATTTTAGTTTGGGAAGAGTGGTACTTCGCCTATTTTTTTTTAGTTTATTGTGAGAAAAAAAGAACCTGTTAAGGAGTTAAACTGTCACTGAATAAGGAGATTATTCGTACTTTAAAAAAATGGTGGGTAAGGAACAGAGGCGTAGCGTCAAGGAGGCAGGATCACTTTACTACCAGTATTTTCTATACTATATTTGGCCTTATTTAATTCCTTCTCTTTAAAGATTAAATAAGGCCAAATGTATTATATAATTATATTGGTAGTAAAATGATCGTGCCCCCCCCCCCATGACGCTACGCCACTGGTAATGAAAGAAGCGAACCTGTGAACACTGTGAGTATTGTCAACTGGGCATTTTTTTTAAAATCAAATTCAACGCAGTTTTTGTGGTACATTTTAAATTCCAATTGCTTGATTGTCGCAACTTTTTTCATATACTATAATTCGCCTTATTTTCTTTTTCTTTTCTCTGTTATTTAATAAGGCGAATATTACTACTTCAAAAAATTGGCAATCAAGAAATTTAAATAAAAAAAAGTAGCAAAATGTAACACTGGCGTAGTGCTGCGATAGACGTTTGTTTAAATTCTGATTTCGTCATTAAATTTAAAAATAAAATAATCCTTACATTTAGAAATAAATCACTTTATAAAAATACAACTATCCATCTTACATAACGACAGATTAAATATAGCGGTTAATAGTTGAATAAGTCAAATAATACGTTTTAATAAAAGTGGTAGTAATCAGTCGTTCTGAGTAAGAAAAAAAAAACTACCCAAACTTCAGAATTGTTTAGACGCCGCCGTGATTATTACACTTTTTTTAAATAATATTATTTGTTTTGACAGATTATATATTACTTATTACAAAAGTTAACATTACTATTTTAAAAAAGTGGTAGAACCAAGCAATTTAAATATTAAGAAAATTCTCCCAATTTGTAATCTGGCTTGCTTTCAATTCTGTTAAACATGCTTGCTGTATTTGTAGCGAACTTTTTTGCATAAATAACAAATAAATATAAAGTACGTTTTTCAAAAGTTAATTTCGCACACTTTTGCTGAAGGATTTAAAACCACAAAATAGGTAAATGAAAAAAAAATAACTTATTCACTTTTTACATTTTTCGTGGAAAAAATGGGGAAAATATTCTGATTTCATCGCTTTGAGATTCAGAAAATTTTTCCACGATAGTCAAAGTTTTATAAAACATTGGACGTTCTATAAAAATCAATGTTTTATAAAATATTGAACCATACATGTTTTTTCGAATTGTTTTCGACATTACAAGCATTTTTATTCAGTAGGCTCTGTAAAATTTTGATACGGGATTAAATTCTTAATCTATATACTTTTTGTGCTTATTTGTTTAAAGGAAGTGTTTCCTCGCTTTGCTAATAAAATCTTTCAGACACCTCTAATTTCTAAATGTAATTCTCCTTTTATTAACCCATTAAAGCCGGAAATATTTTCGTCTTTAAAATGCAAAACTTACATTTCACACCAGTATTTTTAAATTTGCAATTTTTCTTTGCTTTATCAAGAACTTGGAGTCATAAAATAAATATAATGTTTCCGTAAGAAAATGGTTGAAATTTAGCTGGTACCATATGGACCGCTAAGCTGTGATGGCAGAGTTGCCAAGGCTCCGGCTTTTTGAACACCAGTAATTGTTTAGAGAAAATGTTGTTCTTTTAAATCGCAAAATGCTCCGATTAAATAAAACAACATTTTCTGTACTAAATTACTGGTATCCAAAAAGCCGGAGACTTGGCAAGTCTGTAATGGGTTAACTAGCAGACATTTTTCGATTGTGTAGAAGAAATATTTTATTACACAAAAACCTACGTTTTCTCCCTGGTTTTAATTTATTGTGTCAAAAAAAGAATCTGTTAACAGGATTCGTACGCTTTTACCACAATTTTTTAATAGATTTTTTCTATTTAATATTTAAATAGCAGAAATTTCAGAAACCTCGTTCAACTGCAGGATTTGTAATACTTTTCTGCGTTTAAACAAGGCGAAAAATTGTATTAAAAATTGTGGTAAAAGCGTACGAACCCTCGTTAAGTGTTAATAAGAAAAAAAAACTTTAAAATCCACCACACAACCAGGTAAAAGACCTTATGCTGTTTTCTTGAGCAAGTAAATTTGAGGAAATCTGTTCAGATCTGCGCGTATTGTTTCTGTGTGTATGTGTTCAGTTATATCTTTGTAATAACTTGTTGCAACTAAAGATTTATTAAAGATGTTATACTACTTCATAACATTTAAAATAATTCGATTTTTTAGGAACATGTACATGAAAAAGCAGCATTTTCTACGCATTTTAAAACAATCCACACAAATATCCTCTAATTATTCTAAATTTGAATAAAGTAATATTACATTATCCCTACACAAGCCAAGCTTAGAAGAATATTTAAAGTCTTTTATTTCAAAATGTTCAAAATGCGCCTTATTTAAATTGGACGCAAGATTTCTCTTGAGCCATTTAATATTTTTATATGTAATCCTAACTAATTTATAATTTATATCTCTAGCTTTAGATTGAAACTAAACTTGTGTATATGTTTTAGCAATGTTTATATTTTAAAAATGAAGTTGAAGGTATTGCATATTGCTTTCTAGAAGTATATCCCGGCACAATTTTTTTGTAAATGTAAAACGAAGATACTTAGTTACAGTCTTAAGTGGTAGGTGCAATCTATAACATCTAAAAACATGATGTAAAAATAAGTAGTAGTCCCTGAAATATCTTGCGTGCAATTATGAAAAACCTCAGAAATATGGGAATGCTCTATTTGAAATAAATCCCCTTAGCGTTCATTCAGTATAAAAATTATTGAAACACGCCAGACATTATTCGCAGACCGTTTACGATACAAACACACCAAAATTGTCATAAGACTCGGGATATTGCTTTCCATTAGAATATGAAGGTATACTTGAAATAGGTCAGGTCTATTTCAAAAATTCACATATTGAAAATTGCACTAACTTTGATTTTTCAAATAGTAACACCCACATATTTGAGTATCACGTCCATATAACTACCGCTATTTTTGGAAATTAAAATTTGCCTTATTACTACTGTTAGGGGCAAAGTATTGGGTCATCCGGAATGTTTTGAGGTATACGTCTGTTGAGATAATATTGATTGAATTCACCAGAATTTAGAAACAAATTTATTTCAAAATAAGTAAAAGCAGTTATTCACTTACTTTATAAAAGCAATGTTTTATTCGAAAATTCTGGGGGGAATGTGTCATATATGGATAACAAGTATATAAGAAAAACCCAGAAGTTTCCGAATGTTGCTAAAATATTGAAAATTTGACCGACACCAGGATTTAATAACAAATTTAGTTGAAAATAGTAAAAGATTTTTTCAGGTATATTATTATAACCAATTTTTTTCCGACATTCCGTTACCATTGTGGCATTTTGGGATTAAAATTAAGTGGGATATGTAATATTCCACTACACTTCAAGGGGTTAAATGAAAGAATATTTGCGATTTATTAAAGTGAAGATGTTCATTCCAATATATTTATGATAAGGTGTTTTCAGCAAAGAGTTAGAACACCACTGCTCAACGCAATTCTAGTAAATTCATCGGGAAAAAAGAATAAAATAGAAAGACGGCTGGGTGCATATTTGTGAAGATAGAACCAACTTATTAAATGCTAATCACCTCTTTACCAACCACCACACAGACAGAACGGTTTAACGTATTTGGTTTTCTTCATCACGTTATTCAATATACCACTAGACAAGTCTTCTCGCATTAATTCGTGTGAATATTCAGTTTATTTTACGTAATATGTTATGGAAAGGGAAAATTAAATAAACGGGACATACTACTCTCAAGAATCCCAAAAATTTAACACGTGTATGGCAGCGCAAAGTTTTCTGCGGATTTTAAAACAAACCACATAAAAAATCGTATAATTATCATAGTAATCACTAAAATCACATTAAATTATCCCTATCTAAGTAATTTATATAAGAATACCGTAATTTCCTGTGTATAATCCGTGGATCAAACAAGGATCAAATCAAGGAAGAACAATCATGTTTCGACCCAGAAATTTTATTTTATAAAATGTAACTTTCTAGATCGCTATAAATATTTGACTTCAATTATTGAATAAAATTTCTGTGTCGAAACAGAATTGTTTGATCCGCGGATTATACGCCGGAAATTACTTTACTTTAACCCTTTGAGGGGCGGTGGTATATATTATATACCACCTAATTTTAATCCGTTTCAAACCAGAAACGTTTAATTAAATTTTACTTTTTTAACTTTGACGAAAAAAGTTGAAAAATTGCTTTTTCTTATTGTGAACTAAATTCTTTCGTAAATACCGGTGATAATTCAACGTTACAGGAACACAATTGCTTGCCCCTGAAAGGGTTAAAGTCGTTAATTTCAAAATATTTAAAAACTTGTTTCTTTTCAATTATTCGCAAGATTTCTCTTGAAGAATTTAACATTTTTACATGCAACCTTAATGAATTTATAAAACGCATTTTTTTGTTGTTGATGGAAAAATAAACATATTTATATTCAGGCTTAAGATATAGGTATGATATATAACATCTAAAAATATCATACAAAAATATTAAGTATTTTTAGAAATTTCAAGTGCATGATTCTGAAGAATCTCAGAATTCTGGGTGATTAATATTTTTAAAAAAATGTAGAAATGAAGGAGTCACTATTAAAATCCTTGCCCAACTGGTAACATTAACTTGCATTCAATTCTGACAGCCGTGTTTTCTGTATTTTTGGCGAGCGTGTTCGGGAAAATCAACGACGGAATATAATGGAGTTCCTCCAAACGTATATTTTCCACGCTTTTGTGGAAGGATTGAAAACCACAAAATAGCTCACTAAAAAAAAGTCCATATATATATATTATTTTTTTGAGAAACAATTGAGGAGTATATTTTGAATTCTACGCTTTGACATTCAGAAAATTTTACCCTGATACCTCTAAAAGTCAACGTTTTATAAAACATTGAAGCATACATGTTTATTCATATAGGCTTCAACGCGTTTAACATTTTTTATAAGTAGGCTCATTAAAAATTCGATACAGGACGAAATGCTTAAACTAAATAATTTTCCGTGTATATTCCTTAAAGGGAACTCAAATAAAGCGTTAAAAGTGGTTGTTAAATTTGTTTCAGGTGAAAAATGAAACTGTGCAATATTATAAATATGAAGACAACACCTTATGAATAAGTAAAACACGTAAATTTAAAATGAATTTCATAAGAATTAAAAGGTGACTTTTATTCTTATTTTAATTAGAACGGATGTTTTATCTATCACTATTTTTTTTTTCATTATTTATACTCTACTTGAATGCAACAGAACTACAACTAATTTTGTATTGAAATTTTGCCTTTTAATGACAGAATATTTGCCATTCTTTATGCGAATATTCGTATTCTAAAATAATGGTAATAACTGTTGTTAGAAAAAATTTTGCACCCTACTGCCAATGGGCTTCTTTTTAAAATTTAAAATTGCTTGATTCACACTACTTTTTTGAAATGTTATAATTTGCCCTTTTTTAGACTTATTTCATCTGTTATTAAGTAAGGCAAATTTTACTTTCTCAAAAAACTGGTGGCAATAAAGAAAATTCAATAAAAAAAAGTCACCTTCTGGCACAACTTGTCTACGTAAATATATCAAATACACAGGCAGTGTTGCCAGTGGGCTACTTTTTTAAAATTCAGATTTCTTGGTTCGCACCACTTTTTTAAATGGTATAATTTAGCTTGTATTCGCCTTATTTAATGTGTCATTAATTAAGGCGAATTTTACTTTCTCAAAAAACTGGTGGTAATCAAGTAAACAGAATTAAAAAAAAGTAGCCTACTGGCAACACTGTACACAGGAAGAATGAAGAGTAAATGGAAAAACGCCATGGAGCACTTTTGTAAAACAAAAAATCACGCCAAAAAATCCCTTTACCAAACACCACATAAGCAGATAAGAGAGCTTTTGTGGTTTTCTTGAACCAAACGAACTTTGAACCAAACGAGCAAATACCCGATACCGCTCAGCTAGCATTATTTCGGTGTGTGCATTCAGTTATTTTTTTGTAATAAGTGGTGGCAACTGAAAATTAAATAAAAGGCGCATACAATAACTCTTAATTGTTGGTACAATTGGATTTTTGAGATACATGTATGTGAAAGAGCAAGCTTTTCTGCGCATTTTAATATAAATCGCATAAAATATCCTATAGTTATTTGAGTTATGACTAGAATCAGTAGATTATCCCTGTGTAAGTATAGCTTAACAGAATTATTTAAATACCTTTTTTTTTTAAATTTTTGAAATGTGATTCTTTTCAATTGTACACAAGATTTATCTTCAACTATTTAATATTTGTCCATGTAATCTTAATAAAATTATAAGTGATACATTTCTTTTAAGACAGAACTGACACATGTATTATATTTTTTAGAAAAAATTTGATTTTAGAAATAACATTCACAGTATTGCGTATTTTTTTCCCTCGAAGTTTGTCCATTTCTTTTTTGTTTTTTGTATTTGAAACAATAAACATATTTTCGTTCAGTCTTAAGATATATGTATAGTCTATAACATTTAGAAATAGCATGTAAAAATATCAAGTAGTTTCAGATATATCTCTGTGAAGAACCTCATAATTAAGGGAAAGATCTGTTTGAGTTGAATTATTTTAGACCTTTTAGGTGTAAGTAAGTGCATTTCTGTAATGTTGAATTTACATGAGAATTTTCGAAAACTTTTATTTGAAAAAAAAAGGAGATGCACTTTTACCGCTTGATTTTTTAAAAAAAGTTGTAAAATTGAAATTCTTTAAAAAAATTCTTGTACAACTCTTGATTAAAATTAACCTATTATGAACACAATTATTTTTCTCTTAAAATTGGAAAAAAATACCGTAATTTCAGGCGTATAATCCGCAGCTCAAAGAGTCGTTTTTCGACCCAGAAATATTATTTTATAAAATGTAACTTAAAAGATCGCTGTAAATATTTAACTACAATTATTGAATAAAATTTCTGGGTCGAAAAACGATTGTTTGAGCTGTGGATTATACGCCGGAAATTATGGTACATTTATAGCTACTTTTTTTAGAATATAAATTTTATGTTCTAATTTAGCGAGGAGTTTTTGTCATCAAATAAATAAATGTATTTGTGTATTATGTACGGTGTGCAAACAACAAAAGTTCTTTCAGCTATGGTATTGCTTTAATGTAACGCTAGTCTAATATGGGTTAGGTGGGATAACATGTATCTCACCACTCTTTAAGGGTTTGAGAACTGTTGATATAAAAAAAACTCATATTTTACTAGAGATCGTGCATATACGTTTAACCCCTTAATCGTCGCGCCTTATACATTCACGGGTAGTGTAGGCAACTTTTTTAAAATTCAGATTGTTTGATTCCTACCAGTTTTTTTAAATAGTGCAATTGGATTTTTGCTCGCATTATTTTATCTGCCATTATGTATTTCGAATATTTCTACTTAAAAAAATTGGTGGCAATCAAGCAATCTGAATTTCAAAAAAGTAGCCTACGGTTATCAGGCGCGGCCATTAAAGGGTTAATACGTTTAACCCGAGAGAAATCGCACATATCTAGGGTATGAACAGATTTTACTTTGTCACCAATAAATACAAACAATAATTCTCAAAAAAAATTGTCAGTGACAACTGTTACAAATTGTAGGATGAAATACGCTAAAGATTACTTTTCGAAAAGTAGTGATGGTAATTTTAAAAATCCGTACGCACTCGGGGTATGTCATACCCCATGCGACTTCTCCCGGGTTAAAACGTATTGTAAACGGTAACGATTCTGGATAGGTATAATATGTAAAAGTCTTAACTACTTATACTTTTAAACGTATATAAACGTATATTCGCGAGCACTATATTTTAATAATCGACCGTTATTCACAAACCGTTATTAATCTTTTCAGAGGAAAAGTATTTCTATATCTAAAATGTTGAAACGATTGAATGAAACCAGGATTTATGAACTTATTTTTTAAAAACAAATAAAAGCTTTTCTCCACGTGCATAATAAAAGGAAAATTTATTCATAATTTCTGGTGCCATTGTGGTCTTTTGTGATTAAAATTAAGTGGTCTAAAAATAGTCAACTGCTCTTCAGAGTGTTAAAACGTCGTTTTTATTCTTATTTTAATTAACGGAAGCTATATCCGTCGTTTGCTTTTCATTTGAGATACTCTACGTCAGGTCCGTAGGACTGTAACTATTTTTGTATTGAAAAGTTTGGCTATTTAATGAAAAAATATTTGCGATTCATTAAAGAGAAATTTTTTAAGGCAAAATAGTGGTCGGGATGAAAGGTTGCACGCCACTGCTCTATGTATTTTTACCAAATGCTTGAAACAAGAAAACAAATTGAGAAACCGGTGTAGTGCGTTTCTGTCAGCAGAGCGAAAACCTAGTAACAATAAAAACATCTCTTACACAACCACCAAACAAACAGAACCAGAGATCGCAGGTGGCCTTCTAGATCATAAAATTTAGGACTATGTATACACATATGCTTGAATTATCTACGAGTATGTATTCAGCTAATTTTTTGCAATGAGTGGTGGTAAATGAATATTCAATGAATGGGGCAAACTTCTCTTAACAATTAAAAAAAAATTTTTCAAGGAATTTTCGTATGAAAGAGCAACATGTTTTGCACATTTTAAAGCAAACCGCATAAAACCCCCTATAATTATTCTAGGTATATCTATAAACTAATTATTAATTAATGAGCAACGCTTAAAATAATAATTTAAATTATTTTATTTCAAAATGTGTAAAGTATGCTTCTTCTAAATTGCGTGCAAGATTTCTTTTGAACCCTTTAATATTTTTTATGTGCAATCTTAACGAATTTATAAATGTACATATATTTCTTAAGATTGAACCTATACATGTGTGAATTTTAGACAAAAATATCTCTGCGAGTAAAGAAGTCATATTTCTTTATAAAAAAATAAGGTTTACAAAATCCGTAACAATTTTAAGCCACTTATTTCAACATATATTTATGAAATGTTATTGTTAGGCATTTAAATATCATTTTACAATGCAACACATAATTTTGCTGACTTTTAGTTCCAGCATGTTTTAAGGAATTTGTTCGGATATTTTTAACTTAACCCTTAATTGCATAGTGATGTAAATTTCCATCACTTTTTATTTAACTTTTAATAAATAAATCAACTTCTTCGCCACCACTATATTTATATAGAAATATTAATCCAGTAAATTTCCCGTGAACTATGTTGCTGAAGAAGGTTAAAAATCTATCTTAACATTTCTGGTGTCTAATATTTAATATATGTATAAAAAACACAATTGTAAAAGAAAAACTCGTGCAAAGAAGGGTTAAGTAATTTTAAATATTCGCTTAAGTTTTTTAGCGACTATGTACAGGGTTCGTACGGGTCCTGGAATTTTAAGACCAGGAAATTATTCGGTACCAATATTTTCTTATAGATAATTTCTTTTTAAATAAAGTGAAATTTCGCACGTTTGAACTGGATTTATTTTTTTAGAAAAGATATACTGGTATGGCACCTGGAAAAGTAACGGCACCCGTACGAACCCTGATGTATGAATACATCTTCATTACTTTTATCATCTAATGTTGTAACTCCAGTTATCTACAAAAGAAGGTATGCAACTATTGTGTAAGCTCAATTCCAATTATTCGATCGCTCACCTTTTTAAGTATTCTAATTACAAAAGTTCTTCTGAAAGTTCATAGACATTTAAATCATAAAGATTCCAAGAGTCGAGTTACTTGGATCAAAATCCGTAAAACTTTTAATGGACGTAAAATATAGTTATGAAAAATTATTGTTAGGCATTCAAATATCGTTTTGAAGTGCAACACATAATTTTGCTGGAGGTTAGTCGCGGCATGTTTTAAGGAATACAGTTTAGAAAATTTTGACGTAAGTACTAATTTTAATCATTCGCTTAGGTTTCTAACAACTTTGTGTATGACTACATCTTCTCTCTTTCCATTACCTAAGGATTTTTCTACACTTTCCTTAATAAGAGTATAAGATACAGCTACTGTGTGATCTCAATTTCAATAGTTCCATCCACTCACCTTTTAGAGTAATCTAATTATAAACATTTTTTAGAAAAATCGTCGAAATTTTAATCGTAAAGAAAAATCGAAGATTCGTAGAAGAAAAAGGAGAAATCGTTTATTGACGAAAAATGGATATCACCTCTTCCGACATGCATCTTTCTTATATCTAATAAGAAAAAAAATGTGAAGTGTCGCAACTAAATCATGCTTCAAGCACAAATTATCAAAATATTTCTAACACTTATAGATTTTAAAACACTACAAGGGAACTTAACCATTTAAAATGTAAAATAAGATAGCTAAGTAAACAATTTAGAAACTGCATGACACATTTGAAACGAATAACAGCAATTACTGTTGATAGCCGGAAAGTCACTCAAATTATTTTGTGCATCTATGAAGATGATCTAAATATCTGTATATACACTACATAGCTTGTAAAAATTAGCTTAGTTACAAAACGCATAGCACAGTCAAAAATTCATCTTCTGCAATTTCCGCCAATGTACGAAAATATACTCGAAAACTTTTGTGCAACGCTCCATTTTTTCTACAGATTATTAAACACGCCTCGTATAAAATTAAATGTAATTCATAAAATAAACAAACAGTGTACAATCCAAAGTTACTTTGGAAGTTACCATCCATAGACGGCATTGTATCCAGTTCTTTGCATACCTTTATGAACTTGTTAATATTCTACAAATATATCATATTATACAAAATATAGTTCAAATGGTAGTTGCATAACTCAAACAAAACCCTCTTATTGCAACTAATGCTCATACACCGTAATACTTACGAATTGCTTTCCATAGAATTTAAACACACCATGTAGTATGGAAATATTTATTTAAACATAATCACGTATACCACCACTGAAAACGCACATCCAGCATTTATCGCTCATAGATAGCACTGTAACCGAAATATTATGCGTGTTCTTGTAAATAATTGAAAAGTTTTATGCACGCCATATTTAACAGTAAATATCTTGTAGTGCACCTGAATCATATATATATAAATTTTATACTGTTTAAATAATGTAATACCATTAAAATTTTCTGCAAACAACATTTCCGCTCATGGATCATAATGGAGTATCTCTGTAAACGAACAATAAATACTAGACACACAATTTTCAATAGCGAACATATTCAGCCTCAATAACATATATCAATTACATGACAATTCCAGTAAAGGATCAGGGCCCATAAACCGTGTTTTGGCCAATGAAATAAGATAATATTATAATGACTTAATTATTTCACTCTTTAATATTAGAAGTTTCATCCTGTGCGATTTCAACAATAGTTTTTGTATTTTGTTCGGATTTATAAGACTTACACAAGCTCAAAGTGAGAATTCTTCGTAGTTTATGATGAAAAATACGCAATTTCTCCTAATTTTACCTTAATTATTTATATGAACGAAATCGTGCAACACTTTCTTCTTTACATATATTATAAAATACATCAAAAAGTACAATATATGTAAAAATAAAAGTGTTGGAAAGCTGCGCTCATAGTAAAATATTAAAATAGGGAGTTAAGTAATTGCAATCCTTCACGTCACTAAGACACTTTAGGATGCAGCAACGTGTTTAAACGTGCTAAAATTATTAAAGCTATTGCTAATAACTGCATTCCTTCACATTAGCAATAGTTATGTACATTTTAGCAAGTTTAAACATGTTGCTGCATCCTAAAGTCTTTTAGTGACGTGAGGGAATACAGTTGCTTAACTCCTTATTTTTAATATTTTACTATGAGCGCAGCTTTGCAACAGTTTTATTTTTACACATATTGTACATTTTGATGTATTTTATAATATCTGTAAAGAAGAAAGTGTTCCATGATTGCGTTTATAAACTATAATTGAGGTAAAATTAGAAGAAATTGCGTATTTTTCATCAAAAACTACGAATCATACGTACTTTGAGATTGTGTAAGTCATTTAAATCCGAACAAAATGCAAAAGCTATTGTTGAAATCGTACAGGATAAACCTTGTAACATTAAAAAGTGAAATAATTCAGTCAGTATAACAAAATCGATTTTTAATCTTATTTCATGGGCCAAAAACACGGTTTATGGATCCTGATCCTTTATGAGAGTTACGCCACGGAGAGTGATGGAGAGGCAAACTGGAATCATAAATATTTTTCAACTGTCATGTTAAGTATTAAAAACGGGATTGTAAGTTTCTGACGCAATGTAAACTCGCGAAGATAATTCTTCTCTACTAATACTTGATTACATTGCCACAATATCTATCTCTTATAATCTGTAACACTTCTTTGGTGACATTCTCTATAGAATCGGTCCCAAAATAGTTTTAAATTGATTTAAAAATGAAATACACACTTACTTCCTCGGCCGATTTTTGTGAAAATCTATACAATTCTCGCGACAGTGATTTATAACATATTCGTAAAAAACGCTCTATCGGAAGCACCGTTTGGGAGTTTTTGTAATCACACACACACAAATCATGATTACAATACTTTACTTACAGCACTAGTTCGGGAAGTAAAAATAATACAAGGAAAACTGGTGATATTTAACCATGTGGAACGTTTGACCCACTGCCTTTATGTTATTTAGAAACTTTTCTGCGGAAAACAACAGACGGGAGCGTGTTTTATAAGCATTGACTACAGGTAATTGTTGTCTTTCAACTACCTGGAGTAAAAATAAAACAAATAAAGTGGAATGCTTCAATTTCATCCCAAACTAGTATGCTTATAATTCATAAAATTTTTCTGCTAGCAGAAAATAGAATTAATGACTATATATTTGCTGTAAAGCGTACTTTATTTAAACATCTAATGCCATTGAGTTACCATCCGAGTTGTCAATTAGGCGGGTATTTTTTATTAGATTGCTTGATTGCCACAACTTTATTAAACAGTATAATTCGCCTTATTTAGCATTTCTACCAAGTTCAAATTTTAGTCAACCTTGATAAAAACATCTCACACCAGAATTTTTATTTAAAAGTATTTAAGATATTTATTTTAGTTAGTTATCTGTGTCTTTTATTGAGCTTATTTTATGAAAAAATAGCTCGTTAGAATCTAATAAAATGAGTTATAGAAACGTGTTAATTAGACTATTTTGGAAAACATGTAACTAAATGAAGTATCGTCCAAGTGATAAAATGAAGGTGAACATAACTAATTAATACTCGGTATAGCTATAATCAAGTGTTTTCCTACCTTTTTGCTAATGCAAAATTTTTTTCAGAGAGACCCCCATACCACGTCTATCCACCTTTTTTTCCTAAAAAGTGTTTGTCACCACTATTTCTAAGTATAAGTATTCACCAATTTGCAAAATATTTGTCGGTAAATAAAGCGATTTTTCTTTTAAAAAATAGGGGTATCTCCGTTTGCCGTGACAACTCTATAATCCACATTTAAACCAAGGCCTCCTTATCATAGTATCAGGCCTCACAATCAGCAAGTTTCCTTTGACCACTATATTCTCCTGCTACTAGTGCCATCAATCGTCAGTAATAGGAGTATTTTCGACATGAAATTTTTTCACAGCTCCATTTGTTCTATGCATTTGCTTATGAACTAATATCGGTAGCATAGATGCCAACTTTTACGCTTAATTCCTACCACTAAAATTTTATACTAAATTTTAACTTATTAAATTGACAAGATCGTGTGATTACATAACGAAAAAAATTCTATTAAATTTTAGTGGTAAGAAAAAAGCGTAAAAGTTGGCAGCTGTGCGGTAGCAGAGCTGCTAGATTTTTCTATTCTCTTTTTGGATACCAGTTTTTTAGTACAGACGATTTTGTTTTGTTTGATCAGAGAATTCTGGGATTTAAAAGAACAACATTTTCTCTAAAAATATACTGGTGTTCAAAAAGCCGGAGACTTGGCAAATCTGCGGTATTATCCACCTTGCGGCGATACTTTCCGGAGAAAGTCAATTAATAAGTGGCAATTACCGCGGACATTTTCTCCCATAGACTTTCTCCGGATTGTCAAGTCTTATCTATTAAGGTATTCTTGATTTAAACAATAGATTGGATCCATAAGGCACTATTCTTCATTGAGTAAGTTTTATTTTAGAAACAAAAGAAATTCAATTTAAAGACATATTCCTCTTCTTATGTGTACCTAATAGGCAAAATTTTAAAACATATTTATAGTACTTTACATATTAATTTATCGCCAGAATATTATATGGATGTACCAGAAAAGGGATTCGGATGGTTATATGTAGAACTAATATTCAAAATATTAGAATAATTACTTTTTTTTACAAATTGAAAATATCGTTTGATAATTTAATGTCTTTTAATGCAAATATGCAAACGATATTTTATTAAGAACTTATTGTTGATTAAATTTATTTATTATCTTAAAATTAATATCATTTTTGAAAAGATTAATTGAAAAAAAAATATTTTGGAAGAACAAAATAGTAGAATATTTATTCAATTTTTTCAAAATATTTGAATTTTTGACAATAATTCTCCTTTAATTATCACCAATTCACAACTGGTGGTATCATTGATCAATATTCTTTCTGCAGTTTGTTTGCTTTTTAATCTGAAAATTTGTCGTGTGAGTGATATTCCTGAATCTATTAAACTTCGTATGGTTGATTTGTATCAGTACGGTAAAAATCAATGTTATATAGCGAATTATTTACATTGTTGGCAATCAAGCGTTAGTAAAATACTAACACAATATTAAAAAAATGGAAATTTTCAAAATAATTGCCAAAATTGCGGCCGAAAACCAGAAACATCTGCTAGAGATGAGAGGAAACTGAAGCGTATAGTTAAGAAAACCTGTTTTAAAAGCGTGCTATTCTTGCATTGAAAAAGGAAAGAAGAAGAAGTTTCCACATCGAGAACATTAAGACGTCTCCATAAATTTAAGTTTGAATCTCGTATACCGAAAACAAAACCTCTCATGACTGCAAAACAAAAGCGTATAATATTGAATTGGTGTAAATCAAAACGCTTATGGAGCGAAGAAGATTCGAAAAATATATTATTTAGTGATGAAAGTATGTTTTGTGTTTCATATGGTAATCAAGGTATTTTAGTTTGGAGTATGAAGCCAGAAGCATTTGATAAAGATTGCCTTAACCCCTTCCGGACGAGCGTCCTTTATATAATTTTTAATATTTTACCACCTGTTTTTCAAAACAAAAATGTTCGCCTAATTGAATCGCAGAAATGCTAGGATTACATAAGGCAAAGCTTACAATAAAAAATAAGTGGTGGGAATAATCGAGGATTCTGAGCATCTTATGCGTCACGTATACGTGTCGCTCGTCCCCAGGGGGTTAAACGTTCCGTAAAATTTGCTGTTAGTGTCATGGTTTGTGGTTTCATGAGTGCAGAAGGACCTGGAAAATTATGCATCGTCTAAGAAAAGGTTAACTCTCGGATATATCAAAACATTTTGGAATATTACATGATTCCATCATCAGAAGATTTATTTGGAGATGATTTCATGTTTCAACAAAATTTACCGTCACCGCATACCGCGGTGTCAACTAAGAATTGGTACAGCCAACGAAAAATTAAGGTATGTTCTTGGCCACCAAACTCACCAGACCTTAATCCCATTGAAAACTTATGGTGTATAATGAAGAAAAAAACTCCACGAAAATCCTCCTTCAAGTAAAACTGAGTTAGTGGCCCGTATAAAGTCTATTTGGGCTATTATTGATAGAAATATTTGTAAACACCTTGTATATACACTGTAAAAAATATTTGGAACGTTTAGTGTTCTAACAGGAATGTTTCTGATACCGTCGGATATCTGAGCGCTATTTTCACTTTCTGAAACCATCAGAAACCTTTCCGAATGTTTAGGTTTAGTTTTCAGTGTGAATTGAAATCGACCCTCTTTTATACCAAACCAGTTTATGCGCATTCCAAGTACTTCTCTTCTCAACTATTTCAAGCACTTTACCCCGGCAAATCTAAAACTGCACGTTGTTGGCTGTGGAAGAGTTATTCGAGCGGTCCAAAAAAATACAATTTTAAAGAAGGAATATTTCGAAAGGTAAGAATTTCTGCTGTTTTAAATACTGTAATAATATTTTTTATAATGATTCTGGTTTACATTCATTATTATTTCATACATGGCGTGATATTTTTCGGTTTATATCAATATTTTTAACAAATGTCTTAACCCTAACTTTTAGGACTATTTACATGAGCATTTAGATATTTTGAGTCGGAAGGATAGTTATTAAAATATACTCTAAAATATAAAAATACAAATTCTTTGTCTCTCATTTTAAGTTTTTTTAACGTTGCTTCAATAAATATGATTTATAAAAAGCATTTAGTAGCAATTTAATCTCTTAAAGAATAATATCTGCCGGCGGTACTGTGTATTTGTTTATATATTTTTTTAACGATGTTCCAGAACTCTAACTTTTATAATACTATATATTGAAAATTGACTTGTCTGACTTTAAAAATATTGTTTTAAAGTAAACAAACTATATTTATTTACTTTATTCTAATTCTGAAAAAAAAATTCCTAGGTGTTTTTATTAATCTCAGGGTTACGTCCAGATTTTTTTCACAGGGTCCTGTTTCTGTGGAACTGCGAAGTTTTTTTTTAATATTTTTCAAAATTCCAGTCATAATTTTATGAATCTGAAATTATCGTTATATCAGGTTCCTTTGTATCTATCCTTTACACATAAAAAAAGCTATGCACTTTGATAAGTTCAATTGCTTTGTGATAGGTCAGATTTTATTTTTAAATGATTAAATTTGTGAAAAGTTCAGTTTTTGAGGTGGCAAAGTTTTGTTAAAGGATTGTTTTTAAGACAAAGAATTTTGTGAAGGATCCTGTTTTAGAACGAAAAATTTTGTGAAGGGTCCAGTTTTAAAATGAGAATTTTTGTGAAGTGTCTTGTTTTAATATGAAAAATTACCTTTTAAGGACCGAAAAAATTAACAGAAAAACAGATCTCTGCGAAGCTGCATTGCTTTTGGAAAGCTCATACATAAGTTTTAATTATTTTATGTTGTTGGGAGTTAGATTATTTGAAATGTATCTAAAATATATTAGTATAGCTTTAGTATGTCTATTTCATGTTAATGAAAAGTTTTACAGATTATTTAAGTTTTCTTTCTAAGTATATATGCTATTTTTTTAATATTTTAAAATAAATACTTGAATTGAGAAGTTGTATGAATCCCATATTTTTTTCACGATATGTTGTTAAAAAACAAGGTAAATATCTCCATTCTCCAATATTCGCTGCGTGAATATTCTTAAATATTAGGGTTAAATCATTTGATAAAATTTTGATATAAACTGAAAAATATCATGCAATATACCAAATAATTTCGCCTAGAAAAAAGAATCATTATAAAAAAAGTTTGATTACAGTATTTAAAAGATCAGAAATTCTTATATTTTCAAGTATTCTTTTAAAATTCAGATAATACATAATAAAAATAGATAAAATTATATTCAGAAACACTTCAGATATATTCAGATAGGTTTCAGATACATTCAGAAAAGTTTCCGATATATTATGAAAGATTTCCGATATATTCAGAAACTTTTCCGATTCGTAAAGAAATATTTCCGATATATTCAGAAAGGTTTCAGATATATTCAGGAAGCTTTCATTACGAATCGGAAAGGTTCCGTGTTTTAGCCGAAACATTTTTCTGATCGAATCGGAAACCTTTCTGTTAGTATCGTGCAGCACAGGTCTCCGTTACTTTCAGAAACGTTTCTGAAAATTTTTTACAGTGTAGTATGCAAGATAGGTTGTACGCTGTTATGAAAGCTGAAGGGGATGCTACAAAATATTAACTACCATTTACTTCATATTCTTAAGGTAATATTATTGCGTAAATTAAAACATTTTGATATTTTGAACCAAACTAAATTTTATTCTAATATTTTGATGTGTTTCGGAAAGCTGCATACCTAATTTATTGTACTAAATTTTATATTTTGTAAATGTTAAAATCTTATCTAAACATTCCAGATTTAATTTATAAGAAATTTAATTGCATTTACTTAGTATCAAAAATAAATAAATGAATTATTTTTTCTTATTACTTTTTCTCAATTATTCTAATATTTTGAATATGAGCTGTATTCTCAAATCACACAGGTTGGTTTGGCTGTTTGTGCTCTTTTATTTATTGAGAATTTCTGAATTCACATCGGAAATTCCGGAAGAAGAATTTTTGTTTTTATGCAGTTCGGAATGTCTGTCATCAACTAAATCAAAAATTACCACTCCGAATTTCTGGTTTTAATTCAGAATTCCGGGATAAAAATTATAGACGAATTAGGCAACTTTAATGCCGCATGTGAGACTTAAAATCAGTTATATCTGAGTACACACCAATTCTTTAAAATAATTAAATATTAATATTACAAAGGTTGCAAATGTCAATTTCAAACAAGTTAGAAAAAACTTTTAATAATCCAGGAAATATACTTAAGATATAAAATGTAATAAAAGGAGGTTTTAAAAAAAAATTCTGTGACATGGTCAAGAAAGCCACATGAGCTCGCATCTTCTGCTTGTGTGGCAGGTACTTAGAGAAAATCTTATGTTTATGAGGGTTTCGTTATTTTTACAGACGTATTATGCGCCGTTTTTCATTTTTTCGTTTGTTTCAACCGATGAATTTAGAATAATTATGTAGAACAGTGTTACAACACCTAAAATACATAGTGTGGAAAACGGCTACAAAATAGTACTAAAAAATTGAATCCGATAAATGTCGAACGATGCTGAAAAGATAACGGGTCGATCGCAGCGACATCTTCCAGCAGTGGCATAGACAGGGTGGAGGTCTAGATGGTTTGGTTACCACTAATTTTATACAAATATTTTTGTCTTATCTAAACGGAGAATTTTCTGCGATATTGAAGCCGAGGAAAACTTTAGAATATTACTGCTTTCTAGACCATTTGTAACCACCTCTCTGGCTACGCCACTGTCTATTAGCTCTTTTCAACGCAAACATTGTATAAGAATCGAACTAAGAATACGTTTCAGCTGGTAGTAAATATTTTAAATAATTAAATTATACCCGATTTCCTTTGACTTGGATAGTGATTTTCATAAGCTTTGAAAATATGAATAATGTTGATCATGGCCAAAAACGTGATCCGCATTCTTTTGTGCCTCGTTGCAGTACTCGATACAAGACAACAAACAAGAGACTATCCCTATTTAGCATACCAAAGGATGAATTTCTGCTAGAAGAGTGGAAAAGATTAATTCCCTGATATGATAAAAAACTAACTTCAAAATCAGTTACATCTGAAATATACACTTACAAGAAGATTTTATTAACAGAAATTATGTTCATGTTGTCAATAGTGAAACGGTTACTTTTGCTAGAGGTACAGCGCCTAGAATACACAGTGTGGAAAAATGGCTACGAAATAGTACTAAAAAATTGAATCCGATAAATGTAGAACCAAGACTCCCTTAATAGATAAGACTTGACAATCCGGAGAAAGTCTATGGGAGAAAATGTCCGCGGTAATTGCCACTTATTAATTGACTTTCTCCGGAAAGTATCGCCGCCTGGTGGATACTACCGCAGAGTTGCCAAGTCTCCGGCTTTTTGAACACCAGTATATTTTTAGAGAAAATGTTGTTCTTTTAAATCCCAGAATTCTCCGATCAAACAAAACAAAATTGTCTGTACTAAAAAACTGGTATCCAAAAAGAGAATAGAAAAATCTAGCAGCTCTGCTACCGCATAGCTTCCAACTTTTACGCTTTTTTCTTACCACTAAAATTTAATAGAATTTTGTTCCTTATGTAATCACACGATCTTGCCAATTTAATAAGATAAAATTTAGTATAAAAATTTAGTGGTACGAATTAAGCGTAAAAGTTGGCAGCTATGCTACCGATAATAGTTCATAAGCAAATGCATAGAACAAATGGAGCTGTGAAAAAATTTCATGTTGAAAATACTCCTATTACTGACGATTGATGGCGCTAGTAGGAGGAGAATATAGCGGTCAAAGGAAACTTGCTGATTGTAAGGCCTGATACTGTGATAAGGAGGCCTTGTGTAGAACAATGCTGAAAAGATAACGGGTCGATCGCAGCGACATCTTCTAGCAGTGGCGTCGACAGGGTGCAGGTCCAAATGGATTGGATACGACTAATTTTATAAAAAATATTTTTTCCTTAACTAATCGGTGAATTTTCTGCGATATTGATGGCAAAGAAAACTTTATAATATTACTGGTTTCCACAGCATTTGGAACCGCCTTTCTGGCTACTTCTCTGTCTGCTAGCTCTTTTCAATGCAAACATACAACAAGTATGTTTGCGTACAGCAAGTACGCATTGTTGTTGCAATGCGTACAGTTATATCTGAAATATCAGTTACATCTGAAATATACACTTACAAGAAGATTTTGTTAACAGAAATTATGTTCATGTTGTCAATAGTGAAACGGTTATTTTTGCGAGAGGTAAATCTATTTTTAAAGCAGATGTCACGTTGATCGCCCTATTATTGTACTGCATCGTTGCAGGTTTATCGGCTACAAATTTTTAGAACTTTTTAAAGCATTACCAGTTTGGCTTTTTTTAAATTCAGAAATTTCGAATTCATACCAGAAATTCCCTATAATTTTCCTTTAGTTAATTAATGGGAGATATTTCGTTACTTCTTAAAGTAAAAATTCTTGTTTCAGAATTTCCGGTTTGAATTGGAAAATTTTGAATTAAAAAACGGTAAAATCGTTTTCCACACTACGTATCTTAGGCGCTGTAACTGCGGTATATTAAACATGCCATTTAATTGTAATCCCTAATTTTTCACGTTTAATTCCATACGTGCATTTTGTAGCACAACGTTTTTAATAAAATTTTGCTTTCCAATGTGCATGAATTAAAATCTTTGTTTTTTTTTTTCAAATCAAATCGTTCATAAATTCTGGTAAGATTTCAACATTTTATCAAGAGACTTTTCCATTCAAAGGGGTAAGAGATGACTGTATTTTTTCCTTATTATGTTATATTTATTTTCATAAAAGTAAACTCGCGTTTTTTTTCCTATCCCCAAACGTTTCGTAGATTATCTAAATTGAAAACAAATTAGAAAGATGTCTATAACTGCCATTCTAATTACAGAAATAATAAAACGGCCGATGTAATTAGTATGATATTCATTATTATACCATGGTTCATTTTGACATGAGAGGGCGTCTACATATTAAAAACTTTATCAAGTTTTATATTTAAAATGGTAACCACCACTTTTGACACTTTAATTGTGTTCCTTTGATCAAACCAGCGAGTGAACAAAAGTAACCAATTATTCCAGCCAAGTATCCTAACCAAGTAAACAGCCAGTAAACAGTAGGTTAATCATTTCATCTTGTGGCAAAATCGCAATGCGGTTATTTAATAATGATAACAGGGAAATTAAATACAATGTTGTTAAACATTATATTATTCTAAGTTTCATAAGTCATTGGTTTTATACGAAATCATTGTGAAATTTTAAGAACAGCAGAGCGTAAAACTCAACCAATTTTGAGTTTTAATTCGTCAAAGAATTTAAATAATAAAACATATATTTAAAAAATTCCACAAAACAGGCATATTATTGTAAAAATGAGTTTTGACGTTTTACTTTAATTTATCAATTCTAGTTTATTTCGTTAAATATTTGGTATCAGAGTTTCTCCAATTGAAATATCCCGCGTTATAACAATATCATAAATAAATATTTTTTGGAACAGAAATTCATGTGACAGACTTTAAATTGTATCTTCCAAAAAATTCCTCCAATGTAAGTATTTTTTGTTTTTGTTTTCAGTGACATACATTGAATGGACTGTAACATATTCTACACAAAAGCATAATTTTAATTATGGAATTTAATTATAAATTCCTATTTTAAATAAACGAATAATATCAATATTTATCTACTATCAATCGCAAAGTGTCAATAATTTACTACTGTTTAGTTACCGTAATTTCCGACGGATAATCCCATAAATTTTATTTTAGTAAAATATATTTTACTAGATCGCTGCTAGTATTTGACTTCAATTATTTAATAAAATTTCTGTGTTGGTACAGAAGTGTTTGATCCGCGGATTATACGCCGGAAATTATGGAACATATACCAAAATAGAAAATCGCAACCAGAAAATTTATTTGAAAATACATCTTAGATAAAATTTGCAAAAATGGTTATTTATTTATTTTATACATCGATTATTTCTGCATTTTTCTAGTTAGTGTCCCTTTGACATAATTTATTCTTAATTTACTCTTTTTAAAGTAGTTATAACCTTAACGTATTTTCTTTGAAAACTTCATGGACATTTAAGAAAAACCCATAATTGATGTAATTTTTCAGTTTCACCTAAATCCAAGAACTTAAATATTGTATCAAAAGTGGGTGTTGCAATTTAAACATCGAAGTTTGCGTATTTCTTACTATGCAGAGGAACCGTATTTAAAAAAAAAATGCATTCATATTCTTAAAAAAGAAAATATTCCTAGTCTAAGGAGACATTTGGTGTGATTTTATCGTAAACGTTCTGCAAATAAAGAGAAGTGTATCGATTTATTTTTTACTGTATATACTTACTCGTTGACGAGCGAGAGAATAAAATTTACTCCACTTAACTTTAATCAAAATTTGTTCCAAAAATATAGTTTTGAAAACACGAGATAAAACTGCATTTCTTTGTTTTCAAATAAAAGTTTTAACCACTTCTGGTGCGAATTCAACATTACAAAAACATATTTACTTACCCCTAAAATAGTAAATGTGATTTTTCTGAAGTAGAGGTTTCCCATAATTCTAAGGTTCTTCAAAATTACGCATAAGATATTTTTGTTACTACTTGAATTTTTTACATGCTATTTTTTTATGTTATATGTAATTCCTATATGTTAAGGACTTGTTAAGGACATTGACTTTTTCTATTTCCATGAAAATTTAACCAAAAAAAAACTATATATTTTTCGGGTCGGATTAAGTAAAAGGAACTGAAATAAATTCTAAAGTGGGCGTTACCACTTGAAAAATTGAAGTTCGAGCAATTTTCAATATCAAGACGACCCTTACGACGTTTGCTCAATGTAATTCCAGTAACAAAATGGAAAAACGGCGGGGTGTATAAATTGAAAATGAAACAACCTACTAAAAAATTATCTCTTAGCCAACCACCACACAAAGGGATGATTTATGCGGTTTTCTTGATCGTAAAAATTTTTTTGTATCCATTACACGTCTTATCACCTTATTTCCTTTTATATATTCAGTCAATTTTATGAAATAACTGGTGGTAACTGAATATTAAATAAACAAGGCATACTACTATTATTTGTTAAAAAATTTCCATTTTTCGAGGAACATGTATATGAAAGAACAACATTTTCTGCGAATTTTAAAAGAAATCACGTGAAAAATGCCTTTAACTGTGGTAGTTAGGACTATAATCAAAATACGATGATCATTATGTAACAAATATTCTATGAATACTTTAACACTAGAACCGGGATGAGGGGTCATTTTGACCCATACCAAACGAAAAAATGTCGATTCAAACCATAATTTCTCTCTCTTTTAATCTTTTATTAAATAGTTCATAAATCTGGAGGCACGGCAGTGCCTCCGCCAAGTCGAGAGACGACAGCCGTAAGCATACTTTTCTGGAAGCAACTCAGGGCACTTTTGACCCCCCCCCCCTATATCTCCGCGATGGAGTATCCCAAAAATTTGAAACTTCGTTTTTCTAGAGTATTTGGCCCACAGGACCGAAATTTAAAATTACAACTTTCTGTCTTTTCTACTTCAGACGATATATGAACTCAAACATTCGATTTTTTGTCACTCACTCACTCACTCGTTCACGCGTCATCAAAAAGATTAGGTAGATTCCGTAGCCCTAGAAACTTGACATTTGGAAAAAAGGTAGTGTTTAGGATACAAAGAAAGGAAAAATTATAAAATCCGGAAAATTCGAAAAAAAAAAACATTCGAAAATTCAACAAATTCCATCAAAATTGAAAATTGAAAATAATACGATCTTGTAGTCTTAGAAACTTAAGATTCGGTGTGAAGGTAGTGTTTAGTATCTTGAAAAAGAAAACATCAAAAACACCAAAAAATCGAAAGCAAAATTGAAAAAATCGAAAAATCGAAAAAAGTCGAAAAATTTCAAATAATCCGATTTTGTTGCGCTAGAAACTTGGAATTCGGAATAAAGGTAGTATTTAAGATGCAAAATAAGGAAAAATTAGAAATTCTGGAAATTTCGAAAAAAAAATTAAAAAATTCGAAAAATTCGAAAAAAATTGAAAAAATTAAAATAATTTGATTTTTTAGCCTTAGAAACTTAAAATTCGCAGTAAAGATAGCGTTTAGGATTCAGAATAAGTTAAAATAAAATAAAAAAATCGAAAAAACACGGAAAAATCGAAAAATAAGGAAAATTTGAAAATAATTTGATTTCATAGCGCTAGAAACTTGAAATTTGGAATAAAGGTAATATTTAAGATACTAAATAAGGAAAAATTCAAAAATATGGATAATTCAAAAAATACCCATAAATTAGTGCAGACGATATAAGAACTGAAAGTTTCGATTTTTTGTCACTCACACACTCACTCACTCTCGCGTCATCAAAAAGATTGGGTAGATCCCGCAGCCACAGAAACTTAAAATTCGGAATAAAGCTCGTGTTTCGGATACAAAGAGAGGAAAAATTATAAAATCCGGAAAAAAAAAAAAATTGAAAATTCAACAAATTCTATCAAAATTGAAAATTGAAAATAATACGATCTTGTAGTCTTAGAAACTTAAGATTCAGTGTGAAGGTAGTGTTTAGTATCCAGAAAAAGAAAACATCAAAAACACCAAAAAAATCGAAAGCAAAATTGAAAAAATCGAAAAATCGAAAAATTTTAAATAATCGAATTTTGTTGCGCTAAAAACTTGGAATTCGGAATAAAGGTGGTATTTAGGAGTAGTATTTAGGATGTAAAATAAGAAAAAATTAAAAAATCCAGAAAATTCGAAAAAAAAAATTGAAAAATTGAAAAATTCGAAAAAAAATTGAAAAAAATTAAAATAATTTGATCTTTTGGCCTTAGAAACTTAAAATTCGCGGTAAAGATAGTGTTTAGGATTAAGAATAAGTTAAAATAAAAACGCAATAAAATTCGAAAATAAAATAAAAAAAATCGAAAAAATCTGAAAAATCGAAAAATAAGGAAAATTTGAAAATAACTCGATTTTATAGCGCTAGAAACTTAAAATTTGGAATAAAGGTAATATTTAAGATACTAAATAAGGAAACATTAAAAAATATGGATAATTTAAAAAAAATCGAAAATTTCAAAAAAAAAAAAAAAAAAAAAAGAAAGAAAAAGAAAAAGAGAGAAATTGAAAATAATATGATCTCGTAGTCTTAGAAACTGAAAATTGGGTGTAAAGGTAGTGTTTAGGATTCAGAAAAAGGAAAAATTAAAAACACAACAAAAATTGAAAATAAAATCAAAAAATCAAATAAAAAACGAAAATTTGAAAATAATTCGATTTTGTAAAGCTAGAAACTTAAAATTTGGAATAAAGGTAGTATTTAGGATACAAAAAAAGAAATAAATAAAAAATCTGTAACAAAAAAAAAATCGAAAATTCAAAAAATTGAAAAAAATTCGATTTTGTAGCTTTAGAACTTAAAATTCGGCGTAAACTTATTATTTAGGATACAGAAAAAGGAAAAATTAAAACACAATAAATTAGAAAATAGAATAAAAAACTCGAAAAAGATCGGAAATTTCAAAATAATTCGATTTTGTAGCGCTAGAAACTTGAAATTTGCAATAAAGGATACAAAATAAGAAAAAATTAAAAAATCTAGAAAATTATAAAAAAAATCGAAAAAATCAATAATTGAAAATAATTTTATCTTGTAGTCTTAGAAACTTAAAACTTGGTGTAAAGGTAGTATTTACTATTCAATAAAAGGAACAATTAAAATATTCGTTAAATTCGAAAATAAAATCGAAAAATCGAAATATCTTTAAGAAATCGAAAATTTGAAAACAATTTGACTTTGTACTGCTATAAACATTAGTTTTAAGATAATTGTCCTATTAGCTAGTACAACGCCCCTAATTCTTTTATGTCATTTTCCCCGGATTATGGTTTTACCTTTTCTTTCGTTTACGAATTTCGTTATAGAAAAGTTCCGCTATAGACTGGCTACGATATAGGCGATTTCTTTATAGACAGGTTTGTTTTCTTTCACAGGTTGTACTCTATTTACTTCACATATGAAATATGGATTGTTAAATGATGTTAGCTCCACAAAAGTTTTCACAGCTCCCCCTACCCTCCCGACATTACTGGCTGGTTATGGCTTGATAGGCCTTTCTAAATAAAATCATGGTGACTCTAAGATTCACTTGATTTATCTCTAAATTGAACCTAAATGTTCCTAAGAAGACGGATCAAATAATTACTATATTGACATGACAATCAGGTAACTTAGAATTAAAATCAAAAAATCAATAAATTTATAAAAAGTCGAAAATTTGAAAATAATTCGATTTTGTAGTCCTAGAAGCTTGACATTTGGCAGAAAGGCAGGGTTTAGTACACAAAGTAAGGAAAAATTAAAAAATCCGTAAATAATAAAAAAGACTAAAAAAACGAATAAAAAAACATCGAAAAAAGGAATATAGTTTGATTTATTGGAAATTTCCGGAAATTTTAATTTTGGCTTTCTTTTTATACTAAAAAGTTCTTTTATGTTAAATATCAAGTATCTAGGGCTGCGAGTAATATCTCAGATGGATAGCACCTATCCTGGAAGCAACTGAGAGTACTTTTGACACTCCCCCTCACATAACTTCGTGCTTGCCTAGGAACCTGAAATCTCTTTTTATCTACAGTACTTTGCAAACGAAACTAAAGCTTCAAATTTTTGATACCTGTAAATAATAGGAACAGAGTGTGGGCTTAGCGAAAATCAGTGGATGATCTCCAAAAAGAACACAAAATCAAGAAAAGGAGGATTACTTACAAAAAGAAGTGAAATCTCATCAAAAAGTCACCTGTAAAAAATGCAGCCAAGTCTCGTAACTCATTTACCGTAAAAAGTACTGAGATCGTATAAAGCCAAGTTTAACTATCTTATTAACTCTGAAATTTTCATTCACAAATCACTCCTAGTCTCTACATCTTTAGTTAATTATTATTTTGTGACTTGGCAATTACGCAGCACAGGGAAGTTATAACATCTTACTATGTTATGGGATGGGATGGGATAATTTAATTAAGGCAAATTATATACGCACAGGGAAGTTATTACACTTTAATATGTTATAGTATTATTTGATTAAGACTAACTATATACATCACATTCTCGTGCTACGTAATTGCCAAGTCACAAAATAATAATTAACTAAAGATGTAGAGACTAGGAGTGATTTGTGAATGAAAATTTCAGAGTTAATAAGATAGTTAAACTTGGCTTTATACGATCTCAGTACTTTTAACGGTAAATGAGTTACGAGACTTGGCTGCATTTTTTACAGGTGACTTTTTGATGAGATTACTAATTTTATAAAAGTAACTTAATTTTTTTCTACTAGTAGTAAATAGAGTTAATGAAAATATTTTTACTTTAGAGAGTACTTTATTTAAACATTTACTATAAATGAGATGGACGAGAATTTTTTATTCAGATTGCTTGATTGGTTTAACTTTCAGAAACGGTATTATCCACCTTATTTAATCTCTAATTAAATGATGCATAAATTTCTATTTAAAAAAAAGGGGAATCAATAAATCAATCTTAATATAAAGAAAATCTCGCCCAACTTGCGATACTGAAGGTAGCATATATACTACCAGGAACATTAGAGAGTAAATTATCAATTAGTCATTAGAACTCGGTATTGCTAATAACTTTGAGTTTTATGATATTTTACTATTGCAAAACGACCTTTAGAAAGATCGCAAACCACGGCTATGAAACATTTTGCCTATATGTCACAACATTTTCAAATAAAATATTTCACCTACATTAAAATGCAAAATTTTTGTCATTTAATAAGGCGATTTATTGTTTACGAAAACAGAAATCTACATTTTACAAATAATTGAGCAGTATATATTTATCTGCATAGTTATTTACATTTATCTACATGTCATTCCCCTATCATTTTGTTAAACGGATTTATAAAAATTTCAACAGAAGACGAAATGTTTAAACTATATACACTTCTCTGGGGTTAATTTCTCAATGGAACTCAAATAAAATTTAAGAAGTGGTTGTTACGTTTGTGTCATCCGATAAATGAAACTTGGCAATATCTTTAAATTAAACTATATATACTTCTCTGGGGTTAATTCCTCAATGGAACTCAAATAAAATTTAAGAAGTGGTTGTTACGTTTGTGTCATCCGATAAATGAAACTTGGCAATATCTTTAAATGATGACAACCCCTTTGAAAAAATAAACCACGGGTATATTTAATGAATTTTACACGAATTAAAACTTATTCTACCACTGTCTATTTCTGTACAGAAAAATTTTCGTTATACAAAAAAAATATTTATGAGCAAATGTTTTCACAAAATTATAATACATGCGTCAAAATAAGAGGAATAATATAGCAAAACGGTAAGGCGCACATTTTCTCAATATATATATATATACAGGGTGATTATAAAAAAAACTATCCCGACATTTGGGCCCCTAACTATCATACCATTCACAGAAACTGAATGAAATTTTGGAAAAAGGTATTTTGAGGTATGCTCTCAAGAATGATATGGAAAACAACAGTGTCACTCAAACAGTTACGATTACACTGAGAAAATTTCGAAAAAATAAAATGGCAACACCCATTTTTTTGTATTGGAATATAATCTCCATTGTGAAAAACCCTAAATAGCGTTGGAACGCCAACTGTAGCATGAAAATCACCGGAACTAGGCAAGGGAAAATTAAAAAGGACTTTGCCGTGCACTAGAGCATTAATATTCGTTTCGTTTATGTCACACGTCACACCGTTTCTTTGGCTGATATCCCAGCCGGATTAGTTCTACACAAAACGAAAAGAAAAAACCAAGAAACGCAAATTTTGGGTTCTACGTAAGACACAGTCATGACTGGCGTCGCCACGCTAGGTGAAAGAAAAGGCACTGCGAAATGCGAGCCGCGTATGTTCCTTTCTGCTATTCCGAACAAGATGCCGCTTTCAGGGGAAGAACGTGGGGAAATCGTAAAGATTTATTACCTGAATGGACAAAATGCCTCAGAGACATTGCGTGTTTACCGCAGAAACCATGGATTACGGCGAGGCCCCTGCACTGTCAAAGTTGTACGGGACTTGATTCATAAGTTTGAAGAAACTGGTTGCACATGCGATCGACCTCGATCTGTTCCTGTGGAAGCTGTTGCAGAAGTCCATCAGACGATAAGCACAGTTCGTCCCGCAACTGCACGCGGTGTTTCACGTGTTCTGGATCTGCCGAATTCAACTGTACGCAAGATTCTGCGCTCTGTCTAAACATGTTTCCGTATCGATTCCAGCGTGTCCAGATATT
The DNA here is from genome assembly GCA_963931845.1 of Maratus michaelseni. NCBI lineage: Eukaryota > Metazoa > Arthropoda > Arachnida > Araneae > Salticidae > Maratus > Maratus michaelseni. Next base: position 62,465,811 of record OZ007586.1, on the reverse strand, counting down.
GGAAGCGCAAGACTATCAATTACGGTGGGATTTTGCAAATCAATTCCTTATCCGTTACGATGAAGATAGCAGCTGGCCTTTACGCATTCTGTGGACAGATGAGGCGCATTTCTCGTTAACTGTTAACGTGAATTCGAAAAATTGTGTGCACTGGGCAGAGAATGATGTGCATCATGATGTCCACATGATGTGCATGCACGTCCATTACACGAGGAAAAAGTGACTGTGTGGTGTGGTATAATGAGTACGTTCATCCTCGCCCCTTACTTTTTTGAAGAGGTTACTGCCGGTGATCTGCAAACGTGTACAGTAACGAGTGCTCGCTATCTGGACATGTTAACTCATTACGCGATTCCTGCATTGCAACGGCATAATGCTCTATCTGAAGTTGTGTGGATGCAAGATGGCGCTCCTCCACATGTCGGGTCTTGAGTCAAACGTGTCTTAATTCAACAGTTTGGTGACAGAGTTATCTCCCGTCATTTCCCGTTTCCGTGGCCACCAAGGTCTCCTGATCTGACAGCAATGGATTTCTGGCTGTGGGGATATCTGAAATCCAAAGTGTATCAGTTTCGTCCTCAAACTGCATCTGATTTGAAAGATGCCATCAGCACTGCGATTCAAGAGATTCCTATTGCCACGATACGTGCTGTAGTGCTATCCACCATCAGCCGCATGCAAAGTGTTATCGTGTGTGAAGGAGGTCATGTGGAAAATTTGTGAAACACAATAAAATGCTTCATTTTATGCTGCTTCTCTGTCCTCAGTTTTAGCCTATCTACCGCCAGTGATTTTCATGCTACAGTTGCCGTTCCAACGCTAATTAGGGTTTTTCAGAATGGAGATCACATTCCAATACAAAAAACTGGGTGTTGCCATTTGAATTTTTTCGAAATTTTCTCACTGTAACCGTAACTGTTTGAGTGACACTGTTGTTTTCCATATCATTCTTGAGTGCATACCTCAAAATACCTTTTGCCAAAATTTCATTCAGTTTCTGTGAATAGAATGATAGTTAGGGGCCCAAATGCCGGGATAGTTTTTTTATAATCATCCTGTGTGTATATAGTAATAACAAAGCATCGCTTAACCAAGACCGCACAGACCAAAGCCATTAAATAATAAGCCCAGTCAGACAGTGTTAAATTTGTTAGCGGGGACACTAGCGCCACTTCATCTGCTGCGGAAGGAAGGCGAAACAGAAGTGCAACGATACGATTTATTTATATCGATATTTTATACTATTTTTATCGATGTTTTGTTTTTGCACTTCCTTTAAAAGCTTGCTAATTATTGGGATCTTTTACATTAAAGCTAAAACTATAATGAAAAAAAAAAATGGGGAAATTTACTGGATTAATATTTCTATATAAATATAGTGGTGGCGAAGAAGTTGATTTATTTATTAAAAGTTAAATAAAAAGTGATGAAAATTTACATCACTATGCAATTAACCCTTTCCGGCACAGACAAATTCTGTTCGTAAAATGTGAAATTACTGACTGATACCGCAATTTACAAACGACTTTTTTAGAAAATATGAACTCCTTATTTTAAGCTTTAATTTTAGAAGCAAAATTTTATTAAAATATTCTTGGTGCCGAATGCAAGCATCCCATCCGCTAGATGGCGCTATTTTCAACTTGCGAAAAGTTTCCCATTTATCTGACTGGGCTTATTATTTAATGGCTTTGACACAGACAGAACAAATTGCTCATGCGGTTTTCTTAACCATAAAAGAAGATCCACTGACACGACATACGATAGTATTATTTCCGTGTATAAATTCAGTTAATTCTTTGTAATATGTGGTGGTAAACTTAAATTTAAATAAAAATACATACTATACTTTTAAATTTTTCAGAGTTTTCGTTTATAAAGTAATGTGTACATGGAAGAGCAACATTTTCTGCACATTTTAAAACAATCCACATAAAAAAAATGCCTATACTTGTGCTAGTTATAAATAGGATCATATTAGATAATCAAAGATTAAAAGAATGTTTAAAAATCATTTTCATCAAAATGTTGAAAATGTGCTGTTTTAAAATTGCGAACAAGATTTGTCTTGAATCGATATATATTTTTGCATGCAAAGAACTTATATTATATTTCTCTCAAAAGACGGACCTAAACATGTGTATATTTTAGAAAAAAATTACATTTTAAAAAGAATCTTGAAGTTATTGCATATTGATTTCTTTAAGTTTTTCCATGCAAAATTTCTTATTGTACATGAAAGAATAAACATAGTGTGTTCATTCTTAGGACATAGGTATAATCTGTAACATTAAAAATACCGAGTGTTCGAAAAAGGCTGGACTGATTTGAAAGAATCATAACTTAAAAATAAATGAGTAAATGCAATTTTTTTTTCACAGTACTCGTCAAATATCAAATATTTGTTAGATGTAGCTGTTTTAAAATCGTGACATTCAAACGATGATCGGAAAATGCAAAATTCCACCAGACATTCGCAATTTTAACTTCTGCTTAGGTTATTTGTGTACATAGTGGATCCGGTCCTACTAAATCGAAGATGCTGAAGTACTTTCTAATTTTTCCCATAACTCCAATAATTTTAGACTTATACGCTTTCCACGCCGGAATCATCTAAGAAATTGCGAATGTGTGGTGTGATTTGCATTTACATATCATAGATTCTGCGCATTGTCTGAATGTTTCGACATCAAAAGAGATACATCTAACAAATCTTGGATATTTGACGAGTACTTTGAAAACAAAATAATTGCATTTACTCAATTATTTTTATTTTATTTATTTTATCAAGAAATTTGTGGATCGAATAGAAATATTTTTATTTGGTATCGATCAAATGACCCGTTGTTGGCATATTTTGTTTAAAAAAGTATTATTGTAGACAGACGAATTTCTATACCCCATGTGCAGTTTTAAAATTATACCTTAGATACAGCTCCTAGAATACATAGTGTGGAAAACAGTTTTACCGTTTTTCAATTCAAAATTTTCGAATTCAAACCGTACATTCTGAAACAAGAATTTTTACTTTAAGAAGTCACGCAATATCTGCCATTAAATAACTGAAAGAACATTATAGGGAATTTCTTGCATGAATGCGAAATTTCGGAATTTAAAAAAAGCGAAACTCGTAATATTTTAAATAGTGCTAAAAAATTGTTGCCGATAAACGTAGAACAATGCTGTACAATAATAGGGCGGTCGCAGCGACATCTGCTTTATCCTGCTTTCATCCTCTAGCAAAAGTAACCGTTTCACTATTGACAACATGGACATAATTTCTGTTATTAAAATATTCTTGTAAGTGTATATTTCAGAAGTAACTGATTTTGAAGTTAGTTTTTTATTATATCAGGGAATTAATCTTTTCCAGTCTTCTAGCAGAGATTCATCCTTTGGTATGTTAAATAGGGATAGTTTCTTGTTTTCTGTCTTGTATCGAGTACCGCAACCGCACAAAAGGATGCGTATCACGTGTTTTGGCCATGATCAATATCATTCATATTTTCAAAGCTTATGAAAATCACTATCCAAGTCAAAGTAAACAGGGTATACTTTAATTATTTAAAATATTTACCACCAGCTGAAACGTTTTCTCAGTTCGATTCTTATACAATGTTGAAAAGAGCTAGCAGACAGTGGCGTAGCCAGAGAGGGGAGTTCAAATGCTCTGGAAACCAGTAATATTATAAAGTTTTCTTCACCAACAATATCGCAGAAAATTCTCCGATTAGATAAGATAAAAATATTTTTATAAATTTGTGGTATCCAAATCATCTAGGCCTCCCCACTGTCTACGCCACTGCTTGAAGATGTCGCTGCAATCGACCCATTATCTTTCCAGCATCGTTCTACATTTATCGGATTCAATTTTTATTAATGTAGCCGCTTTCCACGCTATGTATTCTAGGCGCTGCACTTTAAATATATTTTCCAGATTCAAGTATTACAAAACTTCACAATATATGGATTTTATGTAATATTTTTTTAAAAGTCAAATAATATAAGGCAAAATACCGGGTGGGCAAAAGGTCCGTAGAAATTTTTAAAATTCATACAAACTGGAAAAATAACCGAAATAAAAAACGGTTTGCAGGGATAGGTCGAGAGGTCACGGGCATTTTTCTAAGACAGAAAAAATAACTTAAAAAACATCCGATAGATGGCGCTATCAAAAGAAAACATACGCAAATAATGAACAGAATGCCTACAAATCTTTTATTACAGCTGTATGTGTTCCGCATAACCACCACTACAGGGGATAACACACTGCATTCGAGTCACAAATCCAGCAACGGCAGAGTGCAGTAGGTGCGGATGTACACATGACACCTCTCGGCAGATCCCATCTTTTAGTTCTGAGAGTTTCGAAGGACTGGATCGATACACCCTAGATTTCAAATGTCCCCAAAACTAGAAGTCTGCCGGTGTCAAATCTGGAGGCCGAGGAGGCCATGGGAATCTGCAACATCTGCCAATGATTTTGTCTTCCCCGAAAGTCTGTATAAGGTATGCCTTGACTGGAAATGCAGTGTGATTAGGTGTTCCATCTTGCATAAATATGACGGTAGAAAATGTATCTCTTTACGCAAACATGGCACGATCATCTCGCGCGGTAACGCTAAATAACACTGAGCATTCATCATAACCGTTTTCTATCCATTTACTGGGTATTGCGTTTCAAAGAAGAAGGGTCCTATGATGAAAGAACATGTGAACCCACACTGCACTGTCACGTTTGGGGAATGCAATGGTTTCTACCTGTACTCACGTGGATTAAAAGTCGCCCAGATGCGACGGTTATGGGTATTAACGTCGCCATGAAGCGAAAAATCTGCTTCATCTGCCCACAAGATGTTAAAGATCCAGATGGGATCCTGCTCGATTTTGGAGAAAGCCCACATCACAAATGCTTCCCTCTATACGGTATCCGCTTATAAAAGTTCATGGCACGTCTGCAGTCTGTATGGGTAAAGATTAAGGATTCCGTAAAGAATATTGCGTACCAAAGATGGTGGTAAACCCAAGCGTCTGCCAGCTTCACGAGCACTGCTGGTCCCAGCAGCTGAATCGGGCGATAACGCTTCCATTTTACTGAGACACGGAACATGCCTTCCTTAACCCTATCCGACGCGGAATAAGTCTGTTTGTAAAATGATGAAATGATGGACTGACACCAGAATTTAAAAACGAATTCATTAGAAAATAAAAACTTGCTTATTTTACTGTACTTTAAAAAAGTCCTTCCGGCCTGTACCGGGAGGTAAAGGTAGCTTTCCTATATCTTCGTTTTAAAATTTTAGCTAATGTTACACGAAAACAGCAAGTTAAAATGCAAAGAAACATTTGCAAAAGATTCGTTAATACTGAATTTGAATAAGAAATTCGCCAAATTATTAAGCAATAGCCAAATTGGCTTCATTTATGAAGACGTATTTTGGTCGCCAAATTTGGCGATATTTCGCCAAATGTCGCCAATTTTGCCAATTTTGTCGCCAATGTCGCCAATTTTGGCACTAACGGATATGAATATATAGTTTTATGCGTATGATTGGGAAAATTATTACAACAATGAAAGAAAATAATTTGCGAGTAATCGCGTTAATGTGCTGTTTTGTTTCAAAATGTCAGCCACCCTAGATTTTCAAACTGCTCTATCTCAGCCATTTTTTAAGATAGAGGTAAACCAAAAAATGCTCTCGAATCCTTGTATCAAGGCCTAACACGTAATTAAAAAATAAATTTGAATTTTTAAATTTTTTGTATATTTATTTTAGTTTTAAATTTTTAAATGGCCGCCATCTTGAAACAAAATAGCGGACCAAGCTGGCCAACGAACTCGGTCCAGACATTGGTTAGCTTAATACACACAATTAGTTTCATCAAAATTTATTTATAAATACGAGAGTTATCGTATGACATATGTTAGATATATATATATATGGATATATCTATATATATATAAATCAACATTTGAACGGAGGGTGGTTTTGGGGTCTGGGGGTCTGGGGGTCATGATCGGTGAAAATATATCGAAATTTTCCGGAACTGCTTTCCTCCGAACGGCTGCAATAGGTAGCTTTATACTTTTAGGTAGCTTTCAATACAAAAATGTATAAAGTTACCTATTGCAGCCGTTTGGAGGAAAGCATCTCCGGAAAATTTCGATATATTTTCACCGATCATGGCCCCCAGACCCCAAAACCACCCTCCGTTCAAATGTTGATTTATATATATAGATATATCCATATATATATATATATATATATATATATATATATATATATATATATATATATATATATATATATATATATATCTGACCTATGTCATACGATAACGCTCGTATTTGTAAATCAATTTTGATGAAACTAATTGTGTGTATTAAGCTAACCAATGTCTCGACCGAGTTCGTTGGCCAGCTTGATCCGGCATTTTGTTTTAAAATTTCGACCATTTAAAAATTTAAAACTGAAATAAATATACAAAAAAGTTACAAATTCAAATTTATTTTTTAATTACGTGTTAGGCCTTGATACAAGGATTCCAGAGCATTTTTTGGTTTACCTCTATCTTCAAAAATGGCTGAGATAGAGCAGTGTGAAATTCTAGGGTGGCTGACATTTTGAAACAAAACTACATATTAACGCGATTACTCGCAAATTATTTTCTATCATTGTTGTAATAATTTTCCCAATCATACGCATAAAACTATATATTTTTATCCGTTAGCGCCAAAATTGGCGACATTGGTGACAAAATTGGCGACATAGGCGACAAAATTTGCGACATTTGGCGAAATATCGCCAAATTTGGTGACCAAAATAAGTATTCATAAATGAAGCCAATTTTGCTATTGCTCAATAATTTGGCGAATTTCTTATTTAAATTCAGTATTAACGAATCTTTTGTAACCGTTTCTTTGCATTTTAGCTTGCTGTTTTCATGTAACATTAGCTAAAATTTTAAAACGAAGATATAGGAAAACTACCTTTTCCTCCCGTTACAGGCCGGAAGGACTTTTTTGTATTGAAAGCTACCTAAAAGGAAAAAATTAATTAAATATTCTTGGTGCCGTTTGTCAGTTTTTGAATTAAAATTAGGTGTCCTTTTTTGTGGACACCGCCCGCTAAAGGGTTAAACGATCCTCCAGCGTCCCATTTTCCTCAAACCGCCGAACAAGCTTTACGAGGCCTGTCGCTGTTAGACGCCCTTTTCCAGTCCTCAAATTCTTCTGAACTCTGAATTTACGCAAGGATACGGTCGCCGATTCCTGGTTCTCGTAAAACAAATTCACCAACAAAACTTCAACCTTCGCACTCAGCATCCTTTTTCACATATAGGGTTTACAACGGTGAACGTGCTGCGGATTGTGAGCGCAAGTTCTTATAACCGTCTCATTTGCCGATTCCACCAGTGTCGCTCGTACCAGCGCCATCTATCAGCTGTTTTTGGAGTTTTTCTCCTGTCTTAAAATAATTCCTGTAACTTGGCGCTGCTAGCCCTGCAAACCGTTTTTTATTTTGGTTATTTTTCAGGTTTTTATGATTTTTTAAATTTTCTACGGACATTTTGCCCACCCTGTATATGATATAAATATATATATTTCTTGTCAGAAACTTATAAACATTTTATGGAAAAAATTACCTAAGTAGAATAGAGGATTCAGAGATGCAGGGTATACTAAGAATCATTTGTCGATGGCGTTTTCGTATACGAGGATAAATTATATGGTAAACAATTGTTGTCATAGAAACCAACGTCTTTTTTCGATATCGAAATATAACAAAGGGATTCGGAATAAAGCCCTAAGAAAAACGTAGCGGAGTATTTGCGTTCTGAGAGCCATGATTGGACACAATAATGACCTTTTTGTCATTGTATAATGAGATTTTCTCATGTATGTTTAGTATTAAGCAGGGATGAGATTTCTCCGCTATTTTTAATACCAGTATAATCTTAGAGAGAACGCTGTTCTCTTAAATCGCAGAATGTTCCGATTAAATAAAAAAAAAACATTTTCTGTAAGATTATACTCGTAAGCAAAAAAGACGGAGATATCACATCCCTGGTATTAAGTAGTGTAATTGTCAATAATGTTTTGCGTTTTTTTTTAATACGCAGAAATTATCCCCTTTTATATACAAGTTCGTTTTTGAAGATTTAACAATAGAATGGCCAGAAATGTTACTCATGGTTTTTTTAAAAACAAATTACACTAGCATCTACCATGCAATATTTTCGGAGCACTGAGTCGCATAAAATTAAGACACAGTATTTCAGAATTTTAAAAATGTATATATGACTTCTATTAAATATTATAAAAATAAGTTTGCAATGTCAGTAGCTGTAAATTTTCATTTAATTTTTTTTTCTGTCGAATGTTGCCTCAGGTGATACTCAAACGCTATTCTATTAGAAAGTGCCTCCATTCTTTTAATTTGGTTAATGCTATCATTTGTGAAAGACAATTCAATAAGAATATCCTCTAAACAACGAAGTCTGGTAAAAGCGACATAAGTTGCTTGGAAAGAAAACTCCTTTGGATCAATGTCCACATCAATTTTTGACACAATTATATCCTTGAATTTGTGTGCGGTGACAGAGTAACATGAAATATTCCAATTGCAGGGTTGTGGGTATCTTATATGGGCTGAAAACGGTTCGCTTATAATTTATCTTGCGCTTACCGTTTTATTACGGACCTGGACGACTATGTTTTTAGATTCATTCCTAAACAATATATAAATAAAGTCCTTTTCTTAGATTTTTCTTGAAATTATCCTAGTAAAAGTAAATGACAGTAATTATTTTTAAATGGCACGCATACAGTAAAAAATATTCCACTGGTACGTATATGCGAGAATCCGTAATCAAAGAGTTAAGAGAATAACTGGGAGAGAATATTTTTTCTCGAAAGCGAAGTCATAGTTGAGGCTGGTGTTGGAAGGTGTTTTATATTGAAATGGTGGTGAAGCATTGACGTATTTCGTACGTGTATTAAACGTTTCCTGGTAGAGGGAATATGGTAGTGATATAAATTGTTTCTATGAAGCTTCGCTGTTTGTTTGTCTTTTGAGAATTTTTATTTACAATTTATGTTTCTTTACTTTCTGTAAATTTCATTTATTTGAATATGTGTCAAAATATGTGCAAACATTTTGTTACAAAATATTCGGAGAAAATTATATTTTGTGTTTTGGTCATATATAATGTTTTTGGACTATAAAGGTGCGTACAATCGTAAGAATTCCCAAGGAGTGTGACACCCCTATTTCAGATCAGAAAACTTGAGATTAAAAGATTTTTTTTTAAATTTTTGAATTTTTATCGAGATTATTTTTTTTTTTGCGATTAATCGCCGAATTTGTAATATTTTCTGTCAATCAATATAGTGAAAAATTCTATACTAAAATTGTGGTAGAGATGCTTTTTGGTAAGAATTTTGAATATTATTTTTCGAATTCAGTAAATTTTATTTGAAAACATTAATACTATATAATAACGTGGTAAATTTTTGAAATTTGCCTTAAATTTAACTTCAGTAATGTCATTTTATAACAAATGACAGCTGCAAATGCTTTGTCCTATAGGTGGTTTTAATAATCCATATTCATCGTTTCTCAATTTTAAAAAATGGCAGTCGTGAGTAAAAGGAACGCAACATTTTAAAACTTTTTAAGTGGAAATCAATCACATTTCTGCGTAATACTGTTGACCTGACTAAATTTGCTATCATCCAAGCTAAGTCCTAACTGTAAGGTGATTAAGTGCGATTTTAGAACGTGCATACGGATATAACTGACAATGTGAAATAAGATTTTAAGCACGTATCAGGCATTGAAAACATTAAAACACAATCAAGATGATTAAAAAATGTACAAAGAGTGGTCGAGAAAGAAAAAAAATATTCTCCGGTAATAACTCTGCGAAAATCAGCATATAAAAGTATGATTGGTACTAACAGATTAATAATGGTGATTGCTGATTAAAAATTCATTTAAATTGTGATTCGGGGGTCGTCTACATATTAACATTGCAATAAACTTTCAATACTAACAACTAATTTTGACGCTATATTTACATTATTCGGTAAAATTTGGATTCTTCTGTAAATTTGAACTCCATATACCAAACGATAAATCATTCTGTCAAGTACTTTAGGAAATATGCTAGTTTAAAATATTGAACTCCTAATGTTATTTAATTTATAATCGCTGCAAAAAAATGGAATGCGTGTAGTTTTTTAAGCATGACTCAAAAACTACTTGGATAAACGAGTTGTAAATTCGGATTCGTTTATAAAGCTTTGAAATACCTTTTCTAAACAGATTTCTGTTAAACAATTAACAGATTGTAATTCATATTTTTTTCAAATATTACATATTTTGAAATTACTCTTAAAAAATATTATTTGTAATTTGTAAAATTTTTAACAGAGATCGATTTCCAGAGGTTTTAAATATGAGAATCCATAATTAAAGCTAATTTCGACAGGTAGTTTTGAGTTATTTTTGCAAAACTACCCGCATTGCCTCCCCTTTTGACAAGGATTGAAACTGAATTTAACATTGGGAGTTCAACTTCAAACCTGCATAATTCCTGAACTACTTAACTGACTGATTTCCCGTTTGGTATCCGAAAGTAACATTTATCGAAGAAGGCCAATTTTATGCCAAATTTAGGCATTGGAATAGAAAATTTTAAGTTTTTTATAATCTCAATATGTAGATGATGTATCCGTATGCAGTCATTTATAATCGGTTAGTACCAGCTACATTTTTATACGATGATTTTGTATATATATGTAAATAAATGTATATTTAAATAGAAGCATAACAATAAATATTTTTATGTAAAATCAATTAGCCGTCTTCTATAGTTCTATATAAATTTTCCAGTTGTTCCATTAGTCCATTTAATGATCATCATTATTTCCGAAGTCTAAACTTCTTTGGTGGATATCCTACAACATTGAAGTTGAATTATACCACGATGGTTACTGTTTGAAAGTAATGATATTGAAATAGGGGTCCAGTGGGACCCCTAAATTGCATGTAAATGTACAAATATCACGTATTTACTTTGATGCCTTATGTTTCAGATAACATCAAACAACTATCAAATTCATGAAAAGTCCTCTTGCAAAACATGTCCGTAGCTGCCAGAACTTTTGATTTTAAAGACCACTTCTTCAGAACAGAAATATTCGCGATTTTGTAATGCGAAAATTCATCATTTATAAACGGCAAAGATTATTAAACAGAAATTGTGTTACAAAAATACTGAATGTTTATCAGCTATGCATTATATCGCACATTATATTCCTGAAGATTATATATATATATATATATATATATATATATATATATTATTGTGCTTCAGGCGCATCAGTAAACTTCTACGAATTTTTTTTATGTCGAATAGACATATCTGAACAAGAATTTCTATTTAATAAATGTTTAATTTATGTGCTACATTTCATTATAGAAGCACACTATTTATTAATAATTGTTTTGTTTCAAAACATGCTTCTATGAGTAAAAAAATCGCATTGCATGCTGATTTTGTGAAAATGCTCAAATTATAGTGTACATATTTTCGCAAAAAAAAACAAAAAAAAAAAACCAGAATACATGTTCGATTTTTAAATTAAAAACTTATTCATTGAGGATACCGGACATTTTTTTAAACGTCTTTTGGTGTTAAATTAAAATATTATTTCCCAGGAAGTTATTGAATGTGTGAACTCTTGTTTCCGGTTAGTATAATTGAAATTCTCCTGGATGGAAAATGTTACATCGATGTTTAGGTTTGCCTGTTAGCTACTTTATTGAAATTCCGATTGCTTGATAGCCACCTTTTTTTTTAAATAGTACAATTTGCTTTAATTTTTCATTATTAAACTGTCATTAAAAATGCAAATTTTTCTACATAAATAAGTGGTGGCAATCAAGCAACCGGAATTACAAAAAAGCAGCGAGCTGTCAACACTGTGACTTTCTCATTTGGGTGTTTATTTTAATTTAGATTCAGCGATGTGTTGGGAATGCAGTACTTTTTAAAAATTTCAGATTGCTGGATGGCAACCACTCTTTTGAAATAGAATAACTTGCCTTATTTACACTTTCTTTCATCTGTGATTAAATAAAGCAACTGTTTAAAAAATTGATAATCAAGAAATTTCAGAGCAAACTGTAGCGGAATGGCAACACTAATAATTGTTGCCAGTTGTGCGTTTTTATTTTACTTCTGATTGTGTGATTACATTTAAAAACAAATCCGACCTCACATTTAAAAACGAACCACATTTTAAAAATAGAATTATCCGCATTAATGAATGACAGATTAAGTAAGGCGATTGATAGTTGAAATTGGAAATATTACTATTTCATATAAGGGGTAATAATCATACATTCTGGGTAAAAATAGAAAAAACTGCCTAACTCCTAGAACTGCTCAGATGCTTTGATTGTTACCCGTTTTTAAGGATTGCTACGGGTCAGGGAATCTTTCAGAGGATATAACAGTATTTTCTTGAAGAATTATTCTCCTAATTTAATCGTGCAATTAAGTAAGGTGATTTTTTCAATAAGAAAATATTGGTATATACCTAAAAAATTCCCTGACTCGCAGCAACCACTTTTTTAAAGACTAATATTTGCCTTGTTTAATGAGAGATTATATATATTGCTATTGTTAAAGCAAATATTATATTTCTTTTAAAGTTAGCAACCAAGCAATATTAATAAAAAAACTTCTCTCAACTGGTAATCTGGCTTGCTTTCAATTCTGCTAATCGTGTTTGCTGTATTTGTAGCAAACCTCTGAAAGATAACAACGGAAGATAACTCAGGTTATTTAAAAGTATATTTTTCAAAATTTTGAGGATGGATTGAAAACTGCAAAATAGGTAATTTTTTAAAAAGTTAATTTTTATTTTTTTATTTTTTTGTGGAGCAAATGCGAAATATGTTTTGATATTAGCACTTTGAATTCAGACAATTTTACCATGATATCTTTAATAAATGAGCGTTTTATAAAACATTCAACCATGCATCTTTATACACATAGCTTGCGACCCCCTATTATTTTTTTTTATTCAGTTAACTCATTAAAATTCGAATACAGGGCGAAGTGCTTAGACTACATACGTTTCCAGGCTTATTTATTTAACACTAGAACTACCATGAGCCGTCATATTGACGGCTATGAAATGAATATATTGCGATTCAAACCAGAAATTTCTTTAAAAAAAAATAAATGAAAAACTCGCAGGAATATGCTAAATGGAAAAGTTACGCAGTTTTAATTAAAAATGTTGGTGTGAAATGGTTTCATAAAACTTGATTAAAATTTCCGATAGTTCTAGTGTTAAAGGATTTATTTTAAGGTGTTAAAAGCTGTAGTTACATTTGTTTCATTTGAAAAAATGAAAATTATCAATAATTTACACCTGAAGCTAACAACTTATGACAAAACAAATAAAACCCACCCAGAATACATGTATATATCGCACGTCGGCTAAAATAACATCACAACTCAAAAAAGAAAATTTTTGAAATAATACCATATGTAGATAGGCAATGTTTGAATCTATATTCACGCGCAGAGACATTTCTGTAGTACCACATCCTGCCACTAGAAAGCAGAAACAACTCAAAGTGTCTCTTTGTTACTTCCCTTTACCTGCATCCTAATCGGCAAAAATGAATTCAAACATTTTTTTTCAGTTTCCCTAGAGTGTATAAGTACATTTCCTTTCACCCATTGGACAGTTCCCTTAAAATGTCAATATATGGACTCCTTCAGGATTCAAAGTTTTCATTTTTAGCTCACAGGCCATCAAACCCTGAGAGCTAATGTGCCGCCCGTTCTGTATGTATGTATGTATGTATGTACGTAACGCGATAACTCTTGATAGAAATATCCGTTTTGTTTAAAACTTTGTTTATAGGTTCATTGTGATAAAGCGCTTCCCTGATTAGTTTTGGGTGTTGATTGGTTAAGTATAAAAGGGAGAATGGGGGGCTAACCCCCCTTAATTTAGATAAATGTGTTTTTCCAGCAGAATTATCCAAATTTCTTCAAATTTTGTATATAGGTTCATTTTGATAATGCGCTTCTGTGAATAAGTTTTGGGGGTTCTTTGGTTAAGTATAAAAGGGGAAAGGGGGGATAATCCCCCCTTAATTTAGATAAATGAGTTTTCCATGCAGAATTATCCGATTTTCTTCTAATTTTGTATATAAATTCATTCTGATAATGCGCTTCTCTGAATAGTTTTGGGGGTTCATTGGTGAAGTATAAAGGGGGAAAGGGGGGGGCTAATTCCTCCTTAATTTAGATAAATGTGTTTTTCCATGCAGAATTATCCGATTTTCTTCAAATTTTGTATATATATTTATTGTAATTAAAGGCTTCCCTGATTAGTTTAAGGGGTTCATTAGTTAACTATGTGTAAGGGGGGGTAAAGGGGAGATAACCCCCCATAATATATTGTCGATTTCTTTATTTTTCGAGGGGCTTATTTCAAATTCTTTGAAATAAAAGTATAATATACAATTAGTGTGAATCGCCTGTGAGCTCAATGCCCCCAGTTTAACTGGGCAGTTTTCTCTTTATTCGTTTTTTTTCTCATGCTGAAAAGTTAGGATTTTTCAGTTGTGACGCCGGCGCGCCATATAATGGCACCGGCGCTCCATATATGGCAGCCGGCACGCCATATAATGAATTTCATAGGAATTAAAACGTTGCTTTTATTATCATTTTAATTAGAACGAAAGTTATATCCATCGCAAATTGTTATTTTCTTTTGAGATACTCTACGTCAAGGCCGCGACAGGTAAATTACCACTACTTTTGTATAGAAAATTTTGATTATTTAATGACAGTAATTTGTGATTCAGAAAGGTGGACATTTGTATTCCAATAGAAGGATTCAAACTGTTTTCAGGCAAACTCTGCACACAACTTATCTACGTAATTCTTTTAAAAGCATCAAAAGAAGGAGATCAAAATGGAAAAATGCGCGGGGGTACTATTACTTAATAGCAAAAACCTACTAAGAAGAAACGCATCACTTTTGTAACCACCACACAAGCAGATAAGGAAGCTTATGTGGTTTCCATGAAGAGACACTCCATTAATTAATTATTTAATTAATTTTTTTATAAATCCAGTTGTATTATTTCCGTATACGTATTTTGTTAATTTGTTAAAAAAAGTGGTGGTAACTGAAAATAAAATAAAGAAGCATTCTGCTCTTAAACTAAAAAAAAATTTCGATTTTTTGTGAAATATATATTTCAAGGAGCAACACTGTCTGCGCATTTTAAAACAAAATGCGTAAAAAATCCTATATTTATTTATTCTTATTATAACTATAATCCTATTAGATTATCCCTATGTATGCAAAGTTTAAAGGAATTTTTTTAATTCGTTTATTTAAAAATGTTAATTTTTATATAAGAATATAATAATTCAATAAATAAGTTTAAATACATTTATTATAATAATATAATATATAAGAAGCTAATAATAATAATAATAGTTAAATAAGAATTTTTTAAAATATGTTTCTTTTAATTGTGCGCAATATATCTCTTGAAGCATTTGATATTTTTACATGCAATCCTGATGAATTTTTTACACCTCTGTCTAAAAACTGAACCTACACATGTATATATTTTAGAAAATTTTGATTTTAAAAGTAATGTTGAAAGTATTGATATTGTTTTCTCGAAATTTATCCATGCATAATGCTTTTTGTAGATGAAACAAAAAACATATTTGGTTCAGTCATAACATGTAAGTACCCAGCAAAGAGGAACTTGCTGGCCAGCATCAAGATAGGTGCTGGCAATGATGGAGAAGTGCTGGCTAATGGTCTACCACTGCATGACCACTGCTGGACAGCTTCAGCCTACTTTGCTGTTGGAAATCATCAGATAAAATTGTGATCGGCCTCTGTTTTATCTCATGCGCTGGCCCACCACACGATGGAAGTGCACGAACTTTTGCAGTATTATTGCTGGGAACCCTTACGCTAGGTGGCGTTGACATCGAAGACATTGAGTATTTCGGAATTCATCCTTTGGCAACAATCTGGCTATTTGGAATTTCATTCTGGAAATTTTATTCTTTTATTAGCGACCATTACGAACATTGTGATTGTGATCAAGAACAATAACAAATATTAACAATGAATGACAAAGAAAAGTAAGTATAAACAATTTTAGAAATCTTAACGTGAACATTTTGTAATTTCGTTATCGCAATATTTTATTTTACATTTCTTTTACACTTCGAAAACCATGAATTCCAAATTATTTTTCTTTCAGTTATTAGCGAATTTTAACTGGTATGTATTTTCATAGCAAAGAAAAAGCTGATTGATATTAACTATAACATCAACTACTTAATTATAACGCCGATAGATTACGGCGTCTTTTGCTAAGAAACACGACAAAATAATTTCTATTTTAATATTTGCATAATAGTAAACTATCAAATATTTATCGAAGAATAAATTTAATGGTAAAATTAATATTTGATTTTGCTTTTCAATCATTTTGATTTTGCTTATTATAAAAATATTGTATTAATTGTTATCTTGGCAAATTTATTTCATTTTATTTTTCTTTATAAAATTTCTATGTATTAATGTAACGATTTCTGACAGAAATGAAACATTTTAACTCTTTTAAAATCTTAATTTTAAGTGTCTTTAAGATCGGTCACAATGCTATTTTCTTTTTACTGTATATTGTAAGAGGTCATATAGAAACGTTATAGTTTGTACTTTTGACTAAAAAAGTTTTTTCCGAAGCCAAACATCTTTTGAAAAAAAAGTATAAATTAATCATAAAACAGAATTGAAGCACACTTGTGAAGTAGGTGGATGGGTTACTGAGATTTCTCACTCTTCTTGTGTTTACCATATAATTTTAGAATCCAATAGAATTCATCATATATTATCAATTATTTTTCACATTTAAATAAATAAGTTTTATGCTTAAAATTAAAGTTACAATTTTTTTTTCAGAAATATTTAAATATTCACAAAAAACATTGTTAATTTATCCTAGATTGATCCCTAGTATGCATCTGTTTGTATATTGTACAATCATATATCAAATAAATGCAATGAACTTGTGTGAAAAGTATTATAAAACAGGAATACTGTGCTTGCATAACTTTTTATGATGTTATATATGTTTGGCAGTCTTTATGTATGTATGTTTGCTGATAAGAATAAAATATTTTTAAAACGGAAAATAAGTTTTAAATAGGAAAAAAAGAAAAAGTTATTTTCTTGTGTTGTTATACCAATGTGATATGATGAGTATTATCCGTGCACTGGCATGATGATGGCCCGATGTAGCCGTCATACCCCGATGGGTGATGGCGGCTCGTAATGAAACAGCGTTTGTACGGATCAAGGAATTTTCTTTACAGAAAAGGAAATCTAGGTTAAACTCGCGAAGCTTCGCCTTCTTTTAAGGAGAGATTTTCTGTAAGAAAATACTGGTACCGAAGAATTTCCTGTTCGCAAAATTCAAGGAGGTGTACGAATCCTGTAAAAAAGCTGACTGATGGTTTACCACTGTATAAACATTGCAGGATAAGTGATGGTGTTGGATTAAAAGTGCTGGCCCAGCAAAGTAATAGCAGTAGGATAGGTGCTAGCACTGCAGGAAAAGTGCTGGATTGAAGTAATGTGATGGCATACCAATACTGGCCTGCTGCTGGCCATCACTGATGGGCCAGCTGCATTCCGCGCGGACACTTTTCGACAGGTTTAAGTAATGGCACCATTGCACTTTATCGCTGATGGCAGTGCTGGCTGCCATCTGTTTTCCAGCTGATGGCCCACCATTTTTCTCTTTGCTGGGTATAGTCTATAACATCTAGAAATATCAGTTACAATTTCAAATATCTTGCACGCAATTCTGAAGAACAAAACAAACCTTTAAAACACCAGTTTGAGACAAATTCTTTTATATTTTTCAGGTGTAAGTAAATGTGTTTCTGTAATGTTGAATTTACGTAACAATTGTCCAAAATTTTATTTGAACATAAGAAAATGCAATTTTACAGCTTGTTTTAAAAAAAGTTATAAAAGTTCAAAGATTCTGGAACAAATCTTGAACAGTAATGCAATTTTTTAAATAGAATTAGTCTGAGAAATTAAAATTGCATACTTTTAAATTTTTTAAATAGTAACACGCACTTTTTATAGCATATTTGAGTTTCCTAGATCATGTCAGACCGGAAAAGTGAATAGTTTACGTATTTTTGTACAATATTCATGGAGTTAAGTAAAAATACATTAAGAGCATATTCATAAATTTAGAAAAAAAATAAAGATGGTTATGGATACACTTCAATACACACAGAAGTAAAATTGTAAAGGCAATCGGTGTATATATTATATAAATAGAACGTCTCGTCTCTCAACTTTTATGTAAAAGAGTTTTACAAACACGGTTTCTAGTTGATGATTTTCATTTTCTTTTATGAATTTAAGTGGTATCTAAATATTGTCTTTTTAGATTTTTTAAAAGCGTAATTTTGCTACGTTTCGAAAAATAATGATTGGAATGAACTGTTTACACACCAATGTTTTTAACTATGGCCATTCTCATTACGTAAAAAATTATGTAAGTCATTTTCTCGGTGACTTTTTCTGAAAAATTGATCACATTTTTTCAGAACTAATTTATGACTTAATTAAATATTTACTTCATCGGCAGATTTTATAAATAATTGTTCCGCTTCAAAACATGTTTCGCTGATTTATAAAATGTAAAAGTTGGCATCTGTGTAAAACAGGCGTACAATATCTTTTTTCACGAAATATAGATTGCTTTTTAGTTGTTTTGGATGCTGAACATACTAAAAATGTAGCACGATGAGTTTCATCACATAGACTATCTGTCTGATTTGTAAATAAATATATTCATTCATGGACATATATTTTTTATAACGTATTGAACTGTGACGTCTATACATTAAAATATTTTTCCAGGAGCAATTATCGGTATGAAATCTTGTTTCTGGTGTGTTAGATTTCAGTTTTAATCGATTGAAAAGGTTGTAACTTTTCTTCGATTTTTTTTTATTTATCAGAATCAGTACAGTGTTGGAATCCGCTACTTTTTTAAAATCTAGATATTGTTTATTACCGTACTATTTATAAAATATTATAATTCGCCTTATTTTCACTTTATATAATCTTTTGTTAAATAAGGGAAACATTATTACTTCAAATTAGGTGCTAATCGAGAAATTTGAATGAAAAGAAAGCAGCAGACTGGCAACATCAATTCAGTGCTGCCAGTTAAACTTTTTTTAAAATTCAGACTGCTACATTGTTAACACTTTTTTAAAATACAATTATTAGCCTTATTTAATGACAGATTAAATAAGGCGACTAATCATACAAAACAATTAATACTATTTTAAGAAAGTCGTAGTACACAAGCATTCTGAGCAAAAAAAATGATGAACATCCAAAACTTTTCAGATTGCATGATTCTTACCACTTTTTAAAAAATATATATTATATAATTTTTAATGAAAGCCGTTACTAATTGAAAGTGTATATTTCTATGACTGAAGCGTATATTATAACTTCAAAAAAGCGTCAGCAATCAAACAATCTGAATAAAAAAAATTCACCCAACTGACAACACTGTTTTCCATTCAATCTGCTAATAGTGTTTGCTATATTTGCGGTGGACTTGTTATGTAAAATCAACAACAGTATAATTCTGTTGGTACTTTAAATGTATGTAATGTAACAGTATATGAGGTAATAGTACAGCGCCTAGAATATATAGTGTGGAAAACGGTTTTACTGTTTTTCCATTCAAAAATTTCGAAATCAAACCGGAAATTCTGAAACAAGAGTTTTTACTTTAAAAAGTCCCGAAATATCTGCCATTAAGTAACCAAAAGAACAATGTAGGGAATTTCAGGTATGAATTAAAAAGTGCTAAACCAAACTGGTAATGCTGGTATTAAAAAGTGCTAAAAAATTGTAGCCGATAAACGTGCAACGATGCGGTACAATAATCGCAGCGACATCTGCTTAAAAAATAGATTTACCTCTAGCAAAAGTAACCGTTTCACTATTGACAACATAAACATAATTTATGTTAAAAAATCTTCTTGTAAGTGTATATTTCAGATGTAAGTGATTTTGAAGTTAGTTTTTTATCATATCAGTGAATTAATCTTTTCCCCTCTTCTAGGAGAGATTCATTCTTTGGTATGCTAAATAGGGATAGTCTCTTGTTTGCTGTCTTGTATCGAGTACTGCAACGAGGCACAAAAGAATGCGGATCACGTTTTTGGCCATGATCAACATTATTCATATTTTCAAAGCTTATGAAAATCACTATCCAAGTCAAAGGAAATCGGGTATAATTTAATTATTTAAAATATTTACTACCAGCTGAAACGTATTCTTAGTTCGATTCTTATACAATGTTTGCGTTGAAAAGAGCTAATAGACAGTGGCGTAGCCAGAGTGGTGTTTACAAATGGTCTAGAAAGCAGTAATATTCTAAAGTTTTCTTCGCCTTCAATGCCGCAGAACATTCTCCGATTATATAAGGCAAACATATTTTTATAAAATTAGTGGTTTCCAACCATCTGGACCTCTACCCTGTCTACGCCACTTTTACAAGATGTCGCTGCGATCGACCCGATACCTTTTCAGCATCGTTCAAAACAAGACTCCCTTATCATAGATCAGACTTGACATCCGGAGAAAGTTTATGGGAGAAAATGTCCGCGGTAATTGCCAACTTATTAATTGACTTTCTCCGGAAAGTATCGCCGCCTGGTGGATACTACCGCACAGTTGCCATGTTTCGGGCTTTTTTAACACCAGTATATTTTTAGAGAAAATGTTGTTCTTTTAAATCCCAGAATTCTCCGATCAAACAAAACAAAATTGTCTCTACTAAAAAACTGGTATCCAAAAATATAATAGAAAAATCTATAGAAAAATCTAGCTGGTCTGCTACCGCATAGCTGCCAACTCTTACGCTTTTTTCTTACCACTAAAATTTAATAGAATTTTTTTCGTCATGTAATTACACGATCTTGTCAATTTAATAAGATAAAATTTACTATAAAATTTTAGTGGTAGGAAACTACTAGTTCATAAGCAAATGCATAGAACAAATGGAGCTGTGAAAAAATTTCGTGTGATTTCGTGTCGTAAATACTATTACTGACGATTGATGGCGCTAGTAGCAGGACAAGTATAGCGGTCAAAGGCAACTTGCTGATTGAGAGGTCTGATACTATGATAAGGAGGTATTGGTTCAAAATTTATCAGATTCAATTTTTTAGTACTATTTTGTAGCCGTTTTCCACACTAAGTATTTTAGGAGCTGTAGTAATAATATATTTTGCATAATTTTGTGGAATGATTCAAAACTACAAAACAAGTGTAAAAAAAAGCTGATTAAATTTTTAAAAACTTTGTGGAACAAATGCGGAAAATACGTTGATTTCAGCTCTTTGAGATTCAGAAAACTGCACCATGATATCTCCAAAAAATCAATATTGAACAATGCACGTTTTTCTACACAGTTGTCCGCCCCCCTATGATTTTTATGTAATAGGTACATTAAAATATTGATGCAAAAAGGTGAAATGCTTAAACTATATACTTTTCCGGGCTTATTTTTTCAAAGGAACTCAAATAACGTCTTAATAGTGCTAGTTACATTTGTTTCGTTCGATAAACAAAATTTAGCAATATTTTTAATATCAAGGCGCCAACTGATGACAAAATAAAATACAGAAATGTATAATGATATTCATACGAATTAAAACTGTGCTGTTTTTTTTTAGTTGCATAGGAACGAGAGTTATAGTTATTGTATTTGTGTAGATACTCTACGCAGGTGTCGAAAAATACAAATATTTTTCTGCAGAAAAATTGGCCTTATATAAGGGGAGGTTCTAATAATCTGGCCTAAAATTCAGGAACTTCCAATCGAGTGACTGCTTTTTTCCAGTCACTAGCATCAGAATCAAATTTGGTCGCCAAATTATGAAAGGGCAATTAATTATCTGGGGGTTATTCCAGTATTTCATTTAAAAATTGGATTTTTAAGAAAATAAAGCACATTGGAATAAAATTTTATAAATAAAATTTTTCATTTTTTTGACTTTTTGTTTACCTTTTGTAAACTTGAAATAATAGTAAATCCACGAAAATCATACATTCCGTAGGTATAAGCGCCAGAAAAAACGATTATTTTTTTCTAAATTAAAAAACGATGGAAATCGGTCAAATAGTTGCAAAAAAGATTGTAAGGATTGAAATTTTAAGAAACTGCTTTATACTAACAATCTACGGACTAAGGGATGCAAAAAACTTAAAATAAAAAATCTCAAATTTTCACCCGAAGACGTAGAACATCCCATTAATGACAAAATAATTGAACAGAATTCATAAAGGCGAAATCTTTTTATTCCGAGACATTGATGACAAGCAGTTTTCGCGAGAAAGCCTTGCACACCACCAAGGTTTGTCAGGAAAACGCTAAATTTGTATTTTGAATGTCACTATTTTCGTATAGAAATATTTGAATGATTTAAACGCATAAATTCCATAATTATATAAGGAGCTATTTCTATACAAATATAGTGGTTTACAAACTAAAATTTTAGTATTTTCCAGGCAATCGTAAAAACACTGCTGCATCTAATTCTACTGATCGGATAAGTTGGCCAAAATCAATAATGGAAAAACTGCATGGTGCACTTTAGTAACAATAACAAAACTCTAATAAATGGAAAACTTTCTTTAACTACGT
This sequence comes from Maratus michaelseni, assembly GCA_963931845.1. Classification (NCBI taxonomy): domain Eukaryota; kingdom Metazoa; phylum Arthropoda; class Arachnida; order Araneae; family Salticidae; genus Maratus; species Maratus michaelseni. The sequence continues at coordinate 62,442,961 of OZ007586.1, read as the reverse complement.
GCCAGAAAAACAGAACGAAAGAGCTCATGTGGCTTCCTTGACCAGATAGAAAATTTTTGTAACTACACCATTCGCTAATATTTTTCTGTGTAGCTATTCAGTTAATTTTTTGTAATAAGTGGTAGCAATTGCAATAAATAAAATAAATGGGACATACTAATCTTAAGTGTTAGAAAAATGTTTAAAAGGAATATGTAACTAAAAGAGCAACATTTTCTGCTCATTTTAAAAAACAACCGCATAAAATTATACTATAATTACCCTAAGTATAACTAGAATTATATTAGATAATTCACATTTGAGCAATGGTTAAAAAATACGTCAAAATCGTTCGTTTCAAAATTAAAAAAAAAACTTGCTGTTTTCTAAATTGCGTGGAAGATTTCTCGTGAAATATTTAACATTTTTATTTAAAATATTAACGAATTTATACAAAATATCTCTCTCTTAACACAGTAGCGACGGGTATTTATAAATTTCCTTTTCATTCAAGAAACATCATTGACTAAAAGCACAGCTTCTTTGTGGAACAAATGCGGAAAATATTTTGATTTCAGTGGTTTGAGATTCGGGAAATTGTAACATGATATGTCTAAAAATCAAAGTTTTATAAAACATTGAACAATACATTTTTATCGATGTAGTTTTTCCGTTCCCTTATCATTTTTATTAAATATGTACATTAAAACTTCGATACAAGACGAAATTCTTAGATTATGTATTTTTCCGGGCTTATTTTTTCAAAAGAATTCAAAGAAAGTGTTAATAGGGGTTGTTACATTTGTTTTATTTGAGAAAAAAAATTGGCAATATTTATAGTATGAAGGCGACTGCTTATGGCAAAATAAAAAACACAATTTATAATGAATTTAATACGAATTAAAACGGTGTTGGTTTTTCAATTTCATAGGAACGAGAGTTATAATCATTGCATTTGTTTAGATACTCTGTGCCATGGTGGAAAAATACATTTTTTTACAGAAAAATTGGCCGTATTTAAGGGGAGGTTCTAATAATTTTGACTAAAATTCACGTTATCTTTACGACTTTTTTCAGTTACAAAGAAAAGATATACCACCTTCGGAATTGTAGAATTTCATTTATTGGCATTTCACTTACATATTTAATTGCTTTTGTAGAAAAAAGTGAATAATACGCCTTGTGCGGCGGGGAGTACCTACAGATGACAGTCGTGAACTTTTAATTGGGCGACTTTACTTTTCGGTTACTAGCATCAGAAACAAATTTGGTCGCGAAATTACGAAAGGGCAATTAATTCTCTGGATCTTATACCAACATTTCATTTAAAAAGTTGATTTTTGAGGAAATGGAGGTGATTTTTTTTAAAAAAAGGTCCTTATTAGCTTTTTTTTTACATTTTGCGAGTTCGAAATAGTAATGAATCCATGAAAATTATACTTATTGTTGGTATAAACTCCAGCGAAAACGGTTGCTTTTCTTTTAAATAAAAAATGAAGAAAATCGGTGTAATAGTTCTCGAGACAGACGGTCCTCTATTTTGAAAAACAGGGTTTCGAGAAGAACAAGTTTAACATTTTATAACAGCGTTATGTTTAATAAACGGCGTTACGTTTCATGAGCAAAAATGATTATAAGTAATTGAAATAGTACGAAAATGCTTTAAACCAAAAATCTACGTACTTAAGGGATCTAAGAAGCGGGAAATATAAAAAATCTTAAAAGTTTACCCAAAGAAGTAGAATCTCCCCTGAATGAAAAAATAATTGGACAGAATTCAAAGATGAAACATTACAAAATATTGGTGACAAGCTGTTTTCGCGCAAAAAGTTTGCGCACCACTAAGGGTTGCCAGTAATATACTAAAATTGTATTTTAAATACGACTATTTTCGTATAGAAATTTTTGTCTGATTTAATCGCATAAATTCCATATTTAAATAAGGCGACTACTTCTATACGAAAATAGAGGTTTTTAACCCCTTGAAGGGCACCTGTATATTATATATACCGCTTAATTTTAATTCCAAAATGCCACAATGACACCAGAATTTTATAATCAAATTTTAAATTTTATAAGTTACATGAGGAAAAGCTTACTTATTTAAAAATAAATTCGTTCGTGAATCCTGGTGTCAATCAATCATTTCAATATTTAAGCTACAAGAGTACTTTGCCCCTGAAAGGGTTAAACTAAATTTTATTATTTTACTGGTAACTGTGACAACGCTGCTCTACTTCATTCTTTTAAATTCATCGGTTGAACGAAAATAAATATGGAAAAACGGCGCGGTGTACTTCAGTAATGATAACGAAACCCTAATAAATAGAAAATTTTCTATAACTAACGGTCACACAAGCAGAAAAAGAGCGTCCCTGTGACTTTCTTGAATAGATGACAATAATAAAATTTCGATATCTTCTAGTATTTATTTCTGTGGATATATTCAATTATTTGTTTGTAATAAGTGGTTGTAAATGAAAATCAAATAAATAGAACATACTACTCTTTAGTCTTAGAAAAATGTTCATTAAGGTATAAGTAACTGAAAGAGCAACATTTTCTGTGCATTTTAAAGATAACTTCAAAAATAGTATACTATAAGTATTCTAAATATGACTTCTAGAATAATATTATATGACCCCTATGTGAGAAATGGTTAAAAAATTGTTTAAAGTTGATCATTTCAAAATGTTGAAAACCTGCATTTGTTAAATTGCTCGGTAGATTTCTGCTGAAACATTTAACATTCATACACACAAACTTAATGAAATTATAGAGAACTTGCTGACCTTTTATATTAAAGCCGAAAATCCTGTATCATTGAAGATGGTCACAGTTGTTGGCCCAAAAGTGTACTTGGAGGGTTTTTAAATATTATAAACATGTTTTAACATCTATTTATGTTTTATAACCCCTTCCGGGGTAAAGTACTCTTGTAGCTAAAATATTGAAATGACTGATTGACACCAGGATTCATGAACGAATTTATTGTAAAATATGTAAAAGCTTTTCCTCATGTATTTTATAAATTCAAAATTTGATTATAAAATTTTGGTGTTATTGTGGAATTTTGATATTAAAATTAAGTGGTATATATAATATACCGGTGCCCTTCAAGGGGTTAAATGTCACCTGTTAACCATTTTTATCCTGACAGTACTTATATGTACCACTTTAACCCCTTCGCGACGAGCGTCTTTTGCAGAATTTTTAATCTGTTACCACCGGTTTTTCCAATGAGAAATTTTCATCTAATTGAATCGCAATAATACTATGATTAGGTTAGGAAAACTTTACAAAAAAAAAATAACTGGTGGGAATAATCGAGGATTCTGAGCATCTAAAAAGTAGCTGGAAAATTAATTCAGGATATAAAGGGTTAAGTAACAGTCGGATCTATCGAATTTCTTATTATCGAATCACTTATTGATATTTTATGAATAAAAGAAGATGAATTTTTGCATTTCACCCTATGTTATTTGATTAAATTTAAATAATATATAACTTGAAATTTCTATTCCAAAAAAGTTTGACTTATAAACTCTCAATTTTTTAACAGAAATGAATTTCTTATAGCTTGAAATATGCGAAAGCAGACGACAGACAGATGGATACTGATAAAGGTAGACAGCAGACAGACAAATCGAAAAACGAAATACGATGGAATCGGCCCGATTCGAACGCTGGACTTTCCGTCTTGAAACTGGAGACATTTTCATCTCGCGACTAAAGATTGATGACATCGTAGCCATATATATTTCTTTGGTGATTTTCTGTATAGAAATGGTCACAAAATTGTTTAAATGGTTTAAAAATAGAATAAATACCTAAATCATCGGCGACTGTTACGAAATTCTGCACAGTTCTCGTAACAGTGGAACAGTGGTCTATAATACAGTCTCCAAATGAGAGCTTAATAGGAAGTACGGTTTGGGAGTTATCATGTTAATATACCCAGTTCACTAATCATAATGACGATACTTTCCTTACACTATGTGTTCGTGTTGTCTAAAATAAACAAAAGGGAAATTGGCAGTGTTTAACCATACGGGAGGTTTCATCGACTGCCTTTATTTTAAGGAACTCTTCTGGTGATAAGCAATAGACGGGAGCATTGTAGAAGCAATTTGTACAAGTTAATGTTGATTTTCAACCATCTGTAGTAATAAATAAACGAAGCGTATTTTACCAATTTCCCCCCTAAACTAAAAAGAATGTAACTGTATATGCTAACAGTAAATACAGATGCATATATTTTTGTCTTAATGTGGACTGTATTGAATGATCTAGCAAATAAAATAGTTAAAAAGAAATTGTTATAACTATATAAATGTGTCTTTAGGTGCGTTCGTAATTATATAAATACGTAGCATCTATTGTCGTCGTCTGGTCCGTCCGTCTGTCCATCCGTCTGTCTGTCTGTCTGTCCGTCCGTCCGTCCGCATATAACAACGCAAAAACTACCCAACCGAATGGTTTGCAATTTAAGATATATTATCTTTGTAAAATTTTGTCGAGACATTTCAAATTTTATCAAAATCGAATCAAAACTTTAGAAAATATTAATAAAAATATTTTTCAAGAAATTTGAATTAAAAAAAGAAAATCGGTACTTTTTTGTTATAGGAGGTTCCGAGGTTTCATCATCAAGCGACCGAGAAACTTATTTTATTACAGAAATTAATCTGCAGACGATATAATTCATTTCACACAATTAAAAATCATCAAGATCTGAATATTTATATAACTAGCTATAGTACGAACGCACCTCGTTTGTTACGTTTGACGTACAATTTCCAACTTGTTATACTTTCTTTTGCTGATACAAAAGGGTCTTCAAAAAATTATAAACCTTAAACACCTCTGTCGCCGACATTTAAAACATAAATTGGAATCGAAGAGCAATTTTTCTTCATTATTTTACAAAAATGAAAATTTCTTTATAAGACATATATCTTTCCTTCTTTGACACTCATAGGCAACTTTATAAAACGTACTTTCAGTTGTTTAGATATTAATTTATGAGAGGAATATTATATACGAATGAAGAAAATGAATCGGGTGATTATTTGTGTGATCAGCGCACAGGGTTGCCAGTTTGGCCTCCATTTTTATTCGGAAATTCCGAATTCATACCTGAAATTCCGGTAGATAAATTTTTAGTTAAGCAATCCAAAATGTCTGCCATTAAATAAAACAAAAATATTTACTCCGATTTTATTGTATAAATTCTAAATTCCGGAATAAAAAAAGAGTCCAAACTGGCAACCCTGATACAACATATAAAACTTATATTTGGGAACCCCCCCCCCTCTTTTTAAAAATAATTAAAAGTTGTCATTGAAAACGGATGCATGTGCCAATTTCAACCAGGTCATAAAAACAATTATTAAATCAAGAAATTTTCTTTACATAGAAAACGTAATAAAGGGGAGTTTTATTTTACTAAATATAATTTCTCTTTCAAAATATATTCATTTATGATGCTAGAATAACGCGCGATCTTTCAGCGGGAAACATTCTGATAACAACTTTAAACCAAATAAAATAGATATGATAAAATAAAGTAAAACGTTTGTACTAATTTTAACTCAAATAATATTAAAAGCTGTTTTGTGATAATTCTAAATAGCTGTTTCATTATTTAATTTCTTTAATGAATCAAAGCTCAAAATTGTTTCAGTTTTACAGTCTTCTGTTCTTAAAATTGTATCGTAATACCCTATAAAGTGAACGTTGTATAAAACATTGAATAATACATGTTTAACAACATTTTACTTAATTTCCAGCGCTTCAAAATGATATAACCACATTCTAAGTTTGAGATATCATGGCAAAATATGAAAAATAATTATCAGAAAACGCTCTTCTTAGAACATGTACATTAATCTTGCATAATACATAGCAGAAAATGAAATTCAAACTCTAAATTTATTGGAAATTTAACATTTGTATACAAATGGCATTACGAAATGATATGAACACTGACCATTAAACGGGCCCTGTACAGAATGCCACTTAGAAAACGGGAATGCCACTTAGAAAAGAGGAAACCGGAATATGCAAATTTGTTCAGTATATAAAAATACCTCGCAGGCTTCGAAATTTTCCCACGGACCGCAAAGTGATTTCTAAGACTAAGGTGCCATAAAAGTGCAAAAAATATATACTTTTATGGGATTATTTCTTAAAAGGAACTCAAATAATGTGTTAAATGTAGATGTTAAATTTCTGCCATTCGATAAATGAAACTTGGCAATAGTCTTAATACCATGTCAAACTATCGAATGTGAAAAAATGCATTTTTGATTACTTTTAAAAATGATTCGATTGTCACCACTAAATTTTAATAGCGTTTCAGGGTTGCAACAACACCAGGGTTACCTGCTTGGCCTCATTTTCCGTTCAGAAATTTCGAATTCACACCAGAAATTTGAACTAGAAATTTTTGCTTTATATAACGACAACATATTTCGTGATTACATAAAGTAAAAATTTTTCTCTCAAAATTCCTGGTATGAAATCGGCATCTCTGAATAAAACGGGAAGCCAAACTGGTAACCCTGTTCTTCACAGAAATTTTATTAGTATTTTTATTAGGCGAAGAATTCTACAAAAATTTAGTGGTGACAATCGGCCCATTTTGAAGAGTAATAAAAAGTGCATTTTTTCATATTCGATAGTTTGACATGGTAGCGACGATATGATGAAAACCCTTTATCACAAAATAAAACACGGGTATTTTTTATGAATTTCACACGAATTAAAACAGCTTTTATCTTTTTTTTTATCAATTGCAGATGAATTTATATCCATCTCCTTTTTTTAGATACTCTGAGTCAGGGCCGCTTAACTACCACTATTTGTGCAGAGAATTTTTTTCCTTATTTAATGAGAGAATATTTGTGTTTCATTAAAGCGAATATTTATATTAAAAAATATAGTGCGTCTCAAAAGTATATGGACAGGCAATTTTTTGAAATAACAGTTCAAAAAATGAAGCAATAATCACGAAAAAAAATATGCATGTAATATCATAACATAAATTTATTACAGCAAAGAAATAAAGTATAAGTTTTACAGTATAAGTTTTACAGTTTTTTTTTGTAAAAAAAATAAAAATAAAAATAGGCTGTTTCAAAAATATATGGACTTTTTGAATATTTTACATTTAAATTGAAATTTTGTATCCATTACTTTTAATTATCTTGAAAACCCTATCAGGCATGCTTCCAACTAGTGTTTGGAGTATGTGCGGCTGGAAAGAGAACCAACCCTGCTCTACTTGTTGCTGTAATTCCTGAATAGTAGAAAACTGCCGACTATGGGCATACACATCTCGTGCAAGTACTCCTCAAAGGTTTTAAATTGGATTCAAGTCTGGGCTGATGGCTGGCCAGTCTATAACAGTCACTTGATTCTGTTTAAACCAAGCTGTTTTTGAGTGAGAGGTGTGAATCGACGCTTTGTCCTGTTGGGATTTCCAGTTTTACCTCCCTAAGATGTTTCCGATTAGAAGTAGATTGCTTTTAAGGACATTTTTAAATTCTTAAGAGCACTGTCGATCATTAAGAAAAGTAATATCCGCTGTTCCGTTGAAACAGAATAAGCCCCACACCATTTGTGAGCCCCCTCCATTTTGTTGACTAAAGGTTTCGCGCTGTTCCTTTTGTGTCATGCTAATAGTATGCCCAGCCATCCGGGCCATCCAAATTGAATTTTTTTCGTCACTGAAGAAAACACTTAACCATTCATCCTTCCAATTCATGTGTTTTTTAGCCCAAAGAATTCGAGCCTTTCTATAGTGCACTTTAAACATAGGTGTCCGACACATTATGCGATATTTATGATTTTCGCATACCTGTATGCGACGTTGGACAGTAGATCTGGAAATAGGAAACGCCAAAGTCCTCGCAATTTCACGAACAGAATTCTATTGGTATGAAACTACTCGCAAACTTTCTCTATCTTGTCTTCGAGATGTTTTTCATTGTCGACCTGAACGCTTTTTTGCAATCGTAATGTCACTTTTTAATAAAACTGCATAAATTCCAGATCTGCTACGCTTCATTTGTTTTGCAGTATCAGAAACTTTAACATTTTGAGCCTTTAAACGCCAAATTTTAGCAATATCAGCAGCTAAGAATTCAACGTTGCGAGGCATTTTCCAACTATTCGACAGTAGAAGAAAGATCAGTGATTTTATATATCGAAGTGGTTACGTCACAAGTACAGAACGCAGAAAATGCAAATTTTTCTGATACGGTGGTAATAAAAGCAATTCCTTTCATTGTCCATATGTTTTTGAGACAGCTTATTTTGAATTTTATTTTTTTACAAACAATCTGTGATATAAACATAAAATTTCTGTATCGTAATAAACTTATGTTATGATTCCATATGCTAATTATTTTTTTCGTGATTATTGCTTTATTTTCTTAGCTGTTATTTGAAAAAATCGCTTGTCCATATAAATTTGAGACGCACCTTATTTGTGTCAAACCGTTTTCGGGTAAAATGTTTTCACAAAACTGCTCAAACCCAGGGTACCAGATGCATCGGCAGAAAGTAAATAAAATAGCAAAACATCCTTGCGTATCTTTTAGGAAGATAAAGAGAATCTAACAACATCAAGAACGTCACTCAACCAACCACCCGAAACACAAAAGAAGATGCGCATGTGGCTTTCTTGATAGGACGATATTGAGAAGTATAGAAATAACTTCTGATATTATTTCCGTGTATAAATTCAGATGTTTTTTATAATAAATTGTGGTAACATAATTTTTTTTTAAATTTTGGTTTTTCAAGTACTGTGTTTATAAAAAATCAAAATGTTCTGCCCATTTAAAAAAACATACAAAAATGTATATACATGTGCTAGTTATAAATAAAAACATAATAGATAATCTCTATGTAAGCAAAGCTTAAAAGAATATTTTAAAGTTGATTACATCGAAATGTTGAGTATGTACTCTTTTTAAATTGCGTGCAAGTTTTCACTTGAATGATTTCATATTTTTGCAGGCAATCTTAACGAATTAATATATTATTTTTCTCTCTTGCGACTGAACTTAGACAAGTATATATTTTAGAAAAATTTATATTTTTAAAATAATGTTGGAAGTATTGCATATTGTTTTCTCGAAATTTTTCCATGCAATTTTTTTATACATGAAAAAATAATAAGAAGAAATGTTTAAACTCTATTCAGCCCCGGACTTATTTCTTCAAAGAAATTCAAATAAAGTGTTAAAAGTAGTTGTTACATTTGTTTCTTTCGATAAATGAAACTTATCAATATTTTTATTATAATGACAAACCCTTATAATAAAATAAAACACGTTTATTTTTAATGAATTTCACATGAATTAAAACGGTTCTTTTATCTATTGTTTAATTGGAGTGTAAGTTATGTCCATCGCTTTTTTTAGATACTCTGAGTTAAGGCCGCTGATCTACTGCTATTTTTGTATAGAAAAATTTTGCTTATTTAATGACGAAATATTTGTATTTCATGAAAGCATAGTTGCACATTCCAAAATATTTTTGACAAACATTTTTCAGGAAAAAAGGTTTGCACAACACAATTCTACTATGTGCATCGGGAGAATGAAAATTCAATGGTTACACGGCGTGGGGAATCTTTTTGAAAATAAGGAATCCCTAATAATACAACTCTTAAACCAACTACCGCACGAGAAGAAAGATACATTTCTTGTCGTTTTCTTGATTAAAAGAATACCTTAAAAAAAACACGGCAGATGCTATTCACTCTGTATATATAATTAGTTAATTATTTGTAAAAAGTGGTGGTAAACGAAAATTATAAATGGCACACTACTCTTAAATGTGCTAAAAATCAGATTTTTTGAAATTTGTATATGCAAAAACAACATTTTCTGCGCATTTTAAAACAAACTGCATAAAAAATCTTATAATTATGTTAGTTATGGTTAGAATAATATTAGATATTCCCTATGTAAACAAAGCTTTAAAGAATATTTTAAAATCTTGTGTATCTAAATGTTAAGAATGTGCTCCTTTTAAATTTCGTGCAAGATTTCTCTTGAACCATTTAATATGTTTATATCAATCTTTATATATTATATTTCTCTCTTAAAACTGAACCTAAATATACGTATATTGTACAAAAAATTATATTTTTTAATAACGCGAGTTTATCCATGCGTAATTTATTTTTCTATGTAAAACAATAATCATAACAAGTTCGGTCTTAACACTTTATAGCATTTATTAGTAGTCGTTATTTAATATTTATTAGTAGTCGTTATTTAGCATTTATAGTAGTCGCTTGGTAACAATCACATTTCTATACGATGTTTTGTTTAGGATACATATAAATACATATATATTGAAAGAGAAACACAACCTTCAAACATTTCTATGTAAAATCACTTAACCCTCTTCTATAGTTATGTATAAAATTTCTTTGTGTTCCACTCGTCCATTTAATCATCACCATTATTTCCAAACGCTAATCCTAGTGGATATCATCTACAACATTGCAGTTGAAATATACCACGATGATTACTGGTTTGGAAATAGTGATACTAAAATAGGAGTCAAGTGGGACCACTAAATTTCATCTACTTATATCAGGTACTGACTTTGATACCCCACATTTTTCTGTAACTTCAAATAAATACCAAATTCATGAAAAGTCTTTTGGCATGGCATGTCCGTAGCTACCAAAATATCTTATTTTTGAGACCACTGCTTACGAATTGAAATATTCTCGATATTTTAATGCAAAAACTTCAATACTTATATAAGACGAAGATTAATTATGGGAAAGAGTGGTACTTTTTATTATTGCTCTCAAGACTAGTAAAATCCAAGTCGAGCAGTCATATTTAAGCGAGAAATTTTATTTAATAAATAAAATAATTTTTGTACTACATTTCATTAAATAAAAGCAGCACACATTTTGTTAATAATTCTTTTGGTTCAAAACATGTTCCTGTGATTTGCAGCTATATAAAACAGACCTATAATATTTTCTTTTTTCTGAAAGTAAACGGTGTTTTGTACATAATTTAGGATGATGAATTCGAGAAAAATTCTCAAATTGTAGCTACAGAGTTTCTTTAACACAGAAGTACCGTAAATTTTACTCAATTTTTTTAAACTATTTCACACTAGAAATTTTATTTAAAACTACTTAATTTATTAATTTATCCTATTTCTGTGAGTTTTATATTTAATTTATTTTAAAAGAAACTTCTACTTCGAATTAGAATATAAGCATTTGGTAACCGCCAAAATGACGGCTCATGGTAGTTCTATTGTTAAAAGCCGAGAATATCTTTCTTATTTTTAAATTAGAAATATATTCATTGAGGTACCATGCATTGTATTAAAATCTTGTAGCATACATTAAGATATTGTTTCCAAGGACAGTATTGAGTATACAAAGATTTTTTTTCAGGTTTGCACGATTACAATTTTCATGAAGGGAAGGAGTTGTATCCGTGTCCAGTTTTTCCAGTTTGTAACTTTTTTGTTTTTTAATTCAGACTACCTGAGAGCCACCACTTTTTTTAAATATTATAATTTGCTTTATTTTCGCATTTTTTAAAGTGTCATTAAATAAGGCAAATAAGGCGGCATTAATCAAAGCGGGCGTTTTTATTTTTTTAATTCATTTTCAGCACAGTATTGGCAGTGCGCTACTTAAAATAAAATCAGATTGCGAATTTGGAAGTACTGTTTTGAAATAGTATAATTCGCCTTATTTTCGCTTTAATTTATCTATCAATAAATAAGGCAAATATTAAGACTGATATCAGAGCGGGGTTTTTTCATGCTCATTGATTCATTGCTATCTCTATTTTAAAATAGAAGTATTCGGCTTATTTAATGAGAGCTTAAGTAAGTCGATTAGTGAATGAGGTAAATATTACTATTTCCTAAAAGTGGTAGTAATGAAGGTAAACAGAATGTAGTAAATAAGAGAGTAAATAATAGAGAAAAATCCTCTGAACTTTCAAAACTGTTCACGTGCCTTGATTATTACCACTTTTTTTAAATCACATTATTTGCCTTGTTTAATGACAGATTATAAATTGCTATTACTACAGCGAATATTATTATTTAAAAAAACTGTAGCAATCAATCAGTCTCATGAAGTTTCGGAAGAAACATTTTTGTTTCATGCAGTCATTAAATAAAGCAAAAATCCATACTTCAAATTTCGTGTAAGATTTCGGAATTCCGAAAAAAAAAAGCGCCCACATAGGCAACCCTGATACCGCATATGAGACTTCTAATCAATTATATTTGAATGCCTCCCATTTTTTAAAAATTATTATATGTTGAAATTAGCACGTTTGCTAGTGTCAATTTGAACCAAGTTAGAGAGACATTTGTTATTTCAGGAAATATTCTTAAGATAGGAAGTGTAATAAGGAAAGGAATTATTTATTAAATAGAATTTCTGTTCTAAAACATATTTATTTATTATGTAGGTATAAAGCGAGACCTTTTAATGGGAGAAACTCTGATACCAAATTTTAAACCAAATAAACTAGAAATGATAAAAACAGTAAAACGTCTGTACGCATTTTAATAATAACATTTAAGCCTTTTATGTCAAATCTTTTAATTAAATGTTTTATTTTTTAAAATCTTTGACGAAGTACAACTCAAAATTGTTTGAGAGTTATGCTCTGGTGTTGTTAAAATTTTACCAGAAAGCCATTATATTTTAAGCCACAGAAGATTGGAAGAAATTTCGGGAGTTGAAATTTGTAAACTCTTATGCCGGTATTTCTTTTTGCATGATGGAAAAGGAAAAGCCAAAACCAGAAATGTCCAAAGTGAAATTAAAAAAATATTAATCGACACGATAATGTGAAGATAGGTGAAGTGTGGACTCTGATTATATCGCGTTCTTTTGTCGAGTCAGTTGGATGGCGGACTTATACAGTGGAATATAGGAATAATTCGGTATATGTTGTTGGACCAACTTGTGTATTTCAGAACTCGCCGCATGAGGAAAATGTGGCGCTCATGTAAGTAAACAAAATTTGTATATGCTGTGCACGCAGCGCTTTGGTTTTGAAGACAAACCGCAGAAGAGGACTGTGGCTCTAGTCAGCACTAACAAAGTTAACACGTACTGTGCACGCTCTAGGAATAATCGCTGTGTTTCAAAACTATCCCATGTAAAACTAGTGTTTCATGAAACGTTGAATAATACATGTAGTACGTAATTCCCGCTATTGTTGTTATTAAACAATCTCATTGCGATTTAGGAACAATGTAAATGTTATAGTTATATATTTAAACTCTCTAGCCGCGGGAAACGCTCCTGTCGCGTTTCACTTATTCCATACAATTCCGCGGGGTACGCTATTTTGGCGTTGCCTACAAATTTTATAGTACTAAAGCATCGGGAGACTCTATTTCTTCATTGAATCTATCTTATTTTATTTAGAAATAGAGAGATTCGCTTACAATTTTATAATACATATATAATTTCATATATTAGGTCAATTGGAAAGTTCTGGTGTTTTTGAAATATTTTGAATCTATAAATGCCACATTCCCAACGGAATTTTGAAATAAAGCTACGTTTTTAGAATGTACATGAAGAAACTGCTTTTACTTATTTGGAAATAAATTTGTTTGTAAATTCCGGGGACGTTCAATCCTTATAACTATTATAAGTGACACATAAAAATAAACCGCGGTTTCATATAAGAAAATGGAAACATCGCCCGCGGCTAGAGGGTTAATGGGGTGATTTTTTCAACGGAACATAACTAAAATGTCAAGTGTGTTGGTTACCATTCTAAAAATGAAGCTTGATAACTTTTTAATATGTAGACGACCAATTGTGTCAAATAGAACCACGGTATAAGAATGAATCTCATGCAAATTAAATCACCGCTTTTATTATATCTTTAATTTGAATGGAATTTATTGCCATATTTGCTTTCATTTGAGATAATCTGCGAAATATGTGTGGGGATGGGGAAAAACGCAGGTTTACTTTTATGAAAATAATTATAACATAATTATGGACAAAACACAGACATTACTTACCCCTTATCGGGGCAAAGTAATTCTCTTGCTAAAATGTTGAAATGTTACCAGAATTTACGAACTATTTGATTTGAAAATAAACAAAGATTTTTATCCACGTACATTGCAAAAACAAAATTTTGTTAAAAAAACGTTTGCTATCAATTAGAAGCATGGAATTAACCGGGAAAATATAGGGTTTAAAATTTAATGGCACGTTTAATATATCCCTAGCAACCGCCAACTTAGCAACCCACAGCAGCCCTTGAAATGGTTAACCAACCGCCACACGAACAGAATGCAACCGCACACGTGGCTTCCCTGATTAAATCATTTCTTTAAATGAACAGGAGATATAATTTATTGTACAACAATTTTAAATTCAATTAATTTTTTTAAAAAAGTGGTGGAAACATTAAATTAACTGAATGTAATTTTGAAAATATTTTCATTTTTACATTTTATTTGTTAGGAAATCAGTAAAAATTGCAAAGAAGACCAATAAAAATATGAGTAGGATTATTCCTCAAAGAAATATCCTTATACACACACACACACACACACACACACACACACACACACACACACATATATATATATATATATATATACATAGATATTCCTACAAAAGTACAACATGGAAATATTCTTATGTAAAATCATTTAGCCATTCTCCATAGTTTTATATAAATATTGCAGATGTTCCATTTGTTAGTTTTCTGACTACCATTATTTTAAAAGAATAACATTCTTGGTATATTTCATACGACATTGCAATAAAAATATAGCGCGAAGTATACTGTATGGAAATAGTGGTATTCGAAATGGAGTCCAGTGTTATCCCTGGATATTAATGTACATATCTAACGTATTGACTTTGATTCCCCACATTTTTTAGTAATATCAAACAACTAAAATTTTTTTCAAATTCATAAAATACCTATTTCCGGCGTATCATATTCATCGGTGAATAAAAGAAGGTTTTTGAAAATCACTATTTCAGAATATTTGTTTTTTTAATGTACCGTAATTTCCGGCGTATAAGCCGCAGCTCAAAGAGCCGTTTTTCGACCCAGAAATTTTATTCAATAATTGTAGTTAAATATTTACAGCGATCTTTTAAGTTACATTTTATAAAATAATATTTCTGGGTCGAAAAACGACTCTTTGAGCTGCGGCTTATACGCCGGAAATTACGGTAGAAATTATACAATTAAGTATGACGAAGTTGGAAATTTTGCTAAATAAAACTGGATGTTTTGGCAGTTATGCATTATCTTGCATATTATATTCGGAAATCATAGAGTATATACATATCTTCCTACCTAGATATATAAATATAACATAAAATTTATACATCTTATTTCTAAATAAGGCTAATAAATAAGGCGAATGTAACTATACTTCGATTTTTATGGCTATCAAGGAATTTGAATCCCCTGACCGCCGAGCAAAAGGGCAAATTTGTAATGTTGTTTTCTCTGTAATTTTTTTAAAATGCTTAAAAAATATGAATTTTCAAACTTGAGATAAAAAATTAATTACCGTAATTTCCAGCGTATAATCCGCAGCTCAAAGAGTCGTTTTTCGAACCAGAAATTTTATTCAATAATTGTAGTTAAATAATTACAGCGATCTTTTAAGTTACATTTTATAAAATAATATTTCTGGGTCGAAAAACGACTCTTTGAGCTGCGGATTATACGCCGGAAATTACGGTACGTATATAAGTATAATCCTTGAGAATATCAATCATTACTTGATGTTTTAAAAATGCATTATATTTGTAGAATTATATTAATTTAAACAAACCTTGTATTGCTGTGAAACTTACAGCATAGTGAATGGATATATCAGGTCGCGGCGGTGAGAAGGTTAAACCGGGAGAACTCGCTTGTGAGAATTTTTCACACGGTGAAAAATTGTCTTCCTTTTACCTTACAGTCGTTTAATATCAACATTTTTTTTTTGGCTTAATACTTTTATTCCAAAAAAAAAAAGATAAAATAATTCAAATAAATTTCTAAAATTTTCATTAAAAAGAAAAATTGGTTTAAATAAGAGTCTTATTGCAACAGTTTTTAAAATAAAAGAAAAACGTAAGTTGAATCGAAAACAAACCCGGATTAATCATTTTCAAATGAACAATTATATTGACATTTCAAAAATTATACTTGTATATAAATAAGAATGCTCGCATTTATTCTATATATCGCATGTAAAAAACAACAAACTTTATTAATAAGGACATTACTTTATGGGTTAGATATAATTAGGTTATAATACTGTAGTAATAGTAAAAAAAAAATTATATTTTACACATCAAAGAAAAAAATACAAAAATTTAGGAATGTGGTAAAAACAAAATATCAAACAAAACTACCAAATAACGATAAATTCTCACAAAATTTTATCACAAAGTAGTAGTATCAATTATAGCGAAGAAAACTATTGAAAATAATAAATTTTCAGTTAGAAATGACGACAGTAAGTGCTAGTCAATGCTATGAGTTGTAACTCTTTTCACACTCCTGACAACCGGAGTGTGTGATGGAAAAATTGGGACGTTTCTGTTCTGCCACACATTTTTGTCTTCTTTTTCTTCCTTCTCGGGAGAAAAGCTCAGAATCCGTATCTCTTTTGCTTGTTATTTGCTTTCTTGATGGTCATTTCTACCTCTACTTTCCTTTCCTTTTGATGGTTGCACGATCTTGAAGGCATATATTCTGGATAGACGATCTAGCAATGAGATGTAGTGTCGTCAGACTGAGGGCTAATTATTTCAGAAAAATCCGCCTCTCTACAAAATTATCAAATTTTGCTTTACACATGATTTGGATATTGACACCTCTTTTATTGATAATACCAAAGAATATGGTTAGTGGTCATCTGCATGATACTCTGGCAACTGAGTAAGATGCCTTCATCTCATCAACAACATTAACACCTCCGTTTGTCAAGTTATAAAATGTGATGATTTTTGGCTTGGCCAAATCTCCAATGTTCTCATCTATATCCTCATTGCTGTGAAAGGTAGTGAAGGCCAAAACATGACGAGACCGCTTTGTTTTTTGCGAATCAGTATACCATCTTTAGTAAATCCAAAAAGGCTGGAATGCAGTGTCTTTTCCTTTGTTACAATAAATCGAGCTGGAATCTCTCTTTCATTTTTTTTCGACCGAAGTTGTCTCTAACAAATCTTTGGCTAAGGATATTGATGTAAAGTAATTATCCATAGTTATATTTGGACCAGTATTTGAAATGTGGTCTGCTAATCGTTTGACCACTGCACTTACACTGTTTTCTACTTTAAAGGGGCCATCAGGCTGTCGCCCAGCATAAATATCAAGATTGCTGGTATAGAAAGTGCGCGAGTCAACAAGGGCATACATTTTTAAGCCATATTTGGCCGGCTTACTTGGTATATATTGGCGAAATTTGCATCGTCCGGGAAACGGTTCCAGCATCTCATCAATCGTGGTTTATTCCCCTACTCTATAGTTTTCTGTGCATTTTGCATTGAATTATTCAAATACCCCTCTGATTGGGGCATAATTGTCTTGTTCCTTGCGGACCTTTCTGTCATCTAATTTGTCAAATCGAAGGGCCTTCTACAGTAAAAGAAACAATTCTCGTGATATGGTAGCCCTAAAACATTCAACGGCAGTTCGGTCAATAGCCCACAGTACTTTCAAATTTTGGTGCTGAGCTTTTTGCAATCCGCTCATGTAGAGCAATCTTAATAGTGCATGAATTTCTGAAAAATCAGTCTCACGACCATCTCGAGCTCATTTTTAATTACTCCTCAATTTAAGCATGTAAAGATTTGTGCATTTCACACTAGTCTCAATCATGGAATCAGAAGAGAAAAGCATCCAGCAATCAATTCAGGGGTGGCCAACCTGTGGCACGCGTGCCACAGCGCTACCACTATTTTTTAACAGAATTATTCGCCTTAAATAAAGAGTGAAATTATGCGATAAAATGAGGTTAATTTTTTTATTAAAAAAAAATGGTGTCGAACGATTTTCAGCGGAAACGGTTGGCCACCCCTGAATTAGATTATTAAGACTGTGAGCAATCGCTCTTACACCAAGTGGATGAATTAAATATTTTTCTTGGCTGTGCGAATATTTTTGCGAGGAGGATTGGCACGCCAGATAGTGGTATAGTCTCTAATAATAAAGCAATCTGATAGATCGTCGTCCGCAGATCGATCATCGTCTGCTGATTATTCAGATTCTGTTTCATGATCTGAATGCTCAATTTTAGCATCAGCACTTTTAGCATGGTGTTGTGGATTCTTCACCTGAGGCTGTTGGGCTATAATATTAAAACAAAGAATCATACAAAAATGATAAAAATAGAAAAGGTGAAGATAGTTTTCAAAATATCTGATAACAAATATGACCTTTCATATATTTTAGCGCATACATTGCTTTCCACATTTCCGCAAGCAATTTTCCTCGACTAGTCATGGTTAGGCTGAAAGACTATACCATAGTTTCCAGTTTGGCATTTTTTTAAATTCCGAAATTCCGGATTCATATCAGAAATTTCTAATAGTATATTTTCTTTCTTTAATGACGAACATTTCATTTCATGATTATATAACGTAAAAATTCTTTTATCGGAATTTTTTAATATTAAAAAGGCCAAACTCATAACCCTGGACTATAAAAGTGTTTGTCTGAACAATTTAAAAAAGTGAGTTACGCGAAGACTCCTTGTGAGAAAATATCTCATGTTTTGGAAAAATATATGTTACGTCCGATGTCGCTGTGAGCGAAACACTCACAGTTTTCCGTTTTGTAGCAAAACACCTTTTCCCAGCTTTCTCTTGAAAAGCACTGAATCTGCGCAAGCGCGTCTTCCCCTGCCTTACTCACCTACCCGCAGATACAGTAGAGATTGATTAGCCTTGCTGTTATCTAATCAGCGAGCTTGGTCAAAAAATGGTATGATTGTGAGAGGAAATCTCCCTCAGCGAGTTCTCCCGGGTTAAAAAATTCAGCAAACGGATAACTCAAATTCAGTGTTGATTTTTAAAAAATACGAATTGGTTGATTGTTACCACATTTAAAATAGAATTATACTTCTTATTTAAACTCAGGTTTAATAAGGCGATTACTAATTAAATAAAGTAAATATTACTATTTAAAAAAATGGTAGAAATCCAGAATTCTGAGTAAAAAGAAACCCGGCCAACTTGAAAAAATATTCAGGTTGCTTATTTGTTGCCACTTTATTGGAATAATGCTATTAGTCTTGTTTAATGAGGTATTATATATTACTATTACTAAAAAGAATATTATTTTTTTTAAAAAAAAGGTAGCAATCAAGCAATGTGTATAAAACTTTCTTCCAACTGGCTTGCATTAAATTATGCTAATCGTGTTCAATGTATCTTTGCCGAATTCATTCTGAAAAATCAACTGAGATAACTGATTTTATTGACTGTTACATTTGAAAAAAGTCCTTCCGGCCTGTACCGGGAAGAAAAGGTAGCTTTCCTATATCTTCGTTTTAAAATTTTAGCTAATGTTACACGAAAACAGCAAGCTAAACTGCAAAGAAAACGTTTACAAAAGATTCGTTAATACTGAATTAGAATAAGAAATTCGCCAAATTATTGAACTATAGCCAAATTGGCTTCATTTATGAAGACTTATTTTGGTCGCCAAATTTGGCGATATTTCGCCAAATGTCGCCAAATGTCGCCAATTTTGCCAATTTTGCGCCAATGTCGCCAATTTTGGCGCTAACGGATATGAATATATAGTTTTATGCGTATGATTGGGAGAATTATTACAACAATGAAAGAAAATAATTTGCGAGTAATCGCGTTAATGTGGTGTTTTGTTTCAAAATGTCAGCCACCCTAGAATTTCAAAATGCTCTATCTCAGCCATTTTTTAAGATAGAGGTAAACCAAAAAATGCTCTGGAATCCTTGTATCAAGGCCTAACACGTAATTAGAAAATAAATTTGAATTTTTAACTTTTTTGTATATTTATTTTAGTTTTAAATTTTTAAATGGCCGCCATCTTGAAACAAAATGGCGGACCAAGAAGAGCTGGCCAACGAACTCGGTCGAGACATTGGTTAGCTTAATACACACAATTAGTTTCATCAAAATTGATTTATAAATACGAGCGTTATCTTATGACATAGGTCATATATATATATATATATATATATATATATATATATATATATATATATATATATATATATATATATATATATATGGATATATCTATATATATAAATCAACATTTGAACGGAGGGTGGTTTTGGGGTCTGGGGGTCAAGATCGGTGAAAATATATCGAAATTTTCCGGAACTGCTTTCCTCCGAACGGCTGCAATAGGTAGCTTTATACTTTTTTGTATTGAAAGCTACCTAAAATTTTGTGTGTATGTAACCTAAAAGAGCAAAAAAAAAATATATATATTTATGAAACTGCTGATTTATTTTTTAATTTCTTTGTGGAACAAACTGGAAAAATACTTTGAGTTGAGCGCTTTGAGTTTCAGAAATGTTTACCATGATATCCCTAAAAAAATAACGTTTTTAGAAACATTGAACATTAATGTTTATTTTCATATTATCCACCCCCCATCATTTATTTCAATAAGTTTTTTTTTTCGGCACAAGACAATAAGATTAGAGTATTTACTTTTCCGGGCATATTTTGTCAAGGGAACACAAATAAGGTGTCAACTGTTAGTTACATTTCTTTATTTTCGATAAATGAGACGTGGCAATATTTCAAATATAAATACAAGCCCTTTTGACAAAATAAAACACATATATTCATATGAAATTCATTCCAATTAGAAAGGGGCCTTTTTTTAAAATTAAAACGAAAGTTATATCCCCGCCTTTGTTTTGAGACACCGTAATTTCCGGCGTATAATCCGCGGGTCAAACTATTATGTTTGACCCAGAAAATTCATTTAATAATTGAAGACAAATATTTACAGCGCTCTAGTGAGTTACATTTTATAAATTAAAAATTCTGGGTCGAAACATAAGTGTTTGATCCGCGGATTATACGCCGGAAATTAAGGTAATATGAGTCAGGGCCTCAGAAATACTCCTGTTATCGTATAGAAAATTTCGCGTTATTAAATGGCAGAACACCTGCGATGTATTGAGGCGAAGAATTTTATTTTAAAATGTTTGTGATAAAATGTTTGAGGCAAAAGTTTACACAGTATAGGGAAAGGTAATCCTACTAAACGAAACGAGAGAAGTAACACAAGATTGAAATACGAAAAGGTACACATTTTTGCGAATATAAACCAAACTATTAAAAAGAAACAGATATAGTTCATGAGGTTTTCTTGGTCAGACAGCCGAAATGCATGATGAGCTTCGTTTGGTTAGCCTTTTTCCCATGTATATATTCAGTTTTTTTTTTGTAATAAGTGGTGGTAACTGAAAATTAAAAAAATGGGGCATACTGCTCTTAAATGTAAAAAAAAAAAAAAAAATCCACTTTTGAGGATTATGTGTATGAAAGAGTGACAACTTCTGCGCATTTTAAAAGAAATCGCATAAAACCCATATAAGTATGCTAGTTTTGACACAATCATACTGGACAATTCGTTTGTACGTAATGCTTCAAAGAATACTTTATTTTTAAATTTTGAAAAGGTCTTCTATTGCGCGCAAGAATTCTCTTGAACCATTTTATATTTTTACATGTAATCTTAACAAATTTATATATAATATCTCTCTCTTAAGACTGAACCTAAACATGTGCATATCAAAAAATATGTATTTGTTTAAAATAAAATTGAAAGTCTTTTATATAGTTTTCTCAAAACCTTTAATACTAGTTAATGTTGCTTTCAAGCATGTGTAGGGATAACAAGAAAAGATACACACACACACAATATATATATATATATATATATATATATATATATATATATATACAGGGTGTTCCGTTAAAGGGGTCCAATATTAATAGGGGTAATAGAGGAGATCACACGGAGCATAAATCAGTATATAATGCCTGGCCGGATCTCAATAATTTTCAAGTTACAGCAAATAGAATGAAAAATCGGAAATTTGTAAAAAAACCCTCATTGCTAAACTATCGATAATGCTACATAAAAACGAAGCACATATTTAGAAAGAGCAGAAAAAATCCTACGAAATGACATAAGTTGTTTTAGAATATTGAGAATTAATGGCGAGTTACAAGCTCTGAAACAGTGAAAAAATACAAAATCAAATATTTAGCAAAATAGTTAATCGTTAATTCCAAAAATGCAACTCTACCTACATCAAGGAAAATGTTATAAAATTTGGTCCATTCCGAAAGCTTTCGAAGAAGCTGACAATAAACCATATCAGTTTAATTGTATGGGAGAAATCAAGCAGTTCCCTAGTTACAACTCTGTACTGTTGCACGCTCGGAAAGAGCGAAACTCCACCTATGACGATTGTAAACACCCCGTTTTAATATCTTTCAATTATACATTTCTGATCAACCTCTATCAATACCCTTTCATTATTCAGTCTGGTCAAGCGAATGACATATTGTGCAGCTCTCGCCTTGTCTTAAAGCAAACTCCGTGACTGCTGCGTTTCCTCCATGAACTTTCAGGATGATGAAGAAGAAGTACTTTTTATGCAAATTTTCTATGTGTATAGGAAGAAAAGTGTAATAAAACAGCAGTCATCAGTGGGCGTTATGTTAAATGAGGCTGTTGTAAGTGGGATTGTAGTAAGTTGATGTATAATAATTATGCCGGAATACTCTAACGAAGAATATGCGGACATGCATCTGATGTACGGGCAAGCTCATGGAAATGCATGTCTAGCACAGCGCATGTACCGTGAGCAATTTCCAAGGAGACGTTGCCCAAGTTCGAAACTCTTCATAAAAATCGATAGACGATTACGGGAGACTGGATCGTTTAATACAGAAAGCATTGATGCAGGGAAACCTCGACATGTACGAACACCTGCAATGGAAGAAGATGTACTGAATATTTTTAAAGGTAACCCCTTCACGAGTACACGAGCTGCTGCGTCTGAAGACGGTGTTTCTCACCAAAGTGTGTGGCGTGTTCTGCGTGCAGAAAACATGCACCCCTTTCATGTGCTCGGGTACAACTGTTATCAGTAACAGATTGTGCTCAGCGGACAGAATTCGTACGCTGGTTGCTTAATGTAACAGAAAATAATCCACAATTTCTGGAAAATATTTTATTTACTGATGAAGCACCATTTACGAGAGAGGGCGTGGTAAACACGCACAATATGCACACATGGTCATATACAAATCCGCACACTGTTTTCCCGTCGAACGCACAACAAAAGTTCAGTGTGAACATATGGGCAGGTGTCCTCGGCGATTATCTCATAGGACCATATTTACTCCCAGATGTACTCAATGGCAGTACGTACTTGGTTTTCCTACGGGATATCTTACCGCAGTTACTGCAAAATGTGCCAGCAACATTGCGCCACAATATGTGGTTTATGCACGATGGCGCACCGGCACATTTTTTCATAGGTGTTCGCAATCACCTCAATTCAACATATCCTGGGAAATGGATTGGACGCAGTGGACCTGTTGCTTGGCCTGCACGCTCTCCAGACCCCAATCCGTTAGACTTTTTTGTTTGGGGACACCTTAAATCGCTGGTGTATGAAACGCCTGTGGATACACCGGAGGATTTACTAGCGCGAATCGTTGTCGCTGCAGGAGACATTCCCAACTCCGTCGGAGTTTTTCGGCGTGTTCGCCAATCTTTACGACGTCGCTGTCGGCTGTGCGATTCTGTTAATGGGCGCAACTTCGAACACCTATTATAATAATGTCCGTTCGTCTGCCTTCCGACATTGAACTGTGCAGCGCAGGCCAGAAGACTATGCTTCACATATGTCATAAAGTACGTGGAATGTAATTCTTTATTTGTCATTTTTCTTTTATTTTCAACACTTTTTGGCACAGTATTTTGTAAGTCACAGACTGTGGTGTACTCAAATTGTAAATTACAAAGTTTGTATGAATTAATTTAAAATTTAGTGTCTATTTTAAATTTATAATTAATAAAATTATTATGCTATTTGTTATTATTATTTCCTATCATAAATTATGATGCACATATACATACAATAATTGTCCATGTAAAACATGTACTGAAACTTCTTGCATAGTTACAAATCGCAATATTTTTAATTATTTCCGAATTTTCACCACCAGTTTAATTTTAAGGAATTTAACTTAAGCTTTATATCAATAAAAGACCACTTTAAAATGTAGACTATTATTGTAAAGTTATTTTGGTTCATTCAACTCTTGAATAATTAAAAATGTTGCATCTCAGAAGAAGCATGATCGAAAATGTATAGTTGAGAGTAATTAAAAAGGCGGTGTTTCCAATCGTGATGGGCGGAGTTTAACCTTTGCTAGTGTCAAAGAAAGCGGAGTTGTAACTAAGAAACTGATTAATTTCTCTCACACAATTAAACCGATATGGTTCATTGTAAGCTTTTTCGAAAGTTTTCGGAATGGACCAAATTTTACTACATTTTCTTTGTTGTAGCTAGAGTTGTCTTTTTGGAATTACCGATTAACTATTTTGATGTATATTGGATTTCGTACTTTTTTCACTGTTTCAGGGCTTGTAACTCGTCAATAAATATTGCTATTTTAATACAATTGATGTCATTTTGTAGGTTTTTTTCTGTTCTTTCTAAATATGTGCTTCGTTTTGTAGCAATATCGATAGTTTAGCAATGAGGGTTCTTTTACAATTTTCCGAATTTTCATTCTATTTGCTGTAACTTGAAAACTATTGAGATCCGACCAGGCTTTATATACTGATTTATGCTCCATGTGATCTCCTCTATTACCCCTATTAATATTGGACCCCTTTAACGGAACACCCTGTATATATATATATATGTATGTATATATAGCGGAATTTTGAAATTTTCCGCAAACTTTTACTGGTAGCAGAAAATACAGTTAATGAAGATATTTTTACTTTAATGCGTACTTTACTTAACACTCGAATGTCCTTTTGTGTTGCCTTTGAAATTGCAAGTTGTCCTTTTTTAAAAAAAGTCGGAATGATCGACTGCCATAACTTTTTTTAAACAGTAATATTCGCCTTATTAAAGATGTAATTAAATAAGGCGTATATTACTATTTTTTTAAAAGTGGTATCAGTAGAAGTATCTGAATAAAAAATCTTGCTCAACTGGCAACACTGATGGTAGCATATATGCTAACACGGATATTAGAGTATTACTTATCCAAAATAAGAGCTATTAATTTAGTACTTATTATAGCTATATCCATGTGTTTTATAATCATACCTCATAAAGGTTACAGTTTGGATTATTTTTTTTATTCAGAAATACCGATTTCACACCGAAATTTAAGAAAAAATAATTTTTACTTCAAGAAATCAAAAATACCTGTCATAAAGTAAAGCAAAAATTACTTCTCCGAATTTCTTGTATGATTTCGGGTTTCCGGGTTAAAATGAAGCCAAACTGGGAACCTTGATACCCACATATATAATTTTAACCCCTTGGCTGTGGAATTTATTTGAGAAAAACGTGCCAAAAATGAAAAAAAAAATTCCCAGTAAGCTCTTGTCTGTGACGCCAGAACTCAGTTCGGGCAACACAAACGCGCCTATTTTAGAATACCCGATCTGTGTTTGGGCAAGAGAAAATCAGTGTTTAAATTCCGTGGAGACCGAACTCAGTTCTTCCAATGCATAGTATGTAAGTTACCATTTTCCCAATAGATGGAGATACTTTACCGCGAGAAGTTCGGCAGTTTTGCGCCATTTGTCAGATTTTTGTAATTTTGCACTTCTTTCCAAATTTCTTTCAAACCACATTATTTTTGATAGGCAGGTATATAAATTTCTCGTAAGTTAAAAGTTGCTTTGCATTGTTTTTAAGCATTGGACGAACTGAGTTCGGGCTTCATGAATTGAAACACCGATTTTTTCTTGCACGAACTCAGGTCGGGCTCGGGCATTCAAAAATTGGCGCATTTGCGTTGCCCGAACTGAGTTTGGGCGTCACAAGCAAGGGTTAAAACATTTCGCAACCCCCCCCCCCCTTTATTTTATATTTAAACGCTGACATTAGAACTCATGCAAGTGTTGATTTGGACCAAATCAAATAGGCATTTATTAATCCAGGAGATTTACTTTATGTAAAAAAGGATATAAATCTAGGCTTTTCTTTATTACGAAATAAAAATTCTGTTTCAAATTATATTTATTTATCATGCCGGCATAACGCGGGATCTTTCAATTGGAGAAACTTCGACACCAAACTTTAACACTAGAACCGCGACGACGGGTCATTTTGACCTGTACCAAATAAATAAGTGTCGATTCGAACCAGGAATTTCTTCATAAAATAAGTTAACGATATGCCTTATAAGTTAAATAAATACTTTAATCAGTTTTAAATAAAAATTCTGATGTAAAATACTTTTATAAAACTTGAGTAAAATTTCCCGCGGTTCTAGTGTTAAACCAAATAAGCTAGAATTGATAAAATAAAGTCTGCACTTATTTTAACTGCAATAATATTAAAAGCTGGTTTGTTGTATTTTTTAAATAGATTAATATAACTATTTAAGTTCTTCCATGAATAAAAGATCTATATTATTTGAGTTCGA
The DNA here is from genome assembly GCA_963931845.1 of Maratus michaelseni. NCBI lineage: Eukaryota > Metazoa > Arthropoda > Arachnida > Araneae > Salticidae > Maratus > Maratus michaelseni. The sequence goes on along the minus strand of OZ007586.1, from coordinate 62,416,239 downwards.
CACTCCAAAGTTCTTAAAATATTTCAATGATACCCCATAAAATCAATGTTTTGTAAAATGCTGAATAATGCATGTTTAGCAACGTAGTATTTAATTTCCACTGTTGTTCAAACCAGAGAAAAAATTTGACGAAAATTTTTAAATTAATTTCAGATTTCTACATGGAATATATTTAAATTCATTTCTTTAAAAAAATTCTGGTGCGAAACATATGAAACCTATGTTAAATTAACCCACGTTTTACGGAAGATTAGTGAGAGCTTGGAACCTCTAATTACCATTTGCAATATGAAATTAGTTAATACTTTTAATAAGTAGACGACCCTTTTTGAGAAAACGAACCAAGTATAATTATAATAAACATCTTACGAATTAAATTGGTTATTTTACTCTTCCTTTAATTAGAATGAAAATTATAGTACCTAAATTTCGCACGTATGCGCTGCATCTTAGTTAAGTCTTTTTGAAACCGGAAATTTTATTGAAAATAAGAAGTCAAATAAGTGCTAAGCAGAGGTAAGTCACATTTTATTTAAAATAAATTTTGGCATGAAATCGAATTGTCTGATGTGCGGCGTATACGCGCGAAATTACGGTAATCGCTCATATTTGTTATCTTTTTAGATTTAATACGAAATATATCAGGATTAGGAAAACAAAAGCTAATGAACGAGGTTGTTCATTTATGAAAATAAGGAAAATTTAATAATAAGAAGTAAAAGACGTAAAATCATGCATCAGACACGCATTTCAAAACACTTTCCAACTTTAACCAAATATTTTTGAGAAATTTCAATTTTTATACAATGACTTGATATACCGGGTGATTATAATTAAAGTTACGATTTCAAAAATCGATAATTTTAAAACTACTGGTCAGAATGACTTGATATTTTAGCAGAACAATCGTGAGGCAATGGAATTTTGTTTGGCGAAGGAAAAAAAATAGTTCCAAATTGTGCCGATAGATGGCGTTGTCAGGGTAATGTCAGGGGAAAGACCAAAAATGTATTCTTGAACCCTTTCCGGCGCGGAGTAAATTTGTTTGCAAAATGATGAAATAATAGACTGACACCGGAATTTACAAACGAATCCATTAGTAAAAAGAAACTTGCTTATTTTCCTGGTTCTTAATGAAAGGAAAATTTTAATTAAATACCGGGCGATTATAATTAAAGTTACGATTTCAAAAATCGATAATTTTAATTAAAACTACTGGTCAGATTGACTTGATATTTTAGCAGAACAATCGTGAGGCAATGGAATTTTGTTTGGCGAAGGAAAAAAAAAAGTTTCAAAATGTGCCCATAGATGGCGCTGTCTGGGTTCACATTGTCTGAAGATATGCAAATTACCAATACGTGACATGCGCACCGCAGACATAGCAACCATAAAAATGCAGAGCAGCAGCTCTTTGCCTGAATGCTTCATCATGACTCTGACTATGAAGGATCGCGCTCTGCTCTTGAAGCTTTTTCGGCTTAGATGCTTTACACTCACGCTAAAAAAAAAAAAAAAATTATCGGTTAAAAAAAAGAAAAAAGTCGCCAAATTTAGGGGATTTTTTTCTTTAATGGCAACCTAGCCATTGTATTAAGTTATTCGTTTGGCGCAGTCTTGGAAATCGCGCCAAACAAACAGTCGCCAATCTTTTGTTTACATTTTAGCGTGATAGTAACACATCTGTTCCGCTTTTTCATAAGAACGATGACTGTGCACTTACAGCTATTAGGAAGTTTCGGACATTAAATCCATAAAAAAGGTCCAATAACAACAAATGGTCTGCAAAAAATGATTGCTAAATTCGAAGAGACCGGTTCATTTGACGTTAAACAGGGTAGAGGAAGGAAACCAGTTTCAGCTGCTGCAGTGGAAGATGTGGCTACAGCATTACAGGAACATACTGACAGTGATGCTGGAATCAGCAGTGCAAGGGGGATTGGCCGAATGCTGGATATGCCGAACAGCAGGGTGCGTAAAGTCCTACGGAACGTCTTACGCTGTTATCCGTACAAGATAACTCATGTGCAGGAGTTGCTACCTGCTGACCTGGAAGCACGTTAATCTTTTGCACTACAATTTCTTGCCCGGATGGAAGTGGACAACGGATGGCCATGGAACATTCTGTGGTCTGACGAAGCCCACTTTCATTTGCAAGGTTCTGTAAATACGCAAAATTGCAGGATATGGGCGACCGAGAATCCGTCCCAGCTACAGCCATTACCTCTTCAGTCTGAAAAGGTCACTGTGTGGTGCGGAATAACGGCAGCGTTTATCGTCGGTCCATTTTTCTTCGAGGAGATCACACCTGCGGGTCCCGTTACCTGCACAGTTACTGCCAAGCGGTATTAAGCACTTTTGCGTAACCATGTTCTTCCGGCACTTCAACAGCGTCAGTGTGTGGATCGCATAATATTCATGCAAGATGGCGCTCCTCCGCACATTGCTACTACTGTGAAGCAGCTACTGAGTGATAATTTCGGAGATGTTAGGATCATAAGCCGCCATTTTCCAACAACGTGGCCGCCACGTTCCCCCGACTTAAACCCGTGTGATTTCTGGCTTTGGGGGTACCTGAAGAATGTTGTTTATAGCGGGCGGATTCAGAATCTAGCCCACTTGAAGGCAAGCATCACACAACACACCCATTGCATTAGTACAGATACCCTCCGATCTGTTGTGGAGCATGCCGTTTTGCGCTTCCAATTAGTAGCGGAACAAGGCGGAGGGCATATTGAGCAACTTATGCCTTAATAATCAGTAAGGTGTTTGTTCCATGAAGCTCTTTTTTTTTCATTTTTTGTCATTATCGCTGTCGTCGCTGTAAACACGTAGTCTTGTCTTTTCGCTAATAAATTTTTAGTAAATCTCTGAACTCTATTTTTTTCCTTTTGGCAACATCATTCCTATGTTTAACCCTTTAACGGGCGGTGGTCACAAAAAAGGACACCCAATTTTAATTCTAAAACTGACAAACGGCACCAAGAATATTTAATTAAAATTTTCCTTTCATTAAGAACCAAAAAATAAGCAAGTTTCTTTTTACTAATGGATTCGTTTGTAAATTCCGGTGTCAGTCTATTATTTCATCATTTTGCAAACAAATTTACACCGCGCCGGAAAGGGTTCAAGAATACATTTTTGGTCTTTCCCCTGACATTACCCTGACAACGCCATCTATCGGCACAATTTGGAACTATTTTTTTTCCTCCGCCAAACAAAATTCCATTGCCTCACGATTGTTCTGCTAAAATATCAAGTCATTCTGACCAGTAGTTTTAAAATTATCGATTTTTGAAATCGTAACTTTAATTATAATCACCCGGTATATATATATATATATATATATATATATATCAGGGCATGAAATTTCAGTTGAAAAGATACTCGCCAGACTAAAATTTTTGCTCGCCACTATTTTACATTCATTTAGACAGCAATGTCGGCCAACACGCCTGCTCGGAAAATGAACTATTTATGACAAACTGAATTGAAATTGACTATTGTTAGAAGGAGCTGTCTCTTAAATCCAGAATATTTTACATTCATGAAAAACATGAACAATTTTTAAAATGTTAAACATTCGGGAGCAGTTGAGCTTAGGTGGCGAAACCTGATTCACTTTGCGCAGGAGTGAAGAGAGTGATCAGATTCAGCCTCGGAAGCGGAAAAAGCAGCGAGCGGTGCGAAAGCGGGGAAACAAATGCAGACTTTGGAAGTTCGTTCCTCTGTATGAGAGAATTGGAAGTGGGTGACGCCGCATTTTTTCTTCTTTTGGAAGATAAATGCCGTCGCTTGATTTTAAAACACCTCCGCGTGTCGCTAGATTGAGGCACGATATTCTAAGCATATACAGTTTGATTTGAAGATTTCAAAAGACGAAACTTACTCGCCAACCTTAAATATTTACTCGCCAATGGTGAGCTGGCGAGCGGAAATTTCGTGCCCTGATATATATATAAGAAATTTAAATACCGTATATACTCGTGTATAAGCCGACCCCAAAATTCCTGATGAAAACATGTTTAATACCAGTATTTTACAATAATGTTCTTCGTCTTATATAATTCACAATTTAATGAGATAAAGCAAGGCGTAGAAAATTATTCTAAATTACTGGTGTTAAACTTGTTTGCATCTCGGTTTTGGGGGTCGGCTTATACACGAGTATATACGGTAAATTGCACCCTAAATAAATTTCACCTATAGGCAACTTATATAACTACTATAGGCAACTTATAATGCAACTTATTTTGTTCGTGTGTAAAGGAACTATAAATGCTACACATTTCATTTTCAATAGCGAATATTTTATATTTAACCTCATTAACATATAAAAAATTCATGTCAATCCAAGTATATTTAAGAGAGTTAGAGTACGACCAAAATGACAGACAAATCGATTCCATAAACTCTTTGCAACGATGTTGGAAAGTATTAAAAGCAGGCATATTTTAAGTCTTTCAGGGGAAAATTAATTGTGCTGCTAAAATATAGACATGATTGACTAATACCAGAATTTACGAACGAATTGAATTGAAAAAATATAAATATTCATATTCATGTACATTATTTAAGCAATTCTTTTCTATAAAATTCTGCGTGTCAGTAGGAGTTGAGAATTGAAATTAGTGGTATACTACCGCATTTTTAAGGGTTTACGAATCATAACACGGACAGAATAAAAAATATCACGTGACTTTCTTAATTAAAACACTAAGACAAAAGAGACGTGTGAACAAGTTTTATTTCCAACAAGTATATAATCATTAATTTTTCTGTAAAAGTGATGTAATCATAAAATCACATAAAAATACATTATAAAAAACAGTAAAGTACATAAATTGAAAAGAAGTGCATAAAACGACATAAGAAACATAAAACTACATTACAAAAACAAAATTGCATTAAAAAATTCTGGGTGCCTGTAAGGAGTTGCGAATTAAAAGTCAGTGGTATACAGGGTGTAACTGAAATGCTTCAACAAACTTTGAGGGATGATAGTACTCATGAAGATGAACAAAAAATGCAATAGAACACGGGGTCGCAAATGACATTTAACCCTTTCAGGGACAGTGGTATTTCTAAAAAACCACTTAATTTTAATTCCAAAACGCCACAATGGCACCAGAATTTTGCTAAAATCTTTTCCATTTAATATTTATGTGAAATATAGCCTTTTTCTTATTTACAAACAATTTTTTTTATAAATTCCGGTGCCAGTCCATTTTCAGACGCATTTTCTCTATTTTTATCCTTTAAGCCTTTTAGGGGCAAACTACTTTTAGTACTAAAATGTTGAAATAAATGACTGGCACCGGAATTTATAAAAAAATTTGTTTGTAAATAAGAAAAAGGCTATATTTCACATACATATTAAATGGAAAAGATTTTAGCAAAATTCTGGTGCCGTTATGGCGTTTTGGAATTAAAATTAAGCGCTTTCATAAACATACCACTGCCCCTGAAGGGGTTAAACGTCATTTGCGACCCCATGTTCCATTGCATTTTTTGTTAGTCTTCATGAGTACTATCATCACTCAAAGTTTGTTGAAGCATTTCAGTTACACCCTGTATATAATATACTACCACCCCAGGGTGGCTAGTGGGCAGGGAAAAATACAGTCAAAAAAAGTGATAAACACCAGTATATTCTTATCAAAAAATCATGTTGATTATTCGATCAAATAATCAACATGAATTTTTCTATAAGAATATACTGGTGTTGGTCACTTTTTTTTACTGTGTTTTTCCCTGACCACTAGCCACCCTGCTGTCTTGAAAGGGTTTAGCAACCACCACACGAACAGGATAAAGAGCTCACGTGGCTTTCATGATCAAAACATCTAAACGATTGGTTGGATGGTTTATTTTATTACGGCCGATTATGTATACTTTGAGAGCAGAACCTCTCAGCCACTGGTGGGGCTAAACATCAAAACGAAACGAGACATATGAACAAGGTTATCTCCAACATGCATATATATATATATATATATATATATATATTCAATTATTTTTCTGTAAAAGTGACTGAAACATAAAATTAACTGAAGCTTATTTGTTTAATATTTTATTTGTAATATTTTCTGACGTATATTTTAAGAAAGTGGTAAAGTGCAAAGGAATACAAATGAAAATAAGAGTAAGGAATTTCCTTAAAGATATCGATATTTCTATAAATACATGGATTCATACATACATTATAAATATGTAGACTTTAACATGTAAAATCATTTAGCCATTGTCTCTCTTTACATATACATTTTCAAGGTGTTCTACTTGACCGTGTAGTTCAGGTTTTCCACTAGAACATACTATTCCAAATTTTTGGTATGAATTATGAATTCCTGATTAAAAAAAGTGGTCATTGACAACTGAAATGCCACATATATAACTTTAAAATAAGTCACATTTGAGTAAAAATGCATCCCCTCTTTTTTTAATAATTAAACATTCACATTAGAATGGCTGCAAGTGTCAATATGACCGAACTCAAATAAACATTTATTAATCTGGGATATTTATTTTACTTTGAAAACGTAATAAAACGTAGACTTCTTTCACTAAACATAATGTCTGTTTCAAAACATATTTATTTATTATGCTGGAATAATGCGGGATCTTTCAATTGTAGAAACACTGAAAGCTAATTTTAAACCAAATAAACTAATAAAAAGAAAACTGCCCAGTTAAACTGAGGGCATTGAGCTCACAGGCTATTCACACTAATTGTATATTATACTCTTATTTCAAAGAATTTGAAATAAGCCCCTCGAAAAATAAAGAAATGAACAATATATTAAGGGGGGGGTCATCCCCCCGTTACCCCCCTCATAGTTAACTAATGAACCCCTTAAACTAACCAGGGAAGTCTCTAATTACAATGAATATATATATATATATAGAAAATTTGAAGAAAATCGGATAATTCTGCATGAAAAACCCATTTATCTAAATTAAGGGGGATTAGCCCCCCTTTCCCCCTTTATACTTAACCAATGAACCCCCAAAACTATTTTGAGAAGCGCATTATCACAATGAACCTATATACAAAATTTGAAGAAAATCGGATAATTATGCATGAAAAACTCATTTATCTAAATTAGGGGGGGTACCCCCCCTTTCCCCCTTTATACTTAACCAATGAACCCCCAAAATTATTCAGAGAAGCGCATTATCCCAATGAACCTATATACAAAATTTGAAGAAAATCGGATAATTCTGCATGAAAACCCCATTTATCTAAATTAAGGGGGAGATTAGCCCCCCCCCTTTCCCCCTTTATACTTAACAAATGAACCCCCAAAACTATTCAGAGAAGCGCATTATCAAAATGAACCTATATACAAAATTTGAAGAAAATGGGTTAATTCTGCATGAAAAACCCTGTTATCTAAATTATGGGGGGTTAGCCCCCCGTTTCCCCCCTTTATGCTTAACCAATGAACCTCCAAAACTAATCAGGGAAGCGCCTTATCACAAGGAACCTATAAACAAAATTTAAAGTAAAACGGTTAGTTCTATCAAGAGTTATCGCGTTACGTACATACATACGTACGTACATACAGAACCGGCGGGCACATAAGCTCTCAGGCTTTGATAGCCTGTGAGCTAAAAATGATAAAATAAGGTAAAACGTCTGTACTCAGCGTTTCCAGAAGGCTACTTTTTAAAAAATTCAGATTGTTTGTATTCCATCCCTGTTTTGAAGTAGAAATATACGCCGTATTTAATAATAGATTAAATGATGCGATAATAAGGACAATTACACTATTTTTTTAAATCGAACTTCAACACCAATAATATCTAAAAGTTTTCTTTGACTTATTTGATCCTAGAAAAACAAGGCAAAAAAAAACTTTTAGACATTATTGGTGTTGAAGGGTTGTTCGAGGGACCGTTCAAACGCTGAAACAAAATCCGCCTTCGACAGCCGCCATTTTTAACAGCATGGAGGCTTAGTATTCAGGGGGCAGTGTAAATGCATTGCGTGAACAAAAATGAAAAAACGGAACGATGTACTTTTGTAATGATCACGAAAGCCTAATGAACAGAAAATTTCCTCTAACTGCCACGTAAACAAAACAAAAGAGCTCATGTGGCTTTCTTGACGACAATTTAAAATTCCTAGAAACCTATATCGACTAGTGTTTCTTCTGTCTATGTATGTATTCAGTTAATTTTTCTAATAAGTGGTGATAATTGAAAATAAAACAAATCGGAAATACTAATCTCAATTGTTATAAAAACGGTAAAAAAGGAATAGGTATCTGAAAGAGTGCTTGTACGTTTTTACCACAATTTTTAATAGAAAATGTCTATTTAACATGTAAATAGCAGAAATTGCAGACGCCTCGTTTAATTGCAGGATTTGTAATACCTTTCTGCGTTTAAATAAAGCGAAAAATTATATTAAAATATTGTGGTACAAGCGTACAAACCCTGTGAAAAAGCAACATTTTCTACGCATTTTAAAAGTAAGTGCATAAAAATATACTAAATATAAGTATGACTAGAATCATATTAGATTATCCCTATGTGAGCAATGGTTAACAGAGTATTTAAAGTCCTTCGTTTCAAAATGTTGAAAACTTGCTTTTCTTTTAAATTACGCACAAGATGTCTCTTAAAACATGTAACATTTTTACAAACAATAGTAACGAAATTATACATTATACCTCATTCTTAACACATATGTTGTAGACCGGGAGGCGGCAGCACAGACAATCACCTCATCGAGTTCACGGCTGAAATTCCAGAATTAGTTAAAACTGGATTTGCATATTAAAACGCAATCGGTCTTCCAAGTCATATCTTGGTGGAAAATACGTAAAAACCTGATTCTACCAGTTGACTCGTAGGTTTACCATTGTGCTTTCCTGCACCGAGTTCTTCATGTTTTCATACTTTTGGGTGCAGGAAAACACAATGGTAAACCTACGAGTCAACCGGTAAAATCGGGTTTTTACGTGTTTTCCACCAAGATATGACTTGGCAGACCGATTGCGTTTTAATATGCGAATCGAGTTTTAACTAATTCTGGAATTTCAGCCGTGAACTCGATGAGGTGATTGTTTGTGCTGCCGCCTCCCGGTCTATTGTGGTGAACGATGAATCTCGTTTTCATTCAAAAAACATCATTGACTAAGGGCATAGGTTCTACCTTTCAGAAAATGCATTTATATGACGTTGTCCGTATTGTTTTAGATTGTAAGATATTTTATATGAAATCCGTACGCTGAGAGATATTTATTGATACATAATCTGGAGAAACCTATCAAAGAAACCAATTTATGTAAGACTTTCAGAAGAGGGAGGAACTGTAACTGTTTTAACCCTCTGAGCGTTTTGAAAAAGGGTAAAATTGTAATGTTGTTTTCTCTGCATTTTGTTTTAAATGCTAAAAAAATATGATTCTTTCAGCATTATAAATAACACTTAATTACAAATATGAATGTAAACCTTGAGAGTATTAATCATTATTCAATGTTTTGAAAATTCATTAAATCTATAGAATTATATTATATTAAACATTGCATATATTGCAGTGAAACCTGGAGCTTAGTGAACGGAATATTACGTTCTAAACGCTTAGAGGGTTAAAAACCTTGATTTGATGAAAACATACCGCTGTCAGTGTTTTAAGACTGAACCTTAACATGTGTCTACTTTAGAGAACTATATATTTTTAAAATTATTTTGAAAGAATTGCACATTATTTTCTCGACGATTATCCACGAATAATATTTTACAGATGAATCTATAAGCATATTTAGGTTCAATCGTAATATATATTTATAATCTAAAAATATCATGTAAAATATCTAAAATTATCATGTAAAAAAATCAAGTAGTAACATGAATATCTTGCGCGTAATTCTGAAGAACCTTAGAATTTTTAGAAACCTAAATGAGACATTAATCACAACGATGTAGAAAAAGAAATTTATGAAGAAAGAAAGTTATTTAGAAAGTCGAGTTGAGCCCCTCCAGATGTTTATTCTTATGTAACTATATTAAATATTGATTGTATTTGTAAATCTCTCTTAATTTCCCTAAGAAATTTCTAAAATATATATAATTAACTTTTTCGATATAAAGAACATTTTCTTATATGCTATCCTTCTTAATTTTTAATGCCCTCAGTTATATCACACTTATTTAATTGTATCCCAGCAGACTTGTTATAACGAAGGATCGCTTTATTATTTAATCCGTGTCTTAAATTTCTAGAGTAAATTGAATCCTTTGGCAATATCTGAAAGTAACGAAGAAGTGACTACTTTTGAGAAGCATTTTGCAGTTGCTACATTTTAAAACAAGTAGTTGTAGTTGTAGTTAACTACATTTTCGAAAAATTAGTTGTAGTCGTAGTTCGCGACAATAAAAATGTAGTTTTTCCTACCCCTGTTTAACCCTTTCACGCTCAAGGGAAATATTTTTCCCTTCTAATGAAAATCGAGAAAATACGTCTGAAATTGGACTGGCACTGGAATTTACAAACAAAATTGTTTGTAAATAAGAAAAAGGCTATATTTCACATACATATTAAATGGAAAAGATTTTAGCAACATTCTGGTGTCATTGTGGCGTTTTGGAATTAAAATTAAGTGGTTTCATAAACATACCACTTCGTTTATTTACTTTTATGGTCCATAGGGAAAAATATTTCCCATGAAATTATAGGAAACCTATACACCCTGCTATGTTTTTCTGGTGATATTCTCTTACTTTACACCCACAATAGCTAAAATATTGTATTGTATTGGCATATTTAGTCTTGGACATCTTATAGTCCTCTAAGGGATAAGCCTTACTACTAGTGAATATTATTTTTTAACCACCTGCAGTGATAATTAAAAAAAATAAAGAAGAATTTTGCCATTTTCCCCCAAACTAGTAGGTTTGTAACTTATTTATGTTAGCAGTAAATAGTCTTAATGAAGATATTTTTTCTTTAAAACGTGTTTCATTTAAACCTCTACTGCATTTGTCGGATTTATCAGCTAGGCGGGTTTTTTTTATTCAGATTGCTTGATTGCCACAAAATTTTAAAACAATACCCAGCTAAAAATGAACTGCAGTTTTTCTACAGAAGTGAAGTATTTTTAAAGTTTTTCTACAGTCAACTGTAGATTTTCTGTAGTGCAATCTCGACTGTAAAAATACTTCAGTTATTTTGCAGTTAATGTGAAGTAATTTTGCAGTAATATATTTCAAAAATACTGTGAGCTTTTATCTGCAAAAAAACTGCAGTTTACGTGAAGTTATGTTATAATCATAAATTAAAAAAATAATCAGACTTTACATCTGTAGTAAAACTGTAGTAAATTTGAAGTAATTTTACAGTCATTAATTCAGTATTATATTTTCAGATGTATCTGCAGTATAAGTGCAGTTACTCTAAGGTAATTTTACAGAACTTAATTTTAGTAAGTTTGTGAGATATTTTCAGCAATTTATCTGCAGTTTCAAAAGCTAAGCAATATTAAAGTTTTTCAGTTTATGACAATATTGCGTATTTACTCTGTTATTAATAATTAACACTGTTTTCAAGACTTTTAGTTTAATGGGACTAAATTGAACCAAAATCAAAATCCTCGGGCGGGGGTGGGGGAGGGGGAGGGGTGGCGAACACTGCTTTGAACCAACCATTTTGAGATAAATTTTTAACAAATAAATGTAAAACATAATAAATAAATAACTTTCATGGGGAATTTAAGGGGGAAAGTCCGCCCTTCCCCCCAACGGGAAATTTGTACTTTCTCTAGTGTTTAATTACTTTAAATTACTCGAAAAAAGAATAAATTTACTGTTTTCCAAAATCGGTCAAAATAAAAAATTAAATAAAATTTCAAAATCCAGGGAGGGTTAATGACGCCCCCCCCCCTTCCAACGGAAAATTCTTAGTTCCTCTTTTAAGTTAAGCGAGGAACAGCGAGTTAAGCAGCGGACATTGCTTTCAACCTCCCCTTTGGAGATAAATTTTTAACACATAAATATAAAAAATAATAAATAAATAACTTTCATGGGGAATTTAAGGGGGAAAGTCCGCCCTTCACCCCCAACGGGAAATTTGTACTTTCTCTTAGTGTTTAATTACTTTAAATTACTCGAAAAAAGAATAAATTTACTGTTTTACAAAATCGGTCAAAATAAAAAATTAAATAAAATTTCAAAATCCAGGGAGGGTTAATGACGCCACCCCCCCCCCCCCTCCCCCTCCAACGGAAAATTCTTAGTTCCTCTTTTAAGTTCCTCGAAAAGAACCAATTTTATTATGCTGTTCAAAATCGGAGAAAACGTAATTTTAGTTACTTAAACTTTAAAATTCAGGAAGAAAGTAGTAATTGAACACCCCCCTCCCCCCCCCACACATACACACCCTACACACAACGAAAAATTCTTAGTTCTTTTATTTTAAGTTATTTTTTATTTTTATTTTATTATTTATTTTAGTTATTTAGTTATTTAAATTTCAAAATCGAGAGAGGGGAAATGGCCTTTCCACTTATTAACTACAGGCATGAGTTCCAGTTTTCAATAAAATTTTACTTCAAAAAACAAATGAAAAATGTAAATCTCCTTAACATTTATTTTTTTTTTTCGTAACTGACCCGGCATTTCTGTCTCCAATTATGTGAAGAAACACTACTACTCAACTCAACTCCAATTCCGATCGTGTTCTGTTTACATTTTGACGGCGATGGCGGTAAGCGGTAAGTGCAAGCGTTCGTATATTATTTTCTGTAATTCGCTAGCTTTGTTAATATAATAATTAATGCCGTAATTTTTTAAATGTTTATATATAGCCATAAGATGGCTAAAAATATGTACCGACAGACACCTCTACAAATCTAGATAGATTAAAAAATTAGATACATTCAACGTATTTATAAAGTACCACGTTGTCTTGCCAAAAAAAATTATTTCGGAGGAGATTTGTATTGTCAATGTGTCGTCCATATTGTCTTATTTTAGACTTTTTTTTTTTTTTAATACTGTAATAGCGATGGAGTTAATTTAAAGTTTGTTGCCCCTACAATTACGATTATGCCGATAAATCAGGAAATGTAAAACACATATAGTATTATTATCATGTCATACATGCTTTATAATTTGATAAATTTTGGTCACTAGATGTTTTTTCTTTTATTAATTTTACATTATTTTGTAATAAAAAATGCAGAAAATGAATCCTGAAATGTGTTTTATGGTGTTCAATGGATAAATAAGTTAAAAAAAAAATATTTTCTTTAAATCCAAAGTTTTTATTATTACAAACAAGTAACAGCATACAAAATTTAAAAATAAGCTATCAAGCTGGGGTGTAAAAATCTAGGAGTCAGTGGGCCGATTCTCACCACTAAATTTTATTAGTATTCTTCGGCTAAATTTTATTATTATACTTCAACTAAATTTTATCAGTATTCTTATTAGTCGAACAATACTAAAAATTTAGTGGTAGTAATCTACCCATTGGCGACTGGATTTTTACACCCCTGCTATCAAGTATAAAAATATAGCAACAAATATTTTGTTATTAATTGAAAAATGTTAACTGACATCTGTAACATACCAATTTGGCAAACTATCTTGGAAAAAAAAGAAAAAGCTTTTAATCTCATTTCATGTAACATATCATTCAAGAGGACAATAATTAAAATAGTACCAACTCAACTCAACTCCAATTCCGATCGTGTTCTGTTTACATTACTTTAAATCATAATTTTTATAAAGTTATTTTCCTCCTGGTATATTATTTATAAACTTTGATTAAAAGCAATTGAAAATATATGTAAAAACCTTGAGAAATCATTAATTGGATTGACACTAATATTGACACACAGGCTAAGTACAGTCAAGATCAACCCAAACAATATTATAAATTTAATTGTACTGATAAAAGGCTCAAATATTTAATTTAATTTTGTAATAAATATGAGTTATTTGAATTCACAATAACAAACTCTAAATTAACTCCATCACTATTAAAGAAAAGTTTAAAATAAGATAATATGAACAAAACTTTGAAAATACAAATATCCTATGAATATATTTTTTCTAGTAAGGCTTTTATAAATACGTTGAATCTATCTAATTTTTTTAAGAGAAACCAGTTTTGAAGAAGTGTCTGTCGGTACATATTTTTAGCTATCTTATGGCTATGTATAAACATTTAAAAAATGAATTACGGTGTTAATTATTATATTAACAAAGTTAGCGAATTGCGAAAAATAATGGATGAACGCTGTCACTTATTGCTCAATGCCGAGAGTCGCATGTAAAACGTAAACAGGTTCAGAGTAAAGGTGAAAATAAGCACTCGCCAGTCGCCACTCGTCGATTAAACTTGAAAAACTGGCGACTAAAAACATGGAAAGTACCGGCCAAATGCAGGATTTTCTGTTTAACTTTTTTCCCTAAAATTAGCGATTTTTCCACGCCCGTTCGACGAAATTCATGATTTTTCCACACCCGATCGCCGAAAGTTTTTATTTTTCCGTGCCCGATCGCCAAAATTGATTTTTTCGCGTCTGATCGCCTAATTCCATAATTTTTCTGCACTCGAACGCCGAAATTTATGATTTTACAGCGTCCGATCGATGAAATTAATGATTTTTCCACAATCGACGGCCAAATTTCTTGATTTTTTTGCGTCTGATTGCTGAAATTCATGATTTTTCTGCACCTGACCACAGAAATTTGTAATTTTTCTGCGCCCGATTGCCGCAGTTCTTGATTTTTTTTTTTTGCATCAGATCGCCGAAATTTATGATTTTTCTTCACCTGACCGCCAAAATTTATGATTTTACCGCATCCGATCGATTAAATTCAGGATTTTACCGCGTCTGATTGACGAAATTCAGGATTTTTCCACACTTGATCGCTGAAATTTGTGATTTTTACGCTTTCGATCGACAAAATTCATGATTTTTCCCACACCCGATCACCGAAATTAATGATTTTTCCGCATTTGATCACTGAAATTTATGAATTTTCCGCACCCGATCACGAAAATTCCTGGTTTTTCCGCCCCTGACTACAAAAATTTATGATTTTTCCAATTACGATCGATGAAATTCACGATTTTTCTGCATCCGATCACCAAAATTCATGATTTTTCCGCACCTGATCACCGAAATTTGTGATTTTTCCGTGTCCAATTGCCACAATTCTTGTTTTTTTTTTTTTTTTTTTTTTTTTTTTTTTTTTTTTTTTTTTTTAATCAGATCGCTGAAATTCATGATACACACTGGAACTATGGGCACAGTGGACCACCCTCTAATATTTTATTTATTTAAACTTTTTTAAAGCTTCTCTTATATCCTAATAGACAACAGCACTGCACTGATTATTTATAGCCTTCAGAAAATATGTTTAGCTCAGATTGAACTATTTTATCCTGATTGGTTGTTTTGAGCTTCTAAAAGTAAAATTTTTCATCATCATATTTCAATTTTTTAGTAATTAAAGGTTGTAGATAAATAAGATAAAACAGCTTTTTTGTAAAGCTAAGATCCTTTTTTTATTTAACTTTAAAGTTAATATGTTTAAAAGGAAGCTATAAACAATATTAATATGATAAACAATATTAATATGATTATTTATTGAACTTCAACATGGGTCACAGTTGACCACCCACTCCTGGGGCACAGTGATCCACAATCCACTCTGCTCCTGTAATGCAGAATGTTCAAAATATTTAATAATTGCTTATTTACTATAAAGAAATATTGTTTAAAAAAAGTTATTTAACTGTAAAATAAAGTAAACAAAGAAAAATGACAATTTATATAATATAGTAAGAAATATTTTGTTTTGTATATACTGCCTTTGATAAATATAACTGTAGTCTAAATTTTTGATGATTCTATTCAAGTAAGATTCATGAGATGCAAATTGAATGGAAATCAGTTTATTTTTCCCGAAACTGTAGATGAATCTATTGTTGTCAATGATGTCATAATATTGCTCCCAGACCCAAAAGTATTTCAGGAAAATTCCAGGCTCAATCTTACTCTTAAGTATTTTGGAATTTCATTTCCAAATTTTAATGTGCGCTGATTTTTTTGTACTTAAGTAATAACTTCAACTAAAGTGCAATTGTTCCTGTATTAATCTGTTATTATTTTCAAAATATAATTCATTTTGTTTTTGTTTCAAAATGTTACTTGTAAATTTATATTACTATGTTATTTTGCAGGTAAAGGGAAAATAAAAAAGACTTAGATTAATGAAAAATAGACTTATATTGTATTTCAGATAATACCTAATAGCGGTCCACTGTGCCCCAGAAGTGGGGCACAGTGGTCCACTTTATGGATGCATATAAAAATTTTTTTTGAAAAATATATTGAAAACTATGTTATGAGAAAATTATGATAAATGTATAAATGTTTAAGGAATATTCAAAAATATTTTCATGCAGATCAGTTTGTGCATTAAAGAGAACATAATTTTTAACTGAAAAAATGTTCCACTGCGTACCAGTCTCCCCTACATTTAATATTTAAAATTATCATCTAAATCTGCCACAATAGACTTCATTATGAATTGCTTATGAGATTAAAAATTTGCAATCCCTTTCGCATATATATATATATATATATATATATTCTCACAAGCTACAAAGAAAAAAAATTTTTTTTTTGGGGGGGACAACAGATTTTTATATAAATTGTGAAAGTAACATGTATGTATACAACTGGGAGTGTTTAATTGAAAATTAGCCAAATGAGGAGCCGGAGAAATGGAGAGAGTTTACCAGCTAGTTAAATTAACTGCAGAATTCTAGAGGGGGGGGGGTAATCACTTCCATTTTGCTCCTAAAATATACAAGTTGAGAGTCTAAAAACAGCCAATGAATTTTCTCTATATTATTTGTAATATTTATTGTTTTGTTTTAAAGAAAGTATTGGTAAACAAAAATAAACATTGATTACGCCAAGGGTGTCTGTAAAAACAACAGAAATATTCAGACGTCACTTAAGAGAAACGAGGTTCTCTATTTTAATGAACTACAGAAAATTTGCAAAAAAAAATGCAGGTGGGAAACTACAGAGAATCTGCAGAAAAAATGCTGTTGGGAAACTACAGAAAATCTGCAGAAAAAATGCAGTTGGGAAACTGCGGTGATTTGGCCGATTCCACTACAGAATTTTTGAGGTTGATACAACTACAAAATTACTGCAGAATTTTTGAGGTTGATACAACTACAAAATTACTGCAGAATTTTTGAAGTCGATACAACTGCAAAATTACTGCAGAATTTTTGAAGTCGATTCAACTGCAAAATTACTGCAGTAATTTTGCAGTTGTATCGACTTCAAAAAAACTGTAGTCGAATTGGCCAAATCACCGCAGTTTCTCAACTGCATTTTTTTTGCAGATTTTCTGCAGTTCATTTTTAGCTGGGTAGTTTTCGCCTTATTTAGAGTAATCTGTAATTAAATAAGGCAAAAATTACTAATTTTAAAGAAGTGGTACAAATGAATCAATCTGAATTACAAAATCTTGCCCAATTTTCAATACTAAAGTAGCATACATACTACCAGGGACATTAGAGAGTAAATGATCTAAATATTAAGATAGTTATTAGAACTTGGTAGCTAATATCTTTGTGATGCAAAATTACATTTTTGATAACGCAAAACGTTCTTCAGAGAGATCTCAAACCATGGTTGTCAAATCTTTTACACTTAACTCAGTTTGTCACCACCATTTTCATGTATAATTCTTTTCCTACGTTTAATTTCGAAATGTTTGTCGTAAAATAAAGCGATTTTTTTATTTACGATAACAGCAGTATCTCCGTGGACAGCTCCACTGCCAAGATTTAAAGCAAAGTTTTGTGTCTAAAAGACGATTTGCTTAGAGAGTAAGTTTTTGAGATAAAAGAAAATTTAATTATGCTACTTTTATGTTGTCTTGTTTTTAACTAATGGAAAATTTTATGAAGCGTACATACAGTATTGTACATGAACATGTTTCGTACGCTTTTACCAAGTTTTTTTAGTAGAATGTCTCGCCTTTTTAAATGACGAAAAATACTGCAAATCCTTCAATTAAATGAAAAGTCTACAATTTCTGCTATTAAAATATTAAATAGGAAAATTGGATTAAAAATGTATGGTAAAATAGAACGAACCATGTTATAGATTTTAATTTAGGAAAGGAATACTGCATAAGAAATCCTAATAATGAATCGGACTATTATAAGTGTCCTCACAGCTTTGCCAGTTTGGCCACCTCTTTTATTAAAGATTTCGAATATCCACCGAAATCCTTTTAGGAAGAATTTTTACTTTATTTATTTACGGGGCTTCTGACATTAAATGAAAACACGCTACTCCTTATTTCTGCTATGAATTGGGAATTTCTGATTAAGAAAATAGGTATTTTGCAGCCCTGATACCACATCCATAACTTAAAAATCAATTACATTTTAGAAAAAGGCACCGCCCCCTCTTTTTTTTTATTATTAAACCTCTAGTGAATAGTGTATCCAATCGGCAACACCTTTTATTTAACTTTTAATAAATAAATCAAGTTTCTCTCAACCACTGTATTTATATAGAAATATTAATCCTGCAATAACAACATAAACATGCTACTAAATAAATTTAAATTTTATCTTAAAATTTCTGGTGTCTAATTCTTAATATAAGTATAAAAACACACAATTCTAAAAAAAAAAATCATGCAGTTTAGGGTTAATCCGAGGCTAACGAAAAAGAAAGGCTACCGTGGTGCTTTACGCGTATCTTTTTTTACAGACCGCCGGAGTCACGTGATGCTCGAATGCACCAGTGCAGGTGTACGAAAAGAGCATCACGTCACTCTAGCGGTCTGTAAAAAAGATAAGTGGAATACACCGCGGTAGCCTGTCTTTTTCGTTAGCCTCGGTTAATTGTTGTCATTCGAACGGCTTCAACTGTCAGTTTGAACGAAGACAAACAAATATGTAATAATCCAGGAAAAATTACTTAGAAAACGGGTAGCGGTTCTATCAGTGTGTACAATAGGGCGATTAAAAAAAAAAACTCAGATTCAGTGCAGTGTTGCCAGCATACTGAATATTTAAATCCATATTGTTTGATTGCCTCTACTTTTCTGAAATGATATATTTCATTGTTTGCCTCTACTTTTCTGAAATGATATATTTCATTGTTTGCCTCTACTTTTCTGAAATGATATATTTCATTGTATATTCGCTTTATCTAATCTGTCATTAAGTAAGCCGAATATTACTATTTCGTGTTTGATGGCAATCAAGAAATTTGAATTAAAAAATGGTACAGACTGGCAAGAAGATTCTGTGCTGCCTGTTGAGTGGGTTATTGAAACTTCTGACTGCTTGTTGTTAACACAGATGAAATAAGAAAAATTGTTCAGGTTGCTTGACTTTTTGAAATAGTGTTATTCACCTTTTTCAATACCAGCCTGTATATATTGCTTTTATTATAGCGAACACTAATACAGTAGAACTCCAATTATCCGAACTCCGACTGTCCGAATCGCTTTCAGAATTTCAGAAAAAAGAAATGAAGACGGAAACGTAAATGATTCTGTCTACACGCGCTGTTGTCCTTCCCTGCGCGAAACTAGTGTAGGCACAGCGCGAACATTATTGGGATGATGAGTCACCATCTCATAGTGCAGTTCGATTATTGGCTGTCGTCCGTCGCCAGGTGCCGGGCCCGGCCCACTTGTCACTGTTCGTTTTGATTAGTCAGTCAGTGTGACCTGACCTTCTAGTTGATTACTTGACCTGCTACTATGACAGTACACTTTTGCGTCGGTGCGTTGTTTTGTTTGTGAGTGCGTTTCGTCGTTCACCATGGCTTCTAAAAGAAAACGTGTTGTGTTATCGTTAGCGAAGGAAAGAAGAGCGAAAGAAGAAGAGAAGGAAAAGGAGAAAAAGGAAGAAGACGATGAAGAAAAGGAAAGGGTAGAGACAGGAGAAGATGAGGATGAAGTGCCATTTGAGGAATTCACAAACATTCGTTTGAAAATTCCTGGATGTTCAGACATTAGTGCTGCCGATATAGGAGAGTGGATGGTGTGTGACTCGTCAGACCCAGGGTTTCAAATTCTATAAGATGGTGAACTTATAGAAAGTTTGAAAGAAGAATGTGTCGCGGAAGAAGAGGATCGTAGTGTCGAAGTTGAAGCAGACACGGGACCATCAGCTAGTGAAGCATTTGCCGGCCTTGAAACTGCGTTGAAGTAGATGGAGCATCAGCCCAAGTGTGACCACATGCAACTTCTCACTGTCAAGCGGATGCGTGACTTGACTGCTCAAAAACGGATGACGACAGTCAAAAAGCTTATTTTGACCGAGATGTTCAGCAAGCGATGAATTTCATTTACAGTACATATTGTACTAATGTACAGCACTTGTATGTACGCTGAACATGCAAAAGTGTTGCTTTTTCATTTAATTAATTCAAAGCTCTTTTTCTTTAAAAAAAAGTTTTTTCTTCCCATTTTCAATATACATAGAGTAATTAATTAAAATAGATCCTTTTTTTCGGAAAAAATCCAATTATCCGAATTTTTGATTATCCGAATGGTGTCCGGTTCCAATTGATTCGGATAATTAAAGTTCTACTGTACTTTAAAGCAGCGCTAGCAATTAAGCAATCTATATAAAAATATTCGCCCAACTGGCAATACTGGTTTGCTGTTAATTCTATTACCCTGTTTGCTATATTTGTGGCGAACTTCTTCAAGAAAATCAATCATTGAAGTTAATGGAATTTATTGAATAGTATCGAGTTGTTCGGAAAGTAAATTCCGTTTAATGAAACCAATTCGTACCGGCAATTTCTGCCCGTCAATTACTAGAGATTAGATATCGCAATTAACGTCTAATAATGAAGTGATAAATTCACCAGGAAGAACCAACTTTCCTAAACGGAAAGAACTTCCCGAACTACCCAAAACATTTTGCATATTTTCGTGTGGAAACACTGAAAACTGCAAAACAATTACATAAAAAAATGCTGATTTATTTTTAACTTCTGTGTGGAAGAAATGCTGTAAATGTTTTTGCGTTCAATGCTTTGATTTTAAGAATATTTTATAATTTTATTCATAAAAAAATCAACATTTTACAATACATTTTTAACACCATAGTTTGTCATGTCCCTATATTATTTATTAAATGAATGCATTAAAATTTGAACAAAAGACGTTATGCTTAAACTATATACTTGTCCGGGCTTATTTCTTCTTGAGAACTCAAAAAGAGATTGTTAAAAATGGTTGTTAATTTTTTTTCATTCGATAAATGAAACTTGGCAATATTTTTAATATGATGACAAACCTTTATGACAAAATAAAACATAGGTATCTTTAATGAATTTAACAAGAATTAAAACGGTGCATTTAATTTTTTTTATTCGTGGGAAAATTATATCCATCGCTTTTTTTAGATACCCAGAGTCAGGACAGCTCATCTATCAATATTTTTGTATAGAAAAATTTCATTATTTAAAGACAGAATATTCGTGTTTCATTAAGCGAAGTTTTATATTAAAAATATTTGTGACAAAACATTTGCACAATACTGATAAACAAAATTCTATTAAATGCATCGGGATAGAGGAAGAAAAATAGCAAAAGGGTTGGGTATACCTTTTAAACAAAAAAAGATAAATCTAACATTAACAAAAAATATTTTAACCAACTACAACACAAACAGAACAAAGTGCTCGTGTGGTTTTCTGGATCAGACATCCATACATAAAAACTCCTGCACTTTTAGTATTATTTCCATGTATAAATGCAGTTAATTGTCTGTAATAAGTGGTGACAGCTGAAAATTAAATAAACAGGCTACTCTTAAAAATAACAAAATTTTTGTTTGTTCAAGGAACGTGTATATGAAAGAGGAAAATATCATTAAATCATTGAATTAGAAACATCTATCAATATTTTTGTATAGAAAAGTTTCGTTATTTAAAGACAGAATATTCGTGTTTCATTAAGCGAAATTTTATATTAAAAAATATTTGTGACAAAACGTTTGCACACTACTGATAAACGAAATTCTATTAAATGCATCGGGATAGAGGAAGAAAAATAGCAAAACGGTTGGGTATACCTTTTAAACAAAAAAAGATAAATCTAACATTAACAAAAAATATTTTAACCAACTACAACACAAACAGAACAAAGTGCTCATGTAGTTTTCTGGATCAGACATCCATGCATAAAAACTCCTGCACTTTTAGTATTATTTCCATGTATAAATGCAGTTAATTGTCTGTAATAAGTGGTGACAGCTGAAAATTAAATAAACAGGCTACTCTTAAAAATATCAAAATTTTTGTTTGTTCAAGGAACGTGTATATGAAAGAGGAAAACATCATTAAATCATTGAATTAGAAACATCTATCAATATTTTTGTATAGAAAAATTTCATTATTTAAAGACAGAATATTCGTGTTTCATTAAGCGAAGTTTTATATTAAAAATATTTGTGACAAAACGTTTGCACACTACTGATAAACAAAATTCTATTAAATGCATCGGGATAGAGGAAGAAAAATAGCAAAAGGGTTGGGTATACCTTCTAAACAAAAAAAGATAAATCTAACATTAACAAAAAATATTTTAACCAACTACAACACAAACAGAACAAAGTGCTCGTGTGGTTTTCTGGATCAGACATCCATACATAAAAACTCCTGCACTTTTAGTATTATTTCCATGTATAAATGCAGTTAATTGTCTGTAATAAGTGGTGACAGCTGAAAATTAAATAAACAGGCTACTCTTAAAAATATCAAAATTTTTGTTTGTTCAAGGAACGTGTATATAAAAGAGGAAAATATCATTAAATCATTGAATTAGAAACATCTATCAATATTTTTGTATAGAAAAATTTCGTTATTTAAAGACAGAATATTCGTGTTTCATTAAGCGAAGTTTTATATTAAAAAATATTTGTGACAAAACGTTTGCACACTACTGATAAACGAAATTCTATTAAATGCATCGGGATAGAGGAAGAAAAATAGCAAAACGGTTGGGTATACTTTTAAACAAAAAAAGATAAATCTAACATTAACAAAAAATATTTTAACAAACTACAACACAAACAGAACAAAGTGCTCGTGTGGTTTTCTGGATCAGACATCCAACATAAAAACTCCTGCACTTTTAGTATTATTTCCATGTATAAATGCAGTTAATTGTCTGTAATAAGTGGTGACAGCTGAAAATTAAATAAACAGGCTACTCTTAAAAATATCAAAATTTTTGTTTGTTCAAGGAACGTGTATATGAAAGAGGAAAACATCATTAAATCATTGAATTAGAAACATCTATAAATATTTTTGTATAGAAAAATTTCGTTATTTAAAGACAGAATATTCGTGTTTCATTAAGCGAAGTTTTATATTAAAAAATATTTGTGACAAAACGTTTGCACACTACTGATAAACGAAATTCTATTAAATGCATCGGGATAGAGGAAGAAAAATAGCAAAAGGGTTGGGTATACCTTTTAAACAAAAAAAGATAAATCTAACATTAACAAAAAATATTTTAACCAACTACAACACAAACAGAACAAAGTGCTCGTGTGGTTTTCTGGATCAGACATCCATACATAAAAACTCCTGCACTTTTAGTATTATTTCCATGTATAAATGCAGTTAATTGTCTGTAATAAGTGGTGACAGCTGAAAATTAAATAAACAGGCTACTCTTAAAAATATCAAAATTTTTGTGTGTTCAAGGAACGTGTATATGAAAGAGGAAAATATCATTAAATCATTGAATTAGAAATATCTATCAATATTTTTGTATAGAAAAATTTCGTTATTTAAAGACAGAATATTCGTGTTTCATTAAGCGAAGTTTTATATTAAAAAATATTTGTGACAAAACGTTTGCACACTACTGATAAACGAAATTCTATTAAATGCATCGGGATAGAGGAAGAAAAATAGCAAAACGGTTGGGTATACCTTTTAAACAAAAAAAGATAAATCTAACATTAACAAAAAATATTTTAACCAACTACAACACAAACAGAACAAAGTGCTCGTGTAGTTTTCTGGATCAGACATCCATGCATAAAAACTCCTGCACTTTTAGTATTATTTCCATGTATAAATGCAGTTAATTGTCTGTAATAAGTGGTGACAGCTGAAAATTAAATAAACAGGCTACTCTTAAAAATATCAAAATTTTTGTTTGTTCAAGGAACGTGTATATGAAAGAGGAAAACATCATTAAATCATTGAATTAGAAACATCTATCAATATTTTTGTATAGAAAAATTTCGTTATTTAAAGACAGAATATTCGTGTTTCATTAAGCGAAGTTTTATATTAAAAAATATTTGTGACAAAACGTTTGCACACTACTGATAAACGAAATTCTATTAAATGCATCGGGATAGAGGAAGAAAAATAGCAAAACGGTTGGGTATACCTTTTAAACAAAAAAAGATAAATCTAACATTAACAAAAAATATTTTAACCAACTACAACACAAACAGAACAAAGTGCTCGTGTGGTTTTCTGGATCAGACATCCATACATAAAAACTCCTGCACTTTTAGTATTATTTCCATGTATAAATGCAGTTAATTGTCTGTAATAAGTGGTGACAGCTGAAAATTAAATAAACAGGCTACTCTTAAAAATATCAAAATTTTTGTTTGTTCAAGGAACGTGTATATGAAAGAGGAAAACATCATTAAATCATTGAATTAGAAACATCTATCAATATTTTTGTATAGAAAAATTTCGTTATTTAAAGACAGAATATTCGTGTTTCATTAAGCGAAGTTTTATATTAAAAAATATTTGTGACAAAACGTTTGCACACTACTGATAAACGAAATTCTATTAAATGCATCGGGATAGAGGAAGAAAAATAGCAAAACGGTTGGGTATACTTTTAAACAAAAAAAGATAAATCTAACATTAACAAAAAATATTTTAACAAACTACAACACAAACAGAACAAAGTGCTCGTGTGGTTTTCTGGATCAGACATCCAACATAAAAACTCCTGCACTTTTAGTATTATTTCCATGTATAAATGCAGTTAATTGTCTGTAATAAGTGGTGACAGCTGAAAATTAAATAAACAGGCTACTCTTAAAAATATCAAAATTTTTGTTTGTTCAAGGAACGTGTATATGAAAGAGGAAAACATCATTAAATCATTGAATTAGAAACATCTATAAATATTTTTGTATAGAAAAATTTCGTTATTTAAAGACAGAATATTCGTGTTTCATTAAGCGAAGTTTTATATTAAAAAATATTTGTGACAAAACGTTTGCACACTACTGATAAACGAAATTCTATTAAATGCATCGGGATAGAGGAAGAAAAATAGCAAAAGGGTTGGGTATACCTTTTAAACAAAAAAAGATAAATCTAACATTAACAAAAAATATTTTAACCAACTACAACACAAACAGAACAAAGTGCTCGTGTGGTTTTCTGGATCAGACATCCATACATAAAAACTCCTGCACTTTTAGTATTATTTCCATGTATAAATGCAGTTAATTGTCTGTAATAAGTGGTGACAGCTGAAAATTAAATAAACAGGCTACTCTTAAAAATATCAAAATTTTTGTGTGTTCAAGGAACGTGTATATGAAAGAGGAAAATATCATTAAATCATTGAATTAGAAATATCTATCAATATTTTTGTATAGAAAAATTTCGTTATTTAAAGACAGAATATTCGTGTTTCATTAAGCGAAGTTTTATATTAAAAAATATTTGTGACAAAACGTTTGCACACTACTGATAAACGAAATTCTATTAAATGCATCGGGATAGAGGAAGAAAAATAGCAAAACGGTTGGGTATACCTTTTAAACAAAAAAAGATAAATCTAACATTAACAAAAAATATTTTAACCAACTACAACACAAACAGAACAAAGTGCTCGTGTAGTTTTCTGGATCAGACATCCATGCATAAAAACTCCTGCACTTTTAGTATTATTTCCATGTATAAATGCAGTTAATTGTCTGTAATAAGTGGTGACAGCTGAAAATTAAATAAACAGGCTACTCTTAAAAATATCAAAATTTTTGTTTGTTCAAGGAACGTGTATATGAAAGAGGAAAACATCATTAAATCATTGAATTAGAAACATCTATCAATATTTTTGTATAGAAAAATTTCGTTATTTAAAGACAGAATATTCGTGTTTCATTAAGCGAAGTTTTATATTAAAAAATATTTGTGACAAAACGTTTGCACACTACTGATAAACGAAATTCTATTAAATGCATCGGGATAGAGGAAGAAAAATAGCAAAACGGTTGGGTATACCTTTTAAACAAAAAAAGATAAATCTAACATTAACAAAAAATATTTTAACCAACTACAACACAAACAGAACAAAGTGCTCGTGTGGTTTTCTGGATCAGACATCCATACATAAAAACTCCTGCACTTTTAGTATTATTTCCATGTATAAATGCAGTTAATTGTCTGTAATAAGTGGTGACAGCTGAAAATTAAATAAACAGGCTACTCTTAAAAATATCAAAATTTTTGTTTGTTCAAGGAACGTGTATATGAAAGAGGAAAACATCATTAAATCATTGAATTAGAAACATCTATCAATATTTTTGTATAGAAAAATTTCGTTATTTAAAGACAGAATATTCGTGTTTCATTAAGCGAAGTTTTATATTAAAAAATATTTGTGACAAAACGTTTGCACACTACTGATAAACGAAATTCTATTAAATGCATCGGGATAGAGGAAGAAAAATAGCAAAAGGGTTGGGTATACCTTTTAAACAAAAAAAGATAAATCTAACATTAACAAAAAATATTTTAACCAACTACAACACAAACAGAACAAAGTGCTCGTGTGGTTTTCTGGATCAGACATCCATACATAAAAACTCCTGCACTTTTAGTATTATTTCCATGTATAAATGCAGTTAATTGTCTGTAATAAGTGGTGACAGCTGAAAATTAAATAAACAGGCTACTCTTAAAAATATCAAAATTTTTGTGTGTTCAAGGAACGTGTATATGAAAGAGGAAAATATCATTAAATCATTGAATTAGAAACATCTATCAATATTTTTGTATATAAAAATTTCGTTATTTAAAGACAGAATATTCGTGTTTCATTAAGCGAAGTTTTATATTAAAAAATATTTGTGACAAAACGTTTGCACACTACTGATAAACGAAATTCTATTAAATGCATCGGGATAGAGGAAGAAAAATAGCAAAACGGTTGGGTATACCTTTTAAACAAAAAAAGATAAATCTAACATTAACAAAAAATATTTTAACCAACTACAACACAAACAGAACAAAGTGCTCGTGTAGTTTTCTGGATCAGACATCCATGCATAAAAACTCCTGCACTTTTAGTATTATTTCCATGTATAAATGCAGTTAATTGTCTGTAATAAGTGGTGACAGCTGAAAATTAAATAAACAGGCTACTCTTAAAAATATCAAAATTTTTGTTTGTTCAAGGAACGTGTATATGAAAGAGGAAAACATCATTAAATCATTGAATTAGAAACATCTATCAATATTTTTGTATAGAAAAATTTCGTTATTTAAAGACAGAATATTCGTGTTTCATTAAGCGAAGTTTTATATAAAAAAATATTTGTGACAAAACGTTTGCACACTACTGATAAACGAAATTCTATTAAATGCATCGGGATAGAGGAAGAAAAATAGCAAAACGGTTGGGTATACCTTTTAAACAAAAAAAGATAAATCTAACATTAACAAAAAATATTTTAACCAACTACAACACAAACAGAACCAAGTGCTCGTGTGGTTTTCTGGATCAGACATCCATACATAAAAACTCCTGCACTTTTAGTATTATTTCCATGTATAAATGCAGTTAATTGTCTGTAATAAGTGGTGACAGCTGAAAATTAAATAAACAGGCTACTCTTAAAAATATCAAAATTTTTGTTTGTTCAAGGAACGTGTATATGAAAGAGGAAAACATCATTAAATCATTGAATTAGAAACATCTATCAATATTTTTGTATAGAAAAATTTCGTTATTTAAAGACAGAATATTCGTGTTTCATTAAGCGAAGTTTTATATTAAAAAATATTTGTGACAAAACGTTTGCACACTACTGATAAACGAAATTCTATTAAATGCATCGGGATAGAGGAAGAAAAATAGCAAAAGGGTTGGGTATACCTTTTAAACAAAAAAAGATAAATCTAACATTAACAAAAAATATTTTAACCAACTACAACACAAACAGAACAAAGTGCTCGTGTGGTTTTCTGGATCAGACATCCATACATAAAAACTCCTGCACTTTTAGTATTATTTCCATGTATAAATGCAGTTAATTGTCTGTAATAAGTGGTGACAGCTGAAAATTAAATAAACAGGCTACTCTTAAAAATATCAAAATTTTTGTGTGTTCAAGGAACGTGTATATGAAAGAGGAAAATATCATTAAATCATTGAATTAGAAACATCTATCAATATTTTTGTATAGAAAAATTTCGTTATTTAAAGACAGAATATTCGTGTTTCATTAAGCGAAGTTTTATATTAAAAAATATTTGTGACAAAACGTTTGCACACTACTGATAAACGAAATTCTATTAAATGCATCGGGATAGAGGAAGAAAAATAGCAAAACGGTTGGGTATACCTTTTAAACAAAAAAAGATAAATCTAACATTAACAAAAAATATTTTAACCAACTACAACACAAACAGAACAAAGTGCTCGTGTAGTTTTCTGGATCAGACATCCATGCATAAAAACTCCTGCACTTTTAGTATTATTTCCATGTATAAATGCAGTTAATTGTCTGTAATAAGTGGTGACAGCTGAAAATTAAATAAACAGGCTACTCTTAAAAATATCAAAATTTTTGTTTGTTCAAGGAACGTGTATATGAAAGAGGAAAACATCATTAAATCATTGAATTAGAAACATCTATCAATATTTTTGTATAGAAAAATTTCGTTATTTAAAGACAGAATATTCGTGTTTCATTAAGCGAAGTTTTATATTAAAAAATATTTGTGACAAAACGTTTGCACACTACTGATAAACGAAATTCTATTAAATGCATCGGGATAGAGGAAGAAAAATAGCAAAACGGTTGGGTATACCTTTTAAACAAAAAAAGATAAATCTAACATTAACAAAAAATATTTTAACCAACTACAACACAAACAGAACCAAGTGCTCGTGTGGTTTTCTGGATCAGACATCCATACATAAAAACTCCTGCACTTTTAGTATTATTTCCATGTATAAATGCAGTTAATTGTCTGTAATAAGTGGTGACAGCTGAAAATTAAATAAACAGGCTACTCTTAAAAATATCAAAATTTTTGTTTGTTCAAGGAACGTGTATATGAAAGAGGAAAACATCATTAAATCATTGAATTAGAAACATCTATCAATATTTTTGTATAGAAAAATTTCGTTATTTAAAGACAGAATATTCGTGTTTCATTAAGCGAAGTTTTATATTAAAAAATATTTGTGACAAAACGTTTGCACACTACTGATAAACGAAATTCTATTAAATGCATCGGGATAGAGGAAGAAAAATAGCAAAACGGTTGGGTATACCTTTTAAACAAAAAAAGATAAATCTAACATTAACAAAAAATATTTTAACCAACTACAACACAAACAGAACAAAGTGCTCGTGTGGTTTTCTGGATCAGACATCCATACATAAAAACTCCTGCACTTTTAGTATTATTTCCATGTATAAATGCAGTTAATTGTCTGTAATAAGTGGTGACAGCTGAAAATTAAATAAACAGGCTACTCTTAAAAATATCAAAATTTTTGTTTGTTCAAGGAACGTGTATATGAAAGAGGAAAACATCATTAAATCATTGAATTAGAAACATCTATCAATATTTTTGTATAGAAAAATTTCGTTATTTAAAGACAGAATATTCGTGTTTCATTAAGCGAAGTTTTATATTAAAAAATATTTGTGACAAAACGTTTGCACACTACTGATAAACGAAATTCTATTAAATGCATCGGGATAGAGGAAGAAAAATAGCAAAACGGTTGGGTATACCTTTTAAACAAAAAAAGATAAATCTAACATTAACAAAAAATATTTTAACAAACTACAACACAAACAGAACCAAGTGCTCGTGTGGTTTTCTGGATCAGAC
The DNA here is from genome assembly GCA_963931845.1 of Maratus michaelseni. Taxonomy (NCBI): domain Eukaryota; kingdom Metazoa; phylum Arthropoda; class Arachnida; order Araneae; family Salticidae; genus Maratus; species Maratus michaelseni. Next base: position 62,386,054 of record OZ007586.1, on the reverse strand, counting down.
ATCCATACATAAAAACTCCTGCACTTTTAGTATTATTTCCATGTATAAATGCAGTTAATTGTCTGTAATAAGTGGTGACAGCTGAAAATTAAATAAACAGGCTACTCTTAAAAATATCAAAATTTTTGTTTGTTCAAGGAACGTGTATATGAAAGAGGAAAATTAGAATTTGGTATAGCTAATATCTTTCTGTTTTATATTTTTTTTTTGCTAAAGCCAAATGATCTTAAGAAAGTTCGCAAAGCACTGCTGACCAACATATTTCCCTGAAAACAGTTTGTCACCTCTATTCAGAGACGTAGCGTCAAGGGGGGGGGGGCACGGACCACTTTACTACCACTATTTTTATGTACTATATTTGGCCTTATTTTATTCATACCGTTCAAAGATTAAATAAGGCAAAATGTAGTATATAATTATACTGGTAGTAAAAGGATCGTGCCGCCCCCCCCCCTGACGCTACGCCAGTGCCTCTATTTACAAATAGTATTCTTCTCCTATACTTAATTGCAGAAATTTGTCGTTAAATTAAACAATTTATTTTTGAAGAAAACAGTAGTATCTCTGTAGTCAGAGGACAGCATGTCGGATACTTCTATCATCGACAATTTAAAACATAAATTGAAATCCATCAGACTATTTACTGCCAAGACTACGTTCTTTGAGAGAAAATCAAATTTCGTTATACAAAATTTAACTCTTCTTGTTTTCCACTCATAGACAATTTTGTAATCCATTCTTACAGTATTTTAGATGTTAATTTATGGGAAGAATATTGCTTGAATGCTTGAAAATTTATATGAATTACCTGTGTAGTCATATCGCACAGAGTTGCCAGTTTGACCACCTCTTGGATTAAAAAATTCCGAATACCTACCGGAAATTCATTAATAATAATTCTTTCTTTAAGTAATCACAAAAATTCTGTTATTCAATAAAGTAAAACTTAATACTCCGAGTTTCTGGTATGTACTAAGAATTCTTGATTAAAAAAAAAAGTCCATTGGCATCCCTGATACCGCATATATAAATTTAAAATCAGTTACATTAAAAAGGCACCCTTCTTCCCTACATTCTTTTTAATAATTAAACGTTGATATTAGAAAGGCTAAGAGTATAAATCTCATGCAAGTCATAGAAACATTTATTAATCCTGTAAATTTACTTTACACAGGGAACGTAATAAATGGAAGCTTTATATTACTGAATATGATATCTGTTTCAAAACATATATTTTAAGATTCCGGAATAACGTGGGATCTTTCAATGGGAGAATCTCTGATAGCAAACTTTAAACCAAACAATTTAGAAATGATAAATTGAATTAAAAATTTTGTACTCATTTTAACACTAATAATATTAAAAAACTGTTTTATTGTATTTTTTAAATTTCTGTTTTATTGTTTATATTCTTTGATGATTAGAAGCTCAATTTGTTTTAAGTTTTACTATCTGATGTTCTTAAAATATTACCATGGAACCCCATAAAATAAATGTTTTATAAAGCTTTGAATAATTCATGTTTAACGACGGAGTATTTAAGGCGACCTGTTGCTATTAAATAATCTAGTTGCAATTACGAGTAAAGATGAAATGTTTATCTTATATATTTTTATGGATTTATTTGTTCAAAGGAACACAATTAATTGCCAAAAGTGGATATAATCATTTAAAAAAATACTTGATAATATTATGAATATGTACAATACCTTTTATGGCAAACTGGACAAAGAATGATTATAATGAATCTCATAGAAATTAAATAATTTCTTTTTCTTCTTCCCTTTTTTAGAATGACAGTTATAGCTAAATCTGGTATTTTCTTTCCTTTTAGGTATTCAACGAAATTCATAGGGATGAGAAAAACAAAAGTTAAAAACCCGGGTGTACTTTTATGAAAAAAAGGAATATTTAATATTAAGAAAATCACAAACATCTCTTAAACCTCTGTGAGTCAAATCATTTCTGTTGTTAAGTGCCTAAATGATTGAATGTTGCGAAAATTTATGAAGAAATTGATCGGTACATATAATATACAACCGCCCTAGAAATATATAACCAACCACCACAAAAAAGAATGAAAGAGCTCCTGGGCTCCCTTCATCATAACATTAAATCGAAAAGAGGCAGGTGATCGAATTATATTTCCAACAATTATATTTTAAGTTACTTTTTTGTCAAAAGTGAAGGAAACATAAAATTGACTAAATGTTATTTTTATAATATTAAAATTTGCAAAGAAAACCAAATGAGAACACGATTAAAATATATTCGTAAAGAAATATCCTCATGCATATACATATTCAGAGGTGTTTCTACAGAAGTACATATTAAAATATTTTTATGTAAAATCAATTTCCGTTCAATAAAGGTTTGTCAAAAGCTTTTTCGAAATCTATAAAAGCAACATGCGTTTCCAGATTGAATTCTCGACGTTTTTCAAAAAGCTGTTTCAGAGTGAATATACTGTCTATACAAGATCGTCCTTTCCTAAAATCATTTTGTTCCTCTTTTAATAGAGACCGATAGAATTTTGACCGAGTAGATTGAGGAAAATTATGGGAAATTATGGATTACATGGGATACCCCATCTCATCAAATGTATTAAGAGCCTATATAAAGAAACTTTCATTGTTTTGGATCTGGGTTTTAAAGTTTCAGAGAAGATAATCATTAATCAAGGTGTACGACAAGGATGTAGTTTATCACCACATCTGTTTAATATATATATTGATTATGTTATGAGAATTTGGAAAAATAAAATCAAAACTAGAATAGATCTCGGAAACATCCTGTTTAACAATATATTATTTGCAGATGATCTTTGTTTATTTCAGGATAATGAAAACAATTTACAACGTGCAATTTTTACTTTAAACAAAATTGGAAAACATTATAATTTAAGGATTTCAAAGAATAAGACAAAGATAATGACATTTAGGGGCAAAGATCCTATAAGAACAAAAATTATTTTAGAAAATTAACCAATAGAGCAGATCTTACATTTTAATTACTTAGGATGTGATATATCTTATGACTATGACAACGATATACAAAATAAGCTCTATAAATTTCAATACATCTGTGGTACTATAAGAACTCTTCGAAATACAAGAAAGACACAAGAATAAATATTTTTAAAACAATGGCAATACCAACTTTATTATACGGAAGTAAGACATGGACACTCACAAAAAATGATGGAAGACAAATACAATCCTCAGAGATGAAAGTTTTGAGGAATCTGAAGGGATGTTCAATAATAGACAAAATAAAGAATGATTACACCAGAAGAGAGCTTTAAATTATACCAATATTAAATAAAATTGGAAATTACAGAAGGAAATGGAGAGACCACATCGAAAGGATGGATACTGATCGTATACCAAGGGCAGCCTTTAATTATAAGCCAAGGGGGAAAGAGACAGAGGCAGGCCTCGGAAAAGATAGATTGACGCCGGAACAGGCTTATAGCCTGAAACCATGTTTTGGGATGATGATGATAAAGGTTTGTGTAAAAATTCTAGTTTTCCTTTAGTCTGTTTTCTGATCATCATTATTTCCGAAATTTAATATTCTTGTTAGATGTTCTACAATGTTGCAACACAATGTAGCAGGAAGAATACTGTTTGTAAATAGTGATATTTCAAAAAGGAGTCCAGTGGGACTCCTGAATTTAATCTACATATGTAACGTATTGATTTTGGATTACCTATATATTTCAGTAATATTAAACTAATACCAAATGCATAAAAGTCATCAAATACCAAATTCATGCATAACATATTCGTACCTTTTGATTTTTGAGACCACTACTTTGGAATAGACGTAATGTAATTTCCGGCGTATAATCCGCGCATCAAACAATCTTTTCCCGATCCAGAAATTTTATTTAATAATTGAAGTCAAACATTTACAGAGCTATACTAAGTTTCATTTTATAAAATAAAATTTCTGGGTCAAAACTTGATTGTTTGATTCGCAGATTATACGCCGGAAATTACGGAATTCGTTTTTTATAATTCAGAAATTGTACATTTAATAGGACGAAGTTTATTAATTAGAAATGGTGGTAATAAATTTGGCAGCTATGCAATATCTCGCATATAATATTCGGTAATCAGATATGTGTATACAGGGTGTCCAAAAAGTCTGGAAACCGTCGAATAACTCAGAATCTACGGGAAAAAATACGCAAGTTTTGGATTGAACACTTTCTTCGAAAAACAGTAGAAGGCGTTGTAATCGAGTAAAGTGCAGTGAGAATCGTTTCCATTGAAATGTCTGGAAACGGTTAAAAGCTCGAGAAATATACATCGGATTGAAAAGCGGAAAAATACGTGCTCAATATTTCAGAAAAATCTATTTTTGATATAACAGTTGCCAATTTGTCTAAAATATTGAAGGAGTATTTTTCCGTTATTCAATCCAATGTACAGGGTTGGTATAATTAAAGTTCGCCTATTCAGAAGGCTCTAGAGCCGGTTCTACGGCTCCAAACGAAACAAAATTTCACTAGTACGTAGTTGAAGAGTTGCGCTCTGCGAAAATCGAAAATCGAAATTGTCAATAGGTGGCGCTGCGCCAATATTTAAGCCAATATTTGCAGATTCCTTTATTTTGTAAAAAACAAAATACAGGAAATTTTATTTCACAGCTGGTAAAAGTAAACTTTTTCAGATTCCTTATATTAATTTCGGTCAATCCAGATGAAACACACAAAATCACAAAATTTCACCCAAAGCTTAAAAAAGATCACATTTTATTCAAATTTTCAACGAACGACGTCAAAGTGATGTCGCAACTTCGAAAACTTGAAATACCCTTCTAACCACCTGACGATTTAAAACTTGCTGATAAAGTGTCTCTGTGATTTCTTTGACACTGGAACAGTGGATTGTTTCTGAAAAGCATTTGAATCTACGCTTTGTGGAGAATGGTAACTTTGAAAGAAAAGGCATTTCTTGTACAAGAAAAGGCATTTCTTGCGTTGTTGTTATTTTATCAAAATAACAACAACGCAGCTGCAGCTCTTCGAGAATTCCGGAAACTAAAAGATGTTAGACGTGGGCCAATGTTGGATCGTGGAGTTCACAAAATGTTTAAAAAGTTCGAGGAAACAGGAAAACTCGACTTTCTTCCTGGCAGAGGACGAAAAAAGGCAGACATTTCTAGCATTGAAGATATTGCTACTGCTGCCGTGGATTTAGCAAGCCAGTCATCATTTGGTAACGCAAGTGTGCCAGCTATTTCGAATGAAGTCGATATGCCGATTTCCACTGTGAGAAAAGTGATGCGTCAAATTTTGCGCTACTATCCATACAAGATTCAGAGGGTGCAACAACTAATACAGGGTGATACCAAAAGTCGGCTATCATTTTCATTACAGTTTCTTGCACGAACGAATGTGGACAATTCTTGGCCCTGGAATATTCAATGGACTGATAAAGCGCATTTTTATTTAAACGGACAAGTGGACACACACAACTGTCGAATTTGGGCGAAAGAGAATCCTAATGTTTTCCAAGAAGTTCTATTACATGCAGCTAAAGTGACGGTGTGGTGCGGTTTCACAGCTACGTTTATGATAGAGCCATATTTTTTTGAGGAACTAACATCCAAAGGACCCATTACATGTTCCGTAAATGGGAGAAGGTATCTCAATATGTTGTCAAATTTTCTGATTCCCGAGCTGCAACAGCGAGGCTGCCTTCAAAATATCGTGTTTATGCAAGACGGTGCACCACCGCACATCACTAGAGCAGTTCGGACTTTCTTAACAAGCCATTTTACAGAAGACCGCATTATAAATCATTATTTTTAAATAGTTTGGCCACCACGATCGCCTGATCTAACACCATGCGATTTTTGGTTGTGGGGATTTTTGAAAGATTCTGTATCTAAAGACAGATCTGAAAGACAGTATTAGACTTCATATTCGCTCAATCTCACCGGACAGTTTACGCAATGTTGTAGAAAGCACAATTCTGCGAATGGAATGCGTTATTGAAAATGGTGGAGGATTCATTGAGCATGCGTAATGTTATTCTTCGTTATTTCCTTGCTGCCGAGCGACATGTTTTAATTTTGTTGATGCAGATTACATCACATGAAATTATATTCATTTTTCTGTATTGTTTGGAGTCACAGGTCAGGCTTTAGAGCTGTCTGATTAGGTGAACTTTAACTATAACAATTCGCAGTTCGTCGAAGTTTGTTGAAACTTTTAAATTTGTGTGCTTCGTCTGATTGACTGAAATTGATATAATGAATCTGCAAACATCGCCTTAAATATTGGCGCAGCGCCACCTACTGACAAAAAATGTAACTATTTTTTTATTTTCGCAGAGCGCATCTCTTCAACTACGCACTAGTGAAATTTTGTTTCGTTTGGAGCCATAGAACCGGCTTTAGAGCCTTCTGAATAGGCGAACTTTAATTATAACAACCCTATATATTTCTCGAGTAATTCGGCCATTTCCAGACATTTCAATGGAGACGATTCTCACTGCATTTTACTCGATTACATCGCTATCTACGATTTTCCGAAGAAAATGTCCAATACAAACGTTACGTATTTTTTTTCCGTAGAATCCAAATCTGCAATAAAAAAAGGGGTGGGGGTTATCATTTAAGATTTCAAAGTTTCCCGACTTTCCCCTCATGGTGGCAGAGTTTAGGGGCAACTTTGATATCCCTAAATAGATGTTTCAAATATATTGAACATGCATTTCTCCGTTTTTCTGTCTGATGTATATTTCTCGAGTTATCCGACCGTTTCCAGACTTTTCTGACATTCTGTATATATATATATATATGTATTGTTGTTTTTAAGTCTAATAAAACCATGACTGTTAACTTCTACGCTGTTTTTAACTCAAATAAACATATTTGAATAGAACTATTACTTAATGAATAAAATAAAAAAATCTTTTACATTTTTTTTAAATAAACGCAGCACACATTTATTTTAATAAATGTTTTCGTTTAACCCATGTTTACAGCTTTATCACATAAGTTTATATCTATGTAAAATTGGTCTACAATGACTTTTTTCTTGAAACTAATAGATACATTTTTGTATGTTTTTATGTTGATTTCGAGAAAAAACACTCAAATATTACCACGATGATTTTCGTTACAAACAGAGAAAAACTTTCTGATTTGCAAATTAAAAATATATTCATTCCGGTACAAGATATTTTATGTGAGTCTTCTAGAATACTTTAAAAAATATTTGTAAGGGAAGTTTTGAGTATGACATCTTGTTTCCGTTCTGCGTGACTTCCATTTTCATAGATGGAAGAGGTTGTAGCAATGTTCCCAACAAGACTCCCTTATCATAGATCAGACTTGACAATCCGGAGAAAGTCTATGGGAGAAAATGTCCGCGGTAATTGCCAACTTATTAATTGACTTTCTCCGGAAAGTATCGCCGCCTGGTGGATACTACCGCACAGTTGCCATGTTTCGGGCTTTTTGAACACCAGTATATTTTTAGAGAAAATGTTGTTCTTTTAAATCCCAGAATTCTCCGATCAAACAAAACAAAATTGTCTCTACTAAAAAACTGGTATCCAAAAATATAATAGAAAAATCTATAGAAAAATCTAGCTGGTCTGCTACCGCATAACTGCCAACTCTTACGCTTTTTTCTTACCACTAAAATTTAATAGAATTTTTTTCGTCATGTAATCACACGATCTTGTCAATTTAATAAGATAAAATTTACTATAAAATTTTAGTGGTAGGAAAACTACTAGTTCATAAGCAAATGCATAGAACAAATGGAGCTGTGAAAAAATTTCGTGTGATTTCGTGTCGTAAATACTATTACTGACGATTGATGGCGCTAGTAGCAGGACAAGTATAGCGGTCAAAGGCAACTTGCTGATTGAGAGATCTGATACTATGATAAGGAGGTCTTGGTTCCCAACCGTGGCGTAGCCAGGGTTGGGGTCCAGCTGCTCTGGATACCACTAATTTTGTAAAGTTTTACTTTGCCTTATCTAAACTGAAAACTTTTTGTGGTAATGAACAGGAAGAAAACTTTACAATATTACTGGTATCCAGAGCATTTGAACCCCCCCCCCCCCTCAATGGCTACGCCACTGGTTCCCAATTGGACAATTTTAAAACTCAGATTCAGTGCAGTGTTTTTAATTTGCTTTATTTATAAAACTCAGATTGCTTGAAAACTCTACATTTGTAAAAATCAGATTGCTTGAATGCCTCCACTTCTTTGAAATAGTATATTTTGCCTTAATTTTGCTTCGTTTAATCTGTCATCAAATAATGTGAATATTAATACTGCTTCAATATTGATGGCAATGGAGAAATTTGAATACAAAGAGCAGCAGATTGGCAACACCCCTTCAGTGCTGTCAGTTGGGATGATTTTTTAAAAATTCTGACTGCTTAATTTTTACCCCTTTTTAAAATAGAATTTTTATCCTTATTTAAATACAGATTGAAAAGGTGATAATTAATTAAATAAAGAAATTTTACTGTTTTAAAAATGGTAGGAATTCAGAATTTTGATTAAAAAAAACAAACTCGCTCAACTTGGAAAACTGTTGAAATTGGTTTTTAGTTGTCACTCTTTTGAAATATTGTTATCCATCTTGTTTCATGACGAATTTTATATTGATATTACTTAAAAGATTACTACTATTTAAAAAAAGCAGTAGCAATCAAGCAGTGTTTATACAAAATATCTTCAAACTGGTAACACTGGCTTGCATTAAATTCTGCTAATCGTGTTCGCTGTATTTGTATCAAACTTGTTCTGAAAAATACAGGGTGTCCCACAAGGTACGCAGCGTCTAATATGTACAGATTCCGATAGAGCACGTCAATATGAGTATGTTGAATGGTAACAAGTGGGGTCCCCGAATATAGCGTTATAGTCTAATTACAGGATGAACGTTATCATAGCTACGAACTTTTACGCTTTTTTCCTACCAGTAAAATTTTATAGTACATTTTACCTTATTAAATCTCCGAAATCACGGGATTCAAAAAGGCAACAATTTCTATAAATTTTTAGTGGTTATCACAAATTTGCATAATCTTCTGGGGAACCTTTCATGTTGTACACATCGTCATTTTGAATACCCACTATCGGATTCGTCAATAACGTCATAGCTGCCAAATTTTACGCTTTTTTGATACCACTAAAAATTTATAGAAAATTTTCCCTCTTTGAATCCCGTGATTTCGGAGATTTAAAAAGGCAAAATTTACTATAAAATTTTAGTGGTAGGAAAAAAGCGTAAGAGTTCGCAGCTATGATAACTTTCATCCTGTAATTAGACTATCACGCTATATTCGGGGACCCCACTTGTTACCATTCAAAATACTCATATTGATGTGCTCTATCCGAATCTGTACATATTAGACGCTGCGTACCTTGTGGGACACCCTGTATACAACGAGAGATAACTGAGTTGGATAGTATGTTTTGTATTCTGTGGAAATATATGAAAACCCTAAAACAAATATTTAAAAAACTGATGATTTATTTTTAAACTTCTTTGCGGCGGTGATCTGGAATATACACTATATTACCAAAGGTGACCGGTCACTTGTGATTTTAGACGTTTTGTTAACTATCTAGAAAAATACATGAGGAATTAACCTGAAACTGCAAGTTTGTAAACAGTATAGTATGGTTTATATATTTCCGCGAAAATTTTTTCCCGAAACCCCATAGGGGACTGTCAACAAATTGAAAAATAACGAATATCTTTTGGATTACCTTGTAAAAACTAATGTAGCAAAAGCGTTCAAATTCGAGATTATTAATAAGTGGCTTATTGTAATATACTGTGTTCATCTTTATGAGTATAGCATGTATACTCGTAGAAAAATTATGGTTTTTATAAAAACAGTCCCAAATGTCGTCAAGTTTTTTGCTTATAATTTAAAGAGTTCTTAATATAAAAAAAAAGTTATTTTGAGAAAATATGTCAAACAACATTGTACATTACACTCTGCAATCAGAATTAAAAAATAATAAAAATTGGATGAAAAATGAGCAGGTTTACTAAAAAATGTTTCAATGCGCATGCGCGAATGCAATCAAAATATAATATGCATAATGTATTAGCTAAGTATATAGAGCAAATTTTGTGATAGTCTCAAAATCATAGCTTGAAAATTCTGAAAATTATCGTCGATAGAATAAGCTAGAAATCCGTTGTTCCCAAAATGAAGCAAAAAGATGAGGGGTTGTATCAAATATCTTTTGATTAGTGCCAAGATAGCGTACACAATATTGCACGTACTACTATATTTGGATACAACCCCTCATCTTTTTGCTTCTTTTTGGGAACAACGGATTTCGAGCTTATTCTATCGACGGTAATTTTCAGAATTTTCAAGCTATGATTTTGAGACTTTCACAAAACTGACTCTATATACTTAGCTAATACATTATGCATATTATATTTTGATTGCATTCGCGTATGCTCAGTGAAAAATTTTTTAGTAAACCTGTTCATTTTTCATCCAATTTTTATTATTTTTTAATTCTGATTGCAGAGTATTATGTACATTGTTGTTTGACATATTTCCTCAAAATAACTTTTTTATATACAGTGTGTTTATAAAGTCCCGGACCCATTTTGATGTTTAATAACTCATAAAATAATGAAGATATAAACAAACTTATGGCATTTATTGATGGAATAACTCATATATTTTCCTTTTCAGGTTTGAATATCTTTACTTTTGTAAATATCGTCTGCGCGTGTGGTTAATTTCAGATAATTTCATTTTCCAGTCTAAATATCTGTACTTTTCTAAATATCGTCTGCTTATTACTTACTTATCGTCTGCGTATACTTAGACATGTTGGAAAACTTCGTATTTCCACAACTAGAAGAGCTTCAGCCACATGTCTTGTTGCAACAAGATGGTGCACCACCTCATTGGGGTACCATCGTTCGTACTTCTTTGAATGACCATTTTCCAGGAAGATGGATTGGGCGAGGAGGTCCAATTCCTTGGCCACCCAGATCACCTGATATAACGCCGCTGGATTTTTTCCTTTGGAGATTTGTAAAGGACAATGTTTACAGGAGGAGAGTGTCGAACATTGATGACTTAAAAGCCAGAATTACAACCGCAATATCCTCTGTGGATGCCGACATGCTTGCCGCTACCTGGCGTGAAATTGACTATCGACTTGATATTCTCCGTGCGACGAAGGGGGGGGGAGCACACGTGGAAGTTCATTGACAAGGGTTATGAAACTTTTTGAGTCTATCTAACCATTTATGCTATTAATTTTAATCTATCTTTATTATTTTATGAGTTATTAAACATCAAAATGGGTCCGAGACTTTATAAACACCCTGTATTAAGAACTCTGCAAATTATAAGCAAAAAACTCGGCCAAATTTGGGACTGTTTTTATAAAAACCATAACTACGAGTATACATGCTATCCTCATAAAAATGAACACAGTATATTACAATAAACCACTTATTAATAATCTCGAGTTTGAACGATTTTGCTACATTTGTTTTTACAGGGTAATCCAAAAGATATTCGTTCTTTTTCAATTTGTTGACAGTCCCCTATGGGGTTTCGGAGAAAAAATTTCGCGGAAATATATAACCTATACTATACTGTTTACACACTTGCAGTTTCAGGTTAATTCCTCATGTATTTCTCTAGATAGTTAACAAAACGTCTAAAATCGCAAGTGACCGGTCACCTTTGGCAATATAGTGTATTTTCAGTTTGGAGAAGAAATTGAATAGTGAATTTGGAGAAGAAATATTAACAAAATCCGCAGGTCACGTCACAAAAATTCAATATCGTATTCACGGGAGCAAAAATGTTTTAAAACTGGTCCAAAACCTTAAACATTTTACAAAAATAATATGTTGTAACCCAGTGTAACCCAGTGAATGAGCATAAATACTACTATATTTTTGTATAGAAAACTTTGCGAAACATCTTATACTAAAATATTTGTGACACACTGTTATCAGGCAAGAGTTTTCAAAATACTGCTACGGGTAGTCGACTAATTGCATCGTAAAAAAGATAACAAAACAGAAAAACAGCGGGTGTACTGTTGTGATTTTAAATCAAAATTAACAGAACTAAGACCATATCTTAAGCAATCACCTCACAAATAGCAAAAGAGTCTGTGTGATTTTCTTGATTAACAACCTGACTAATGACACAGACAGGTCCGCAAGTTCTTTTTCCGTGCATGTATTCAATTAATTATTTGTAATAAGTGGTGGTAACTGAAAATTAAAGAAATGTGTCATGATACACTTATACGTTCTAATATTTCGATTTTTTCGATTATGTTAAAATAATTAAAAAAACATAATTTGTTTAGAAAATTCTGGCTTCCAATTATGATAGGGGAATTAAAATTAAGTAGTATATAAAATATACTACCATTAAAAGAAATATTTTTCCTCTCGTACATTTGAAAAAAAGATATATTAAAAATTCTGGATGCAAATTAGATGTTGCTAATTAAAATTAGTGGTATGTATAATATTCCACAGCTTTTGAAATAATAATCCAACCACCACACGGAAGGAATAAAAGAGATCACGTGGATTTCCTCATCAAAAAATTAAAACCAAAAGAAGCAGGTGAACAAATTTTATTTCCAAAATTATATACTCAGTTACTGTTTTGTAAAATTCACTGATTCTTATCTTTTATAATGTTTCAATTTTAGTATTTTGTGAAGAATATGATAAGAAATTCAGCAAAATTTGCAAATAAAATCAAATGAAAACGTAAGTAATAAATTTCCGTAAAGATTATATTGTCATACATATACTTATAAGAGATATTTACTTATAAAAAGTACATCATTAAAATATTCGTATGTAAAATAATTTAGCCGTCCTTCATAGTTGCATATATAAAATCCAAGTGTTCCTTTTGTTTTCGGATGACCATTATTTCCAAAGTTTAATTTTATTAGTAGATTTTGTAAAATATTGCAGTAGAATGTAGCACGAAGATTAACGTTTGGAAATATAGATATTTAAAAGGAGTCTAATGAGAACAATGAATTTAATGTACGTAAATAACCTATTCACTTCGATCTCTCTATATACGCGTATTTCAGTAATATCAGGCAAATGAAAAACTCATGAAATTCTGAAATACCGAATTCATTAACATAATCTTAGCTGCCAAAAAGTTTTATTTTGGAGACCACTATTTCCAAATAAAAATATGCATATTTTTTAATGCATAAATTCTACATATCAATAAGACGAAGTTTATATATCAGAAATAGTAGTACTAAAAAACCTGGGAGTTTTTTCAGCTGTGAAAAAAATCTGCATATTTTATTCGGCAATCAGAGATGATATACATATTTTACTGTTACAATTGTTAGAAACATGACTGCCAACTTTTATCCTAACTTTAAGTCAAACAAACACCTTTCAACCAGACATTTTACTTAAATATTAAAATAAAATATATTTTTAATTTCTTATAATAAACGCAGTACGCATTTATTCAAATAATTTTTATATTTAGGATTACATGTCTATTATTTAAAACATCGTAGATGTTGGCAACTTTGTAAAACAGTCGTGCAATGATTTTTTTCTTGAAATTAAAAGGTGCTTTTTATGTAAATAATTTCGAGAAAAATACTAAACTTTTAGCGAACGGAGATTGTCACAAACCGATAATATTTGTCTGATTTGTAAATTAAAATACGAAAAATATTATCTAACGTCTTGTTATATTCAAATATTTTTTCCGGAGTAACAATTGAGTTGAAATCATGTTTCCTGTGTGTGCGACTCCAATTTTCATAGATGGAGGATGTATCGATAATTATTATAATATAATACTATGTATCGATTTTGCTAGCTCGCCGTTTTTAAAAATCCAGATTGCGTGGTTGCCACTACTATTTTGAAATAGCGTATTTCACCTTATTTGCGCTTTTTTAATGTGTCATTAAATAAGGCGAATTTGAAAATTGGTGGCAATTTGAATTAAAAAAAAAAACAAAAAAAAAAAAAAAAAAAAAAAAAAAAAACAATGGCACTCCGGGAGTGCCGACAGAAGTGAAAACTTGAACAATTACGTGTGTATTTCTTTAATCGTCAGGAAACGTTTTATTGCGCAGGAAATACTTTTAAATGAAGTGTTTTTTTTATTCATTATTATAAACTACTGCTACAAAAATTATATTACAATTTTCATTTAATGCGCTATTGTACATGAAAAATAATGCACATTATTTTACATACAAAAATTGCAATATATTGCTTAAAACGTAAATTTACAAATAAATGAAATATAAAATTTAATTACCGTAATTTCCGGCGTATAAGCCGCAGCTCAAAGAGTCGTTTTTCGACCCGGAAATTTTATTCAATAATTGTAGTTAAATATTTACAGCGATCTCTTAAGTTACATTTTATAAAATAATATTTCTGGGTCGAAAAACGACTCTTTGAGCTGCGGCTTATACGCCGGAAATTACGGTAATTGGTATTCTTTGAAATGAATACCAATGAAACTTATGAATTTTCATCCACAATTTAAACAACTCGCAATACATTCATCATTTCTTCCATGAGATTTAGTTTCATATCTTTTGTAATAACATTTATCTGCAAAATAGGGTTCCCACTTCCTATCACTCCAAAAATGGCTTCTTTGCTGCCTGTCTTGTTTACTGTATTCGTGAACATTATGCTTTTTTCTATCTTCATACTGCGCGTATTGTTTGCGGTATCTATAATTTCTATCAACAAACTTTTCTTTTCTATAAAATGATTTCACTTCATTTCCGTATCGGTAACCATGTTTCTTAAAGGTTTCATGAAATATTTCATTATTTTCATTTTTTTATATTACTTCCGTCTATTTTTCTCGTGCTCGTTAAATTATAATGTTTTCCGTGTTTTGTTATTTCATTTTCATCTTTTGATTTGGTCTCGCGAGTTGAGTCACTTTTATCTGTTTTCACCGCGCGTGCTACATTTATCTTGAAATTATTTTCTGAATTATTTTTATTCGTAATACCAATCATTTCGCTTTCTGCACGTGAACTATTTCCTTTTGATACTTTCGCTTCATTGTATGAATTGGCAACATATACAGTGGTGTCGGTAACAGTGTCGCAAATTCAATGTTTTTTTCCCATCTCAAAAAATGCCCAACGCGCCTAAAGAAGTATTCACTTCAAAAAGTAGCCGAATGGCAAAACAAATTCAGTACTGCCAGTTAGGCGTTTTGTATAATTATGATTGCTCGAGTGCTACCACTATTTTAAAGTAGAAATATTCTCCTTATTTAATCACAGAACTACTAAGGCGATCATGAATTAAATGAAACTAATATTACTATAAAAATAGTGTAGTAATCCGGAATTCTGATTAAAAAGAAACCGGCCCAATATGGAAAAATGTTCAGATTGCTGGATTATTGACATTTTTTTTAATAATGTTATTCGTCTTGTTTAATGACAGATTATATATTGCTATTACTGAAGATTATTATTTTATTAAATCAGCAGCAATCAAGCAATCTGAAAAGTATCTTGTTCAAACTATACACACTGTCTTGCATTCAATTATGCTAATAGTATTTGCTGCATTCGTAGTCAACTAAAAAATGAACAACGGCAGAGAACAGAGTTTATTCAAAACTATATTTTGTATACCCTTCTATGGAAGGATTTAAAACTGCATAAGAGCTAATTAGAAAACTACTGATTTATTTTTACACTTTTTTGTGAAACAAACGAAATTATAAAAAGCAAATATATTGCTTGTTCATGAAAGTTGTAGTAATCAAGAATTCTGAGTCAAAAACGAAAACAAAAAAAAAAAAACCGCCCAACTTCAAACCGTTCAATTTTCATGATTGTTACCACTATTTTGAATAATATTATTTGCTTTGTTTAAAGATAGATTATATATTGCTATTACTAGCGAATATTACTATTTAAAAAAGCGGTAGCAATGATGTAATTTAAATATAAAAATCTGCCCAACTGGCAACACTGGCTTGCGTTGAATTTGCAAATCGTGTTTGCTCTTTTGTGGCGAATTTGTTCTGGTTGGTTGATTGGTTGATTTTATGACGGCCGATTATCTACACGAGGGATATAGCCCCTAAGGGAGAGTGCCCTGTGTGGGGGTCTTTCTAAGGGATCCTAAGCCGTATTTACGCAAAGGTTCGAAGAAAACCACGGAAAACTCCGAACGGTTAGGTCGACGAGCGTGACAGGGCGAACTTGTTCTGGAAAATCAAGAAATGAAGATATCGAAGTTTATTTAACAGTATATTTTTTATACCTTTATGCCGAATGATTGAAAACCACAAAAAATCTATTTAAAATAAATGTTAATCAAATTTTTACCTTATTTGTCGAACAAATGCGGAAAAATATTTAAGTTCATTACTTTGTGCTGAAAAATATTTTACTATGATATCCATAAAAAAATCAACATTTTATAAAACATTGAAGAATACATATTTATCTACATTTTTTTACCCCCCTGTCATTTTTATTAAATAGATATGCTCAAATTTAGACACAAGACGAAATGCTTATAGTATATACTTCTAAGGGCTTATTTCTTCAAAGGGACTTAAATAAAATGTTAAAAGTGGTGGCGACATTCGTTTCATTCGATAAATGAAATTTAGCAATATTTTTAATATGATGACAACCCCTTATCACAGAATGAAGCACGGGTATTTTAATGAATTTCAATTGAATTAAACCTTGATTTCAATTATCTTTTAATTGGAGGGGAAGTTGTACCTGTTGCGTTTTTTAGGTACTCTGAGTCAGGATAGCTGATTTAAAAGTATTTTGATACAGAAAATTTTCCTTATTTAATAACGGAATACTTGTGTTTCATTAAAACGAAAATTCATATTCCAAAATATTTATTACAATCCGTTTTCATGTAAAAAGTTTCCACAGCTCTACTCAACGAAATCTACTGAATGTATTGGGAAAAGGGAAATAACGCAGCAAAACTGCGGGGTGTACCCTTTCGAAGAAAAAAACCTGATAGCAATAATTGAAACATCTTTTAGCTAACCACCGCACAAACACAAGAAAATCGTTCATGTGGTTTTCTGGATTACATTACATGTAAAATAAAATACCAACAGATACCGACACATATTATTTCCGTGTATGTATTTAATTAATTCTTTGTAATACGTGGTGGGAACTGGTAATTAAATAAAAAGGGCATTAACCCCTGGGCACGAGCGACACGTATACGTAACGCATAAGATGCTCAGAATCCTCGATTATGCCCACCAGTTATTTTTTATTAGCTCACAGGCTATCAAAGCCTGAGAGCTTATGTGCCCGCCCGTTCTGTATGTATGTATGTATATATGTATGTACGTATGTACGTACGTAACGCGATAACTCTTGACAGAAATAACCGTTTTGCTTCCAATTTTGTTTATAGGTTTCTTGTGATAAGGCGCTTCCCTGATTAGTTTTGGGGATTGATTGTTTAACTATAAAGGGGGGAACGGGGGGGCTAACCCCCTTAAATAAGATAAATGGTTTTTTCATGCAGAATTGTCCAATTTTCTTCAAATTTTGTATATAGGTTCATTGTGATAAGGTTCTTTCCTGATTAGTTTTGGGGGTTCATAGGTAAAGTATAAAGGGGCCAACGGGGGGGGGAATCCTCCCCCTTAATTTAGATAAATGAATTTTTCATGCAGAGTTATCCGATTTTCTTCCAATTCTGTTTATAGGTTCCTTGTGATAAGGCGCTTCCCTGATTAGTTTTGGGGATTGATTGGTTAACTATAAAGGGGGGGGAACGGGGGGCTAACCCCCCTTAATTTGGATAAATGGTTTTTTCATGCAGAATTATCCAATTTTCTTCAAATTTTGTATATAGGTTCATTGTGATAAGGTTCTTTCCTGATTAGTTTTGGGGGTTCATAGGTTAAGCATAAAGGGGGTAACGGGGGGGTTAATCCTCCCCCTTATTTTAGATAAATTATTTTTTTCATGCATAGTTATCCGATTTTCTTCAAATTTTGTATATAGGTTCATTGTGATAAGGTTCTTTCCTGATTAGTTTTGGGGGTTCATAGGTTAAGCATAAAGGGGGTAACGGGGGGGGGTTAATCCTCCCCCCTTATTTTAGATAAATTATTTTTTTCATGCAGAGTTATCCGATTTTCTTCAAACTTTCTATATGGGCTCATTGTGGTAAGGGGCTTCCCTGATTAGTTTTGGGGGTTCATTGGTGAAGTGTAAAGGAGGGAAATGGGGGCTACCCCCCCCCTTAATTTTGATAAATGGGTTTTTCATGCAGAATTATCCAATTTACTCCAAATTTTGTATATAGGCTCATTGTGGTAAGGCGCTTCCCTGATTAGTTTTGGGGGTTCACTGGTAAAGTATAAAGGGGGGAACGGGGGGGACTAGCCCCCCTTAATATAGATAAATGGGTTTTTTAAGCAGAATTATCCGATTTTCTTCAAATTTTATATATATGTTCATTGTGATAAGGCGCTTCTCTGATTAGTTTTGGGGGTTCTTTGGTTAAGTATAAAGGGGGGACGGGGGGCTAACCCCCCCCTTAATTTAGATAAATGGATTTCTCATGCAGAATTATCCGATTTTTTCAAATTTTGTATATAGGTTCATTGTGGTAAGGCGCTTCTCTGATTAGTTTTATGGGTTCATTGGTTAATTATAAGAAGGAGAAACGGGGGATGGTTCCCCCCTCTTAATATATTGTCGATTTCTTCATTTTTCGAGGGCTTATTTCAAATTCTTTGAAATAAGAATATAATTTACAGTTAGTGTGAATAGCCTGTGAGCTCAATGCCGTTAGTTTGACTGGGCAGTTTTCTTTTATTGTCAGGTTTGCCTTCTTTAATCATCGCATTTTTGCGATTCAAATAGGCGAAAATTTCTGTTTTCAAAAACAGGTGTAAAAAGATTAAAAATTCTGTAAAGGACGCTCGTCGCGAAGTGGTTGAAAGTATGGTGTTTCGAGAAACGTGTATATCCCCGCTACCATGCCAAAATATCGAATGCGAAAACATGCATTTTTTATTACTTTTAAAAATTGGTCGATTGAAACCACTAAATTTTATTTGAATTCTTCGCCTAGTAAGAATATAAATAAAATTTTGGTAAAGAATAGGGCTGCCAGATTGGCTTCTTTTTTTATTGAGAGATGCCGAATTCATACTGGAAATTTTGAGAATTTTGTTTTTATTTTAAGCAATCACGAATTGTCTGTCATTAAATAAAGTAAAAATTTCTATTTCAAATTTCTGGTATGGACTCGGAATTTCTGAATAAAAAAACAGAACAAACTGGCAACGCTAGTGAAGAATACTATTAAAATTTAGTGGTGACAATCACCACATTTTTAAAAGTAATGAAAAAAGCATTTTTTCATATTCGATAGTTAGACATGGTAGCGACGAATGACAGAGCAACATTTTTGGCTCATTTTAAGAGAAACAACATAAATAAATTGTATACCTGCGCTGGTTATAATAGAATCATATTAGATAATCCTTACGTAAGAAAAGCTTAAAATAATAGATTAAAGTTGTTTATATCAAACTATTAAGAATGTGCTTCTTTTAATTTGCGCGCAAGATTTCTCTTGAACCATTATAACCTTTTCATTCGAGCTTAACCCTTTCAGGGGCAAGCACTTGTGCTCCTGTAACGTTGAATTCCCACCGGAATTTAGGAAAGAATTTAGTTCAAAATATGAATAAGCAATTTTTCAACATTTTCCCGTCAAAGCTAAAAAAGTAAAATTTAATTAAAAGTTTCTGGTTTGAATCGGATTAAAATTAGGTGGTATATAATATATACCACCGACCCTCAAAGGGTTAAGGAATTTAAATATTATAATTCTCTTTTAAGACTGAACCGCATTTCGTATGCATAAATTTGGATATATCCTTTGGAAATATACATTTGGATACCTTTGGAAATATCATCATACACTCATATATATATATATATATATAGAGAGAGAGATTGATAGATAGATATTTCTACAGAAATGCATGAAAATATTCTTATGTAAAAAAATTTACCCGATCTCTATAAAATTTTTTTTTTATTTTTCAGGTTTTTCATTATTTAGTTTTCTGACCACCTTTATTTTAAAAGTATATTATTATTGGTAAAATTCCAACAACATTGTAATAGAAATATAGCATTACGTTTACAATGGGGAAATAGTGGTATTGGAAAATAAATCCAGTGAGATCCTGAAATTTAATATAAATATATAACTCAGACTTGCCAAGTCTCCGTCTTTTTGCACACCAGTATTATCTTTGAGAAAATTTCGTTCTTTTAAATCGCAAAATATTCCGATTACACAAAACAACATTTTCTGTACTAAAATACTGGTGTCCAAAAAGCCGGAGACTTGGCAACTCTGTATAACTTAATAAATAAAAAATTCTTCAAATTCATCAAATACCTAATTATTTTAAATCATATTCGTAGGTGGCAAAACGTGTTATAGTGAAGATCACTATTTCTGAATAGAAGTATTCACTTTTTTAAGGAGAAATTCTACAATTAAATATGACGTAGTCATTAATCGGAAATATTAAGTAAACGCCTCACACATTTATTAAATAATTAATTTGTTCATATCATGTTTCTATGATTTAAAAAAGTGTAGAATCTGACAGCTGTGTAAAACAGGCGTAGAATAACTTTTTTTTTTAAATTAAGGGTTTTTTAAATAAGTTTTTAGATTTTTAAAAACCCTCAACTTGTAGCACACTGAGTTTCGTCACAAACCGAAAATATATGTGTGATTTGTAAACAAATATATTCATTCAAGTACTAGAAATTTTATATAACGTCTTGAACTCTCCATTAAAAAAAAATAAATAAATAAACGCTGAAAGTATTATATTTAGCTGCTTGAGTCCATTCCCAGATAGCATGCACATTTGCAGCAAGTTTGATTTTTTCTTGATATTATCTTGCCACGACACATTCACAGCGAAACTGATGCAAGTTTGAAGGAACAAAATCCAGCCCGCCCCTTACAACGCAAGTTTGCGATGAAGCTGTTGCAAGTTGTGACGAACTTCTTCGCTCGTCGAGTGGACTCTGTGGAAGCAGACAACGAACGCATGCGCGGAAACGAAAGACAAGACAAGATGCAGACAGACGCTACGATATGTGTTTGTTTGTGAAGTAAAGAATCTTTGAAAAAGGTATTTATGATTTTAACTGTTCAAATACTATGGTTATTTTTTGTAAAGTAATATTTTCTCTGTATCTGCAGCTTAAGTAACATTTCAATTTAATAGAAATTTTATTAACAAAGTACTGTTTACGTTTTTCAAAAGTTAAGTTACAATGTTAAGACAATCTTGAAAATTTTTATTTTTAAATTATTTTTTCTCAACTTTATGGGATTTTCTAATATTTCATTTTAATTAATATTTATTTTTTGCCTATAACTCCTTTCGAGTCTATGATTTTTTTAATTTAAATGATCTTTTCATTGCATTAACTCTTAAACTTTTTTTAGTTGCCGATTCTGCATGCTTCTTAGCGTGACCTTCTAATGTACCTCTATTTTCAAATTTTTATTGAAATTATTGATATTTCCTGCCGTCGCAGTTTTATTTAACTCTTTAAAAATTTATCTTTCTTTTAACATAATTAATTGCCGTGTTATTTGGATGTGCATAAGTTTTTTTATTTCCAAATTTTTCCTTTTTGCCAATGGAATAGACTATTTAATTTAAAGCTCATTAGAACTCTCTCAGTTTAAATCAGTCGATTTGCTTGAAAAAAATCTGTGATAAATACATAATTAAAAATTTAATTGCTGAATCATAAGAAAATGAAAAGTGTTAAAAAAAGATAAGTTATTTCTTGTGTTGAAAGTCAGCGCGATATGTATAGTATCTATTACAGTTTTCAACGATTCTAAGAGATTTTAAATGTTACTAAAAAATGTAGAAAACTTTTTCTAATTCTGCCAAACTTGTGATTCAACAGATAAGATTTTAATTATGTATTTATTACTATGTATATGTACTATGAAGTAACTTCAGTAAGTTATTCAAGTAAATTGAACAATCAAAGTTAAACGACTGATGCATGAATTCTGATTAAATTATTGAAATAATCCTATATACGATATAAATAATTATTTGGTACTTTTTGGCTAGCCGGGCACCAGTGAAATATATATATATATATATATATATATATATATATATATATATATAGGAAAGACCGGTACACACTGGACCTATGGGTACAGCGGACCACCCCCTAATATTTTTTTTTTTTTTTTTTTTTTTTAAAGCTTCTCTTCTATCGTAATAGATAACAACTCTGCACTAATTATTTATAGCCTTCAGAAAATATGTTTAGCTCAGATTGAACTATTTTATCCAGATTGGTTGTTTTGAGCTTCTAAAAGTAAAATTTTTCATCATATTTTAATTTTTTTAGTAATTAAAGGTTGTAGATAAATCAGATAAAACAGCTTTTTTGCAAAGCTAAGATACTTGTTTTTATTTAACTTTAAAGTTAATATATTTAAAAGAAAGCTATAAACAATATTAATATGATTATTTATTAAACTTCAACATGGGACACAGTGACCACCCACTTCTGGGGCACAGTGGTCCACAATCCACTCTGCTCGTGTAATGCAGAATGTTCAAAATATTTTCTAATTGCTTATTTTCTATAAAGAAATATTGTTTAAAAGTAGTTATTTAACTGTAAAATAAAGTAAACAATTTATTTAACATAGTCAGAAATATTTTGTTTTGTATTTACCGCCTTTGATAAATATAACTGTAGTCTAATTGGTGACGATTCTATTCATGTAAGATTCATGAGACGCAAATTGAATGGAAATCAGTTTATTTTTCCTGAAACTGTAGATGAATCTATTGTTGATGTCAATTGTCAAAGATTTCATAATAATACTCCCAGACCTAAAAGTATTTCAGGAAAATTCCAGGCTCAATCTTACTCATAAGTATTTTGGAATTTCATTTGCAAATTTTAATGTGCGCTGATTGTTTTGTACTTAAGTAATAACTTCAACTAAATTACAATTGTTCCTGTATTAATGTGTTATTATTTTCAAAATATAATTTTTTGTTTTTGTTTCAAAATATTACTTGTAAATTTATATTACTATGTTATTCTGCGGGTAAAGGGAATATAAAAAAGAATTAGATTAATGAAAAATAGATTTATATTGTATTTCAGATAATACCTAATAGCGGTCCACTGTGCCCCGGTGGGTGGACCAGTGTGTCCCAGAAGTGGGGCACACTGGTCCACTTTACAGGTGCATATAATTCTTTTTTTTTTTTTTTTGAAAAATGTATTGAAAATTATGTTATAAAAAAATTATGATGAATGTAGAACGGTTTAAGGAATATTCAAAAATATTTTTATGCAGATCGGTTTGTCCATTAAAGAGAAAAAAATTTTAACTGAAAAAGTGGTCCACTGTGTACCAGTCTCCCCTACATATACCAGACGCACACATAATATATATATATATATATATATATATATATATATATATATATGCACACACACATATATATATACACACACACACACATACATACACGTATGTATGTATATACATACATATATATATATATATATATATATATATATATATATTTATTTCACTGGCGCCTGGCTAACTGAAAAGTATCAATTATTTTTTGAGAGAAATTTTTTATTCATATATCTGGATTACTTTTTATTAAAGGCTTAATTCAAGTTATTAAAAAAAAGGGAATAGAATAATGAATATTCTAATCATGCAATTCTCCTTTATATATATATATATATATATATATATATATATATATATATATATATATATATATATTCAGAGTTTTCCCCAGACAGTTGCAGAAGGGTGCTGCACCCTGCCTGCCCTTTGGTTTACAAAATAGCACCCTTCTTGCCCCCTCCAGTAAATTAATTAGCACCCTTATTGTCCTCAGTAAAAAAAGTGCCCTTTCTCATTTTTGCATTAAAAAATTTGCTTTCATAGTAAAAACTGACCCAATGTTGTCTTAAAAAGAGTGTATAAAAAAACTACTTTTACTTAAACTAGCACAAAAATGCTCTAATTAGAGAAGACAAATATTACTTTTATTTTTTACTGGTGTCTAAAACGAATTCTGTATGTTCTTTTTGAGGGTGCATATATGCACGTATGGTCCCGAAGAGGTTAAAACCACCACAAGTTCAGAGCAAAAGAAGGCAAGTGGGTTTCTTGATGATAATTGATGATGGTTGGAAAAAAGTACATACGATACATCGTGTTATATCCGTGTATGTATTCAGTTAATTATTTTAAATAAGTGGTAGTAACTGAAAATTAAAGAAACGGGGCATGCTACTCTTAATAATTGAAAATGTTTAAAAATGTACAAAATAAATAAATATAAAATGACCCTTTTCAATTAATTGTTGAATGTACACATATATGTATAGATTCACCATGCAACTTACTTTTTTTTTTTTTTTGAAAAAAAAATAATCATCTCAAATATGAGTTGGCTGCAGATCACTCAAGTGCTACTGGATTTAGTCTTAAAGGACTTCATTTCACTCAAGTATGACTTAGTTATAAATCAAGTGCTACTGGATTTAACCTTCATTGATTTGATTTCACTCAAGTATGAGTAAAATAGAGATAACTCAATCAAGAGTTGTTTAAAAACAACTCGTTCACTCGAGTTGTTTCAACTCTTCATGAGAAGCTCACTTTCAAATCGACAGATGAGTGGATTTCGGCTCAACTTGAGTTATTTTGGCTCTTTTGTTTTAAGAGAGTAGAGGACCCATTATGACAAAATAAAACGCGTATATTTATAATGAACTTAATATGAACTAAACGGTACTTCTGTTGTTTTGTTTTTTTAATTCGAAAGAAAATTATATCCATCCATTCTTCTTGAGATAATCTGAGTGAGGGCCGCCGAACTACCACTATTCTTGTATAGAAAAGTTTCGGTTATTAAATAACAGAATATTTGCGATCAACTAACACGAAAAATATTATTCTATAATATTTGTGACAATTTGCTTACTGGCGAAAGTTTGCACACTACTGCGTGAAGTCTACACAATCACTACCTCCTTAATAATACCTTAGTATTAAGGAGGCAGTGACAAAATGCATCGCGAGAAAGAAAAAATTATGGAAGGTGCACGGTCGCGATTTTAAATGAAACGAAACTCTTACGCAATCACCACACACAGAATAGAAATTTCATGTGACTTTCACGATTAATTTCATCACAGATAAATCAGACAGGTCCGCTAGCATTATCCTCGTGTATGTATTCAGTTAGTTATTTGTAATAAGTGGTGGTAACTAAAAATTAAAGAAAGGTGTCATGCATACTCATATATACAAAAATTTAGATTTTGAAGGAACATGTACATGGCCAACATTTTCTGCGATTTTAAAACAAATTGTATTAAAAATTCCTATAATCATGCTACTTACGACTAGAATCTTATTAGATTATATGGGACTATGTTACTATGCACCCAATGATTCAATGTGTACTTTAAATTCTTTTATTTCAAATTGTTGAAAATGTCTTCTTTTTAATTGCGCCTAAGATTTCTCTTGAAACATTTTATATATTTACATGCAATCTTAACGATTTTACAGATAATATATTTTAAGACTGAACCTGAATATGTATATATATATATTTAATTATTAAAAAAAACGCTGAAAGTATTGTATGTAGCTTCTCCAATCCTTTTCTACTACGTAATGTTTCCTAAAATCACCTGTATTGATAATCAGTACAAAAACCCTTAACGGGTTAAAAGTGTTGACGCAGCACTTTCTTTTGGCTCTATGAATTTTAAATATGGGTCTTAAAAGCAATGATATCAAATTTAAGTGACTCTATGTTAATAATTTTTTTTTAATCATAATTTTCTTTTTAGTTTTATTTATGTTCACAGGTGCAATTATTATCTTAATATGAAAAAATATATAAAATTTATTCGCTGATGCTTTTTCATTCACATCACTCATGAATTCAAAATATGGGTTTTAAAAGAAATGATATCAAAATTTGAGTGACACTTTGACGTTAATTTAATAGGACTCTTTTAAAATTCAATTTAAATTATTTTTGGTTTGTCTTCTAAAGTATATTTACACATACAAACAATACTTTTAATTTTTCAATACACTTTTAAATATATTACTTTCACTGAGCCTATATTATGTATTGAAATGTATTTATTTCAATAAATTGATTTATCTTCTGTGCCACGCTATCCAAAATCATAAGTAAAATTTATGTAAATGATTATTTTGCGTCATGTTATCCACTTGCATACATTTCCCTTTGTTTGGATACTATGACGCAAAATAATCATTTACATAAATTTTACTTATGATTTTGGATAGCGTGGCACAGAAGATAAATCAATTTATTGAAATAAATACATTTCAATACATAATATAGGCTCAGTGAAAGTAATATATTTAAAAGTGTATTGAAAAATTAAAAGTATTGTTTGTATGTGTAAATATACTTTAGAAGACAAACCAAAAATAATTTAAATTGAATTTTAAAAGAGTCCTATTAAATTAACGTCAAGGTGTCACTCAAATTTTGATATCATTTCTTTTAAAACCCATATTTTGAATTCATGAGAGATGTGAATGAAAAAGCATCAGCGAATAAATTTTATATATTTTTTCATATTAAGATAATAATTGCACCTGTGAACATAAATAAAACTAAAAAGAAAATTATGATTAAAAAAAAATTATTAACATAGCGTCACTTAAATTTGATATCATTGCTTTTAAGACCCATATTTAAAATTCATAGAGCCAAAAGAAAGTGCTGCGTCAACACTTTTAACCCGTTAAGGGTTTTTGTACTGATATCATTACTTTTTTAAGGTTATTGATGAAAATGTCAATTAGTCGAAATTAAGTATAGGGTATAAATTAATCATTAGTATAAAATTTTAAAGAAATGCTAAAAAAGACCCCTTGGACCCCAATAAAATATGAGGGTGGTGGCCCAGGGAGAGAAATCCAAGACTCAACTTTTAAATTATACAGCGAGAGAGTAACACAATTAGAAGGATGAAAATGCATGGCAAAACCCGTTTGTTCCATCTTCCTCCGCCAAAGGCCGCAATCTTTTCTATACAAACATAGCTGAAAATTTTCAGGCTGTCGATTCCGAGTCAAATGAGCCATACATCGTCGTGATCGGTCCCATAGAACCCGATAGGGAAGTGTCCCTGGTGGTGAAACTTGGAACTAAAATCAATATATCCTGTCAATGTCGAGTCGAATGAATCAAACTGCATTGTGATGGGACCCATAGGACTTGAGATAGCTGCAAAATCCGTTAGTTCCATCTTCCACCACCAGGGGGCGGACTCTGTTCCATGCAAACATAGTTGAAATCTTTGAGGCTGTCGATTTCGAGTCGAATGAGCCATACCTCGTCGTGATGGGGCGCATAGGACCCGAGATAAGAAAGCGCCCCCTGGTGGTGAGACTTGTAACTAAAATCTATATATCCTGTCGATGTCGAGTCGAATGAATCAAACTGCATTGTGATGGGACCCATAGAACTCGAGTTAGCAGCAAAATCTGTTAGTTCCATCTTCCACCACCAGGGGGCGCTCTCTGTTCTATACAAACATAGCTGAAATCTTTCAGGCTGTCGATTTCAAGTCGAATGAGCCATACCTCGTCGTGATCAGGCCCATAGAACACAAGATAGGAAAGCGCCCCCTGGTGGTGAAACTTGTAACTAAAATCTATATATCCTGTCGATGTCCAGTTGAATAAATCAAACTGCATTGTGATGGGACCCATAGAACTCGAGTTAGCTGCAAAATCCGTTAGTTCCATCTTCCACCCCCAGGGGACGCACTCTGTTCTATACAAACATAGCTGAAATCTTTCAGGCTGTCGATTTCGAGTCGAATGAGCCATACCTCGTCGTGATGGGGCGCATAGAACCCGAGATAAGAAAGCGCCCCCTGGTGGTGAGACTTGTAACTAAAATCTATATATCCTGTCGATGTCAAGTCGAATGAATCAAACTGCATTGTGATGGGACCCATAGAACTCGAGTTAGCAGCAAAATCCGTTAGTTCCATCTTCCACCACCAGGGGGCGCTCTCTGTTCTATACAAACATAGCTGAAATCTTTCAGGCTGTCGATTTCAAGTCGAATGAGCCATACCTCGTCGTGATCAGGCCCATAGAACACAAGATAGGAAAGCGCCCCCTGGTGGTGAAACTTGTAACTAAAATCTATATATCCTGTCGATGTCCAGTTGAATAAATCAAACTGCATTGTGATGGGACCCATAGAACTCGAGTTAGCTGCAAAATCCGTTAGTTCCATCTTCCACCACCAGGGGGCGCACTCTGTTCTATACAAACATAGCTGAAATCTTTCAGGCTGTCGATTTCGAGTCGAATGAGCCATACCTCATCGTAATCGGGCCCATAGAACACGAGATAGGATAGTGTCCCCTAGTGGTGAAACTTGGAACTAAAATCGATATATCCTGTCGATGTCGAGTCAAATGAATCAAACTGCATTGTGATGGGACCCATAGAACTCAAGTTAGCTGCAAAATCCGTTAGTTCCATCTTCCACCACCAGGGGGCGCACTCTGTTCTATACAAACATAGCTGAAATCTTTCAGGCTGTCGATTTCGAGTCGAATGAGCCATACCTCATCGTAATCGGGCCTATAGAACACGAGATAGGATAGTGTCCCTAGTGGTGAAACTTGGAACTAAAATCGATATATCCTGTCGATGTCGAGTCAAATGAATCAAACTGCATTGTGATGGGACCCATAGAACTCAAGTTAGCTGCAAAATCTGTTAGTTCCATGTTCCACCACCAGGGGGCGCACTCTGTTCTATACAAACAGCTGAAATTGTTGAGGCTGTCGATTTCGAGTTGAGTGAGCCATACCTTGTCATGATCGGGGCCATAGAACCTGAGATAGGAATGCACCCCCTGGTGGTCAAACTTGAAACTAAAATTGATATATCCTGTCAATGTCAAATTGAATGAATCAAACCATGTTGTGATGGGACCCATAGAACTCGAGTTAGTTCCAAAATCCATTAATTTCCCCTTCCACTGCCAGGGGCGCACTCTGTTCTATATGAACATAACTGCCCCTGGTGGTGAAACTAAAATCAGTAAGTTCTATCGAGGTCGAGTCGAATGAGCTAAACTGCATCACGATTAGGAATGCACAACCTGTGGCCGTGATGGGTAACTGGTGGCCCGCAGAGACCATACATGCCAACCTATCGAAAAATTTCGAATTTCCTTAATAATTCGTGAGAAAAATGCGCAAATTTTGTCCATAGATCGTAGGAAAATATGAATTTCATCGATCAGGTGCATAAAATTATGAATTGCATTGACTGGATGCAAATTTTGTCGAATGGGCATGGACAAATCACAAATTTCGCCATTTTGTCGCTAGAAAAAAAAACGCAAATTTCAATAATCGGTCAACAGAAACCAGAGATGCCAAAATCGGTAATTCTGGAGTTGTAAATTTCGTCAATTTTGTAAATCAGTTGAAAAAACCTGCAAATTTTGTCGATAAGGCACTTAAAATCGCAAATTTCATGGATCGAGCAACGAATTTCATCGAATGGCATGGAAAGATCACGAATTTCAACGAACAGTAGCGGAAAAAATTTGCAAATTGTCCATAGATTGTCGGAAAACATTATGAATTTTGTCTATCGGTTCTGCAAAATTATGAATTTTGTCGATAGGCATGGAAAATCGCAAATTTCGTATATTGGGCTTGGAAAAATCAAGAATTCCATCGAATGTTTGTGAAAAAATTGTAAATTTCAACAAACGGTAAAAAAAAAAAAAAAAAAATGAAAATTTTGCCATTGTCTAGAGAAGAAAAATTGTGAATTTCATTAAATGGCCGACGGAAAGCATATCAGTTGAAACTCACGAATTTTGTCAATCAGGCACGGTAAAAACATGAATTTTGTGGATCGGGAGAAGGAAAATCATAAATTTTGTTGAACGCATGCATAAAAATCATGAATTTTGTTTATCGGGCATATAAAAATCATTAATTTCGTCAAACGGATCCATAAAAATCAAGAAAGTCATCAATCGGGTGCGTAAAAATCTTGAATTTCATCGATCAGGCGTATAAAAATATAAGACAAAATTGCCATTCGCCAATCGGCGAGTAATACTGAAAATTTGGCGACTGACTTTACTGCCACCACTGGTCAAACTTAATAGTCCCAATTGCGATGATTGAATGGAAAAAGATTTTTTCCCCGCTGTCGCTCGACAAATTTCGAAACCATTTGGCGAATTTCCCGATTTTTTCCCCGAAATTATTTGACGGATTGTGACTTTTTTTCTTCTCGAAGCCATTCGACGATATTCGAAAAAATTTTCCCCTGAAACCAGTTGATGAATTTTGTGATTTTTCCACTATCAATGAATTTTGTGATTTTTCTGCTATCGATTGATGAATTTCGTGATTTATCGACTATCGATTAATGAATTTCACGACTTTTTCCATGAACGAACAAATTGTGCACTTTTTTTCCACTGCTATTCGACGAATTTTGCAATTCTGTTCTGCGATTGTTAGACAAATTTCACCATTTTTCTCCCGAGATCATTTGATGAATTTTGTGATTTTTTTCCCCCGAACGTATTTGACGAATTTCTCTAATTTTTTCACGACAGTTAGACATAATTAATTTTTTTCCTGCAATGCCTGATTTCTTTCCCGAGACCATTTGACGAATGTCGCGATTTCTTTCCCAACACTATTTGACAAATTTCACCGTTTATTCCACAATCGTTTGACAAATTTCTTAAATTTTTTATCAAGTATTTGTAAATTTGTTATTGGTCATTGCTGAAAAACATGAGTAAAAAAATCCATGTACTGGCCAGTGGTCACTGAGAAAAAAGTTGAAACCTATACATAAAAGTTGAACCTATACATAAAAATCATGAAATTTTTAGAACGGGCACATAAAAATCACAATTTTGTCAAGTAGCCGCATAAAAATCACAAATCCATCTAGTGGGTGCATTCTTCCAAATTTGCAACCGAACAGTGCTGTATGTATGGATAATGCTTAATTATCCCCCCCCCCCTACCCAACATCTCCTCGAAACAAAATTCTCTCTGTGCTACTGATGGTGGTCCTCGACAACCCAACAATTTTTTAAGTGGCCCTTCGCCTAAAAAGATTGGGCACCTCTACTATCAATTAACAATAAATTAACCTATCGCTTGTGTCATGTATTCATGAGCGGTGATTGCAATGCAAATTCTTGTTTACAAGAATAAGACTTATATTAGGTATTTTATTATTTATTTATTGTTTGTTTACTTATTTTGATTTGATTTTCTTGTCCTTTTAGAAATTGACTTTAGATTGTTACTTAAATGGTGAGATGATTGTCAATTACCTGTTTTATCGATAAAAATGATACAAGGTAAGGAAATTGCATCGTGTCTAGTGAATATTTAGGAAGTATTTTAAAACCCGCAGACTAAAGAAGATTTGTGTTTTACTTGTTAGCTATATTTTGCAACTCTCCAAATTACTGCAATGTAAATATAGTATGAAGTTAACTTTCCTCTGTTGTATAGCTAATTTTATTGGAAAAAAACCCTGAAAATGCATTGTTGTAGTAATCAATTATTTTTGCAGTTGTGTAAATTCTGTCATAACAATTTTCAACTAAGGGAAATCTTACATTGGACATTTAATCACAGTATTTTAAATAAGAAAACTTAAAATATTTGCAAATTAAAGAAATGAAAAGAGATTTTGTTTAAAATTACTTCTAAAGATTTTTTTTTTTTACAAAAAATGCAAAATTCGCCAGTCATTCGGGAAATTATCACAAAATTCTACTAATAAAATGGGACTGTAAACAAACCGGTTCAAAATGTGTCCTTTTTAAAGATTAAATTCCATCCCAGCAGCCCTGTTGTTATGTTAGTCGAGCACTAGCTGATCGACAAAATTTTTTAATCTCGCCAACCTTTAACATAAGCTAATAAAGTATAGCCAACATTTTAACATTGCTATATAGTATCTTAAAAAACTTACTTAAAAATAGCTGAAATATAATCTTGATAAAATACGTAAACACAAACATATCAATACAAATAACAAAATCTCATGTAATCGGGTAGGGGAGACCGGTGCACAGTGGACCACTTTTTCAGTTATTTTTTTTTTCTCTTTAACAGACTGACCAATCTGTATGAAAATATTTTTGAATATTCCTTAAACCTTCTTACATCCATCATAATTTTCTCACAACATAGTTTTCAATACATTAAAAAATATATATATATACACTGGTCCACCCACCAGGGTACAGTGGACCACTATTAGGTATTATCTAAAATATAATATAAATCTATTTTTCATTAATCTAATTCTTTTTTGTTGCCTTTTCATTCGCAAAATAACATAGTAATATAAATTTTGAAACAAAAACAAAAAATTAATTATATTTTGAAAATAATAACAGATTAATACAGGAACAATTGCAATTTAGTTGAAGTTATTACTTAAGTACAAAAAAAATCAGCTCACAATAAAATTTGCAAATGAAATTCCAAAATACTTATCAGTAAGATTGAGCCTGGAATTTTCAAGAAATAATTTTGGGTCTGCGAGCAACATTATGAAATCATTGACATCAACAGCAGATTCATCTACAGTTTCGGGAGAAATAAACTGATTTCCATTCAATTTGCATCTCATGAATCTTACTTGAATAGAATCATCAACAATTAGACTACAGTTATATTTATCAAAGGCAGTAAATACAAAACAAAATATTTCTTACTATGTTAAAAAAATTGTTATTTTTATTTGTTTACTTTATTTTACAGTTAATTCTACTTTAAAACAATCTTTCTTTATAGAAAACAATTATTACATATTTTGAACATTCTGCATTAGAGGAGCAGAGTGGATTGTGGACCACTTTGCCCCAGGAGTGGGTGGTCCACTGTACCCCATGTTGAAGTTCAATAAATAATCATATTAATATTGTTTATAGCTTTCTTTTAAACATAATAACTTTAAAGTAAAATAAAAACAAGTATCTTAGCTTTGCAAAAAAGCTGGTTTATTTTATTTATCTACAACCTTTAATTACTAAAAAAATAAAAATATGATGATGAAAAATTTTACTTTTAGAAGCTCAAAACAACAAAGCAGGATAAAATAGTTCAATCTGAGCTAAACATACTTTCTGAAGGCTATAAATAATCATTGCAGTGCTGTTGTCTATTAGGATAGAAGAGAAGCTTAAAAAAAATTTAAATAAATAAAATATTAGCGGGTGGTCTACTGTGTCCATAGGTTCACTGTGTACCAGTCTCCCTATATTAATGATAGGCTTAGTCAATAAAAAATTTTTTAAAGTAAGCCATAACATAAATTAGAAACATTGTATTTCATAATGAAAACATCGTATCTAATTTTATATACATAAAAGTGAAAACTTACGTTATATAAATTCCCTATATAATATACCAAAGTTTCATCACAATTAAACGTATTTCAATCACACTGAAATAAAAAGTTTTAGTTATTAAATTTGTGTGAGGTGAATGATGGGAAAGTTTGATTTGGAGAGTTGGAAAATATAGCTAACAAGTAAAAAAACAATCTTCTATCATCATCAGATTTTTAAAAGACTTCTTTAAAAGATTCACTGATTATTTTTAACGATAAAACAGGTAATACTATTGACAATTATCTCACAATTTACGCCACTAAATCAAAAAACAATTTCTAAAAGGACAATCTAATCAAAATAAGTAAACAAACAATAAATAAATAAATAAATAAATAATAAAATACCTCATATGAGTGTTTGAACTTTGAAAGGGGGGGGGGGGGGCTATGAGACCTATAGCGGCAGGGCTGTCGTCTCGAATGATCCAAACCATCAACATTTGAGACTCGTTGAAAACAAACAGATGATTGATTTGTTGATTAGAGGCTGTTTCAAATTAACTGATAAAAAAAAAAAATCTGAATCTTTTTTTCCTTTAAAAAATGACAAATTAAATATATAAATAACAATTAAATTGTATATATATAATTATAAAATATTTCAATATTTTAATCAAGGAATCTAAATATTTTTCGACTTAATGAAGATTTTGAAATAAGAAATTCTTTATTATAACAAAAAAGAAAAATATACAAACAATAATTTAATTTAATACATATATATTACATATTAAAAATTGCATTAAAAACTGTTTTCGTATTAAAAAAAAAAAGAATCTAAATAGTTTTTCAGCGATATGGATATGCTTTAACGTTTAACTGTAACCGTAATAGGCAAGAGCTTCCTTATTGCGCAGTA
Source organism: Maratus michaelseni (assembly GCA_963931845.1). Taxonomy (NCBI): domain Eukaryota; kingdom Metazoa; phylum Arthropoda; class Arachnida; order Araneae; family Salticidae; genus Maratus; species Maratus michaelseni. The sequence goes on along the minus strand of OZ007586.1, from coordinate 62,351,542 downwards.
ATAAAAAGCAGTGAAAAGGCTGAAGATCTGTAATGTTAGTCTACCAGAAAAAGCATAAGAAAATAGTCCGATTTTAAAAGTGGATTATATTGAAAACAAGAGTTTTCCTACGTTAGCTCAAAATCTTACTCTCTTCATCTAAAAGCGATTAATATAATATATTAATTTAAAAAAACTCGTTCGATCCATTTTCGAGATAACACTTCTGTGCCCATTACACCATTACATTTTCCATTTTCGCTTAAAAATTGGTTTCCAGATCTCAAAATCTACTGCATGTAGAAATCTATAAATTTCAGGATAGAGTTAGGCCATAGATATAAGACTAATGTGAAAAAATCGAAACGGTATGCCTCATATTTACTGAGATATTAAATGTCGGCGTTTCGATTTTCCTTTGATGTCCTGCTAGCTGTATATATGAGAGTGACGGAATCTTCGGTTTTGGGCTTACGGTTTTCGGTTTTTCGCTGCGTCACTCATAAAGACTACCGTCTCTTATGATAAAAAAATAAGCAGGATTTTTCATCTTTTCACTAAACTAGCTGTTTTAGAACATTTTTCTGCTAGTCGTAGAATTAATGAAGATATTTTTACTTCAAAGCGTACTTTACTTATCACTAGAATGACTCTATGTTGCCATTGGAGTTGTCATTTGGCCGAGTTTATTTGTAATTCAGATTGCCTAATTGCCATAACTTTTCTGAAATAGCAATATTAACCTTAGCCGTTCTGTAATTAAATAAAGTGTATATTGTTTTTTGTTTTGTTTTTTAACTAGTACAAATAATACAATCTGAGGAAAAAAGATGACGCTATGCTAACACGGACATTTAAGTGTTGATGATCCAGAAGATAAGATCGTAAATTAGAACTTAACATAGCTATATAACTGAGTTTTTATAATTTTTTGTATATGCAAAGATCGAAAACCACGGGTGTCCAATGTTTTCGCCAGAAGACGTTTTTAACCCCTATTTCCAGATATAATATTTGTGTACATAAAATTTTTGTCGTTAATTAAAGCGGTTTATTCGTTTCGAAAATAGTATTATCCCTGCGGACCACGAGCAACGTTTCCGGTACCTCTATCACCGAGATTTAAGACATAAATTGGAATCCAATAGACGGATATTTTAAAAAAATAAGTTATCATAATTATTATTTTAACAAAAAAAGCAAGTTCTGTTATGCTACACACATCTCTTTTCTTGTTTTCAACTAATAGACAATATTTTAAGGTATATTTACAGTGATTTAGCTTTTAATTCACAAGAGGAATACTTTATAATATTACCGAATATGAATCCGATTATTATTTTTGTGCTCTTACCACACAGGGTTGCCAGGTTGGCCCCCCTTTTTATTCAAACCTTCATGCCACAAATTTATGGATAAGTATTTTTGCTTTCATAAATCCGAAATGCCTCTCATTATATAAAGAAAAAATACTTCTCAGAATATCTAGAATCAATTCAGAATTCTGAAGTAAAAAAGAGACCCAAATTATCAACCTTTAGATTGCATTTATAGTAACTTTAAAATGAGTTAAAATCGAGGAAAATCCCATCCCCCAACCTTTATTTTAACAACTAAACGTTGACATTTTAACGTCTGCAAGTATTGATTTTAACCAAATCTAATTTAATAATCCAGGAAACTTGCTTTACATAGAAAACGAACTAAAGGGATGTTTATTTTAATTTACTAAATATAATTTATGTTTCTAAACATATTTATTTATGATGCCGAAATAACGATTGATATTTCAATTGGAGAAAATCTGATGCGAAACTTTCACCCATTCGCTGCCAACCACAAATTCGTACTGGAAATTTCGAAAGAAGAACTTTTTTTTTGTAATAACGAAATGTCTCTAATTAAATAAATTAAATATAGCTATTAGTATTTTCCGGCCAGTTTAAAATTACCAAAATCATTAGAAACGGCGAATTATACTTTCTTAAATATCTGCTGGCAATAAGGAAACTGAAATTTAAAAAAAGTAGTCCATTAGAAATTGTAGACACCTCGTTTAGTTACAGGATTTTAAATAATTTTCTGTATTTAAATAAGGCGAAAAAGTCTATTAAAATGTGGTAAAAATGTACAAATCCGGCACTCTTCAACGGGTTAAATGAAAGAATATTTGCGATTCATTATGGCGAAGATGTTTATTCCAATATATTTGTGATAATTTGTTTTGAGTAAAAGGTTTGCACATTACTGCTTCACCATAATTCTACTAAATCCGTTTGGAAATAAAAAATATAACTAACTTAAAAAAAGTTAAACCATCTCTTTACCAACCACCACATAAACAGAATTATTTATGTGGCTTTCCTGATCAGAAAACAATAATTAGTAACCAAATCACAACTTCGCATTATTTCCTGTATATATTCAGTTAAATTTATATAATAAGTGGTGGTAAGTGAAAATTAAATAAATAGGCACATACTACACTCAACAGTTCTAAAAATTAAATTTTTTAAGTAACATAAGTACAGCGCAACGTTTTCTCCGCATTTTAAAACAAACCGCATAAAAATCCTCACAGTTATGACTAAAATCATATTATATTATACCTATCTAAGCAATGATTATAAGAATAATTTAAAGTCGTTAATTTCAAAATATTAACCCTTCTTTGCATGAGTTTTTCTTTTACAATTGCGGTTTTTTATACATATATTAAATATTAGACACCAGAAATTTTAAGATAGATTTTTAACTTTGTTCAGCAACATAGTTCACGGGAAATTTACTGGATTAATATTTCTATATAAATGTAGTGGTGGCGTAGAAGTTGATTTATTTATTAAAAGTTAAATAAAAAGTGATGGAAATTTACATCACTATGCAATTAAGTGTTAAAAACGTGCTGCTTTTGAATCGTACGCAAGATTTCACTTGAATCATTTAACATTTATATATGCAATCTTAACGAACTTATAAAAGGCATTATTTTTGCTGCTTATGAAACAATAAACATATTTATATTCAGGATTAAGATATAGGTATAATATATAACATCTAAAAATGTCATGTAAAAATATTAAGTAGTTCCAGAAATTCTAACGCGCGATTCTGAAGAACCTCAGAATTATAGGAGACATCTGATAAGCTAAATCACTGTCATAAATATATATATATATATATATCGATTCTCCTAAATTTACACGCAGACCGTTTAGGATGAAATCAATTCAATCGTCTCACTAGACAGGGTACCTTGTCTTCTTTCAGAATATGAATTCAACTTTCGAAATAGTGTTCGTTTGAATATTAAACATTGCACCAACTTCGATTTTGATAACACCTACTTTTGATGTGATATTCAATTTCCCTGGATTAAAGCAGCCTGGAAATGCATATAGATTTTGAATGTTAAATCTCTATGGAGTTAGAAAAGAAATTACATTAAACCCATTTATGCCTAGCGACCCAATTTTGGAACGCTTTAGTGAATTGGGAAAAAGTGCATTTCACACCAATTTTTTTATATAGAATTTTGGTGTCTTTTATCGAGAAGTCCTCGATACAATAACGCACTAAATTTCTATTAAAAAAAATAGTGGTGTGAAATGCACTTTTACCCATTTTACTAAAGCATCGACGCCAGGCACAAATGGCTTAAGGGTATATACACAAAGCGCATAGCCATATAAATGTGGACAACATGCCTTTCAAACAAATTTTTTAATCTTTTCCCCAGATGTGGCTTCCCTATCTAACAGTAAATTTCCACTTTTAGCACCTTCTGTATACTGATATTTTATGAGACAAAAATGTTTTTTCTATTTTTACATTGGTTATAGAAATACTAAAGATGAATAACTGGGAATATATATATATATAATGTTTTATAATGTGTAATTTGACATAGCTATTTGGGATAATAATTTCATTGCATTTGGTCAGTTATTTCTGTTTCAATGGTTAATTTTTGCAATAAGTTTATATATATATATATATATATATATATATATATATATATATATATATATATATAATTAAAAACTCTGTGAAATAACGATAAGTATATTAAAAAATAAAATAATATCGAATTAAAAGGGTGCTTTTATTTTTCTTTTAATTAAAGGGGAAGATGTATCCATCCCTTATTTTAGGTACTCTGAGTAAGGGCCGCTCGTCTACCGCTATTTTCGTATAGAAACATTTTCTTTATTTAATAACCGAATATTTGTCTTTCATTAAAACGAAGATTTATATTCCAAAATATTTATAACAATCAGTTTTCAGGCAAAAATTTCCATAGCTCTACTCACCGCAATTCTACTAAAGGCATCGGGAGAATTGAAAGAAGTTATCAAAACGGCGGGTTGCAAAGCCATTAAATAATAAGCCCAGTCAGGTAAATGGGAAACTTTTCGCAAGTTGAAAATAGCGCCATCTAGCGGATGGGATGCTTGCATTCGGCACCAAGAATATTTTAATAAAATTTTGCTTCTAAAATTAAAGCTTAAAATAAGGAGTTCATATTTTCTAAAAAAAGTCGTTTGTAAATTCCGGTGTCAGTCAGTAATTTCACATTTTACGAACAGAATTTGTCTGTGCCGGAAAGGGTTAATTGCATAGTGATGTAAATTTCCATCCCTTTTTATTTAACTTTTAATAAATAAATCAACTTCTTCGCCACCACTATATTTATATAGAAATATTAATCCAGTAAATTTCCCCTTTTTTTTTCATTATAGTTTTAGTTTTAATGTAAAAGATCCCAATAACTAGCAAGCTTTTAAAGGAAGTGCAAAAACAAAACATCGATACAAACGATAAAAATCGTATAAAATATCGATATAAATAAATCGTATCGTTTCTCTGCGACGGACTTCTGTTTCGCGCCTTCCTTCCGCAGCATATGAAGTGGCGCTAGTGTCCCCGCTAACAAATTTAACACTTTCTGACTGGGCTTATTATTTAATGGCTTTGGCGGGTTGCGTCTTTTCGAAGAATAAGTAAAACTTGATTATATTATTAGCATCTTTTTTTAACCAAACACCACACAAACAGAAGTGATTCATGTGTTTATCTGGACCATAAAGAATAACAAAAAAAACTTCACACATCTACGAGTATTATTTCCGTGTATATATTCAGTTAATTTTTTATAATAAGTGGTGGGAACTGAACATTAAATATAGAGGACATTAAAATTTTGATTTTTCGAGAAACGTGTATAGGAAATATCAACAATTTCTGCTCATTTTAAAAGAAACCGCATAATAAAAGCCAGCTATACTAGAATCACATTAGAAAAACCCTATGTCCGAAAAGCTTAAAAGTATATTTTAAACAATTGCGAATGTGCTCATTTTATATTGCACGCAAGACTTTTCTTGAACCATTATATTTTTTTGCATGCAAGCTTAACGAATTTATACATTATATTTCTCTCTTAAGACTGAACCACACTTTGTATATTTTAGAAAAAATTATACATTTAATATAATGTTGAAAGCATTGCATATTGTTTTCTCGAAGTTTATCCATGTATAATTTATTTTTGTAGATGACACAATAAAAAACTTTAAAAAAATTCCTATACTTGCGCTAGCTATACTAGAATCACATTAGAAAATCCCTATGTACGAAAAGCTTAAAAGTATATTTTAAACAATTGCGAATGTGCTCATTTTAAATTGCGCGAAAGACTTTTCTTGAACCATTTTATGTTTTTGCATGCAAGCTTAACGAATTTATGTATGATATTTCTCTCTTAAGACTGAACCACAATTTGTATATTTTAGAAAAAATTATGTATTTAATATAATGCTGAAAGCATTGCTTATTGTTTTCTTGAAGTTTATCCATGTATAATTTATTTTTGTAGATGAGACAGTAAGCCTTTTTAGTTCAGTCTCAAGATATAGGTATAATTTATAACAATTAAAAATATCATGTAAAAATATTAATACAGAAAGAATAATTAAGAAATACTTTGCGTGAATTTCTGAAAATTTGTTAAAACTTGAAATATCAAATGTTCTAGTACAGGAATGCACAACCGCTGGCCCATTGACCACCAAGATACCACTATTTTTACACAGAATATTTTTCTTTATTTACAATTATTTACATACATTTTATATTAAATAAGTCGAAAATAGCATTTTGTATATTGTGGTGGCGAACAATTTTCAGGCAAAATGAATGTGCAGAGCAGTTCTAGAATATTTGTTTTAGATTATTTTTAAATCAATCATAAATAATCTATACTGTATGAAACACATCTATCTTTTAACACAAAACATACCGGTAATTTTAGTCAAGATTTATAAAAATAATATTCACCAAAATGTTTAAATAAATCTATTTAACATTTGATTTCATTTATTTCGATGTGATTTATATTTTATTTATTGTGGGAAGAAATATTTTATTTTGGAACGGGTCAAATGACCAGTTGTTGGTATATTTAGTGCTAAAAATATTTATGAAATTTCGCAGATATATCTCACCTAAAATATCGTTGACAGACGATTTTCTATGCACCGCACTCTTTTTTGAACATTATAACTTATATACGTTTTCCAGGTTCACGCATTAATAAAGCGTCGCAATATATGTATTTACTGTAAAAGTTGTTAAAGTCAAATAAAATAAGACGCAATATATGATATAAATACATATATTTCCAGTGAACAACTTACAAACGTTTTATGCAAGAAAAAATATATAAGTAGAACAGAGAATTCTGTGATGGATAAATTAACAATAGTGATTTGCGGACGATGCAGTTTGCGTATAAGAGGATAAAGAGTATCGTAAGAATTGTTGTGGTGGAAAGCAAAGTCTCATTCGATATCGAAATGTAACAATAGAATTCAGCATCCAGGCCCTTGATATTTTTGCCCTATTTGCGTTCTGAGAGTCATAACTGGGCGTGGTAATGCATTTTTTATTTGTTTTCTGAGATTACCTCATATATTTTTAGTAATAATATGCGTAATTTGTAGAATACGTGAAAAGCTCAGAAATCATTGCTTTAGACAACTCTTTTGGATGAATGTTCACATCAATCTTTAAAAAATAATAAACCTTTGGATTTACGTACGATGATAGAGTATTCGACGCAGGAAAGGTAATTGAATTTCTGAGCATGGAATTTTTTCCCAAAGTTTTCGAAATAGATGTGACAGAGAAAATTCTAAGAAATAGTCCATTCTAAACATCAAACTCAACCATTACATCATCTGGCAAGCCTCGAAGATAATGTCCCGGGTCGAAGAAAATATCTTTTACCGTACCAATTGTTATAAACGACATTATATATATATATATATATATATATATATATATATACAGTGGTGGCCAAAAGAGTGGACATTTTTTGAAAGTTTCATGTTTTTCGACTTTGTGTGCTTGTAGAATATATTAATTTTCCCTTAAATACAAACGTTTATATATCAAATTGAAGATAATTTAATGTAGAATTTAATAGTAAAAACAGTATTACAATATCTGTATTACAAAAAAAGTTATGCAACTAATAGTAAGATCGATCTTAGATTTGCATTTTTTTAAAGTGATACACAATCAATACTTAGTAGGATAACCCTTATTTTTTAAGACAGCTTCACAGTGTCTTTTCATCGAGTGTACGAGTGTTTGGAGTTCATCTTTCGTAATCACATGGTGCCAAGAATCAATTATAGCTTCAATAAGTTGTCTTTTATTGGATGGAAGTTTTTTCGTACAAGAATTTTCAAACGTCGCCACAAATTTTCAATTGGATTGAGATCAGGGCTGTTTCCTGGCCATGGTAATATGTCTATGCCTGTATTTTGAAACCATGCTTTGCATACTTTTGCTGTGTGGCATGGAGCTGAATCCTGCTGAAAAATAAATGGTGCGTTGTTGGGGAAGAGATCTCTGATGGAAGGTATCAGTTTTGGTTCCAGGGCAGTTTCGATGTATTTTTTGGCATTCAGGATGCCATCAATCACTTGAATTCGGCCCACATCATCTGCAGACATACATGCCCAAATCATGACATTTGTTGGGTTTTTTGTAGTTGCTTCAATGCAATCAGGATGAAGTGCTTCTCCTACTCTACGTCTCACGTATTTTCTACCATCACTACCAAAGAGCGATATTTTACTCTCATTGCTCCAGATTACTTGCTTCCATTGATTTTCTGACCATTTAATGTGTTCTTTTGCCCACTTAACTCGTTTTTCGCGTTGCTTTTGATTTAAATATGGTTTTTTCCTTGGAATTCTATCTTGTAGTCCAAATCCTGATAACCTTCTTCTTAATGTTTTTGAACTTACTGCAATACCCGCTGCATTCATTTCACATCTAATGGAATCTGATGAAATCTTGAAGGCATAGCCATTTAATTTTTCTACCGGCAGTAGCACTTGTGCATTTTTGTCGGCCTGATTTGGCCTTATTTTCCACTGATTTCGTTTTTTCATAACGTAAATAGAACTTTCATACACCAGAACAAGTCACTCAACCACCAACTTGTCTTGCAATTTCAGCATAAGAGAGGCCATTTTCTCTCAGTATGACAATTCGGCTTCTTTTTTAGATGTCCAATTAGTTCTTCTTGTTGATGACATTGTTTAAAATTAGTTTAATTTAAAAAAAGGACTTTAAATATTCAAAAACAGCAATACCCTATTTAATTGTACTAGTATGCATCATTCCGCAAAAAATTTCCACAACAATAACAATTTTACCATCCAAATAACCTAAACTATAGTTACAGACATTTGATTGGTCCTTACAACAATGTTTATGATTGGTCCTCACAACAATGTTTATGATTGGTTAGTACGCTTTTATTACAAAACAAGTCCTTATTCAAAACGATTTGTGTTTGTTTGTTCTACTAAAATGAGCATAACTTTTTTTGTAATACAGATTTTGTAATACTGTTTTTATTATTAAATTCTACATTAAATTACCTTCAATTTGATATATAAACGTTTGTACTTAAGTGAAAATTAATATATTCTACAAGCACACAGATTTGAAAAACATGAAACTTTAAAAAAATGTCCAAACTTTTAGCCACCACTGTATATATACAGGGTATCCGAAAAGTCTGGAAACGGTCAAATAACCCTTGGAAATTTTTACCTGCTCAAGAAAACCACTGAAGACCATTTTATCTGCTTGTGTGGTGCATCTTATTAATAGTATTTCGTTATCTTCTTAAAAGTGCACACAGCCGTTTTTCCATTTTGTTTTGTTTTCATTCTCCTAATACAATTAGTAGAATTACGTAGATCAGTGCAGTGCAATGCTCCAGCCTGAAAACAGTTTGTCATTATTATTTTGGAATAAAAATCTTCTGCTTCATAAGCCGCAAATATCCTGTCATTAAGTAAGGGAAAATTTCTCTAGAAAAAAGTGGTAGATCTGCTGTCCTGGCGTGGTGTATCTGAAAAGAAAATAAAAAATTCGATGGGTATAATTTTCTTTCAAATAAGAATAAAAGCAACGTTTTAAGTCAAATGAAATTCATATGAAATATAAATGTTTTCCTTTGTCCTAAGGGGTCGTGTTCATATTTAAAAGATTGCCAAATTTGATTTTTCAAACGAAATAAATGTAACAACCACTTTTAACACTTTATTTGAGTTTCTTTAAAGAAATAACCGCAGAAAGTATATAGTTTAAGCATTTCATCCTGTGTCGAAATGTTAAAGAGCCTGCTTAAGAAAAATTATAGTAATGTGAGCAACTATGCGAAAAACATGTATGATTCAATGTTTTATAAAATGTTGAATATTGTGGTAAAAGTTTCTGAATCTCAAAGCGTTGGAATCAAAATATTTTCACATACGTAATAAAACACACACAATAAAACACGTATATTTATAATGAATTTCATACGAATTAAAACGGTGTTTCTTTAGTTTTATTTTAATTAGAACGGCAGTTATATCCATTGCCAATGTTTTGAGGTAATCTGAGTACGGGCCGCAAAACTACCACTGTTTTTGTGGTATAGAAAAATTTGCGTTATTAAATGACAAACTATTTGCGATCTATTACGGCGATGACATTTATTATAAAATATTTATGACATACTGTTTTTAGGCAAAAGTTTGCAAACTACTGCGCAACGAAATTCTATTAAATGCATCGGTAGAAAAAAAGCGAAATGTAAAAACGGAGGGTGTAACTTTGGGATTTTAAATCAAAGTTAATAAAACAGAAAACATCTCTTACGCAACCATCACACATACAGAATAGGTTAGCGGATGTGGAGTCCTTGATTAGGAACTTCATGCTGTGACTCCGGCAGGTCCGTTAGTATTATTTTCGTGCATGCATTCTGTTAATTATTTGTAATAAGTGGTGGTAACTGAAAATTAAAAAAGTTGACATGGCAGTCTTTTAAGTTTAAACCTTTCAATTTTTCGAGGAACATGTACATGAAAAAGCAACATTTTCTGCGGATTTTAAAAGAAATCTAATTAAAAATTTCCATAATTATGCTACTTTTGACTATAATCATATTAGATAATATCTTTGTAACCAATGCTTCAAAGAGTACTTGAAAGTTGTTTATTTCAAAATGTTGCAAATGTCTTCTTTTAAATTACGTCCAAGATTCGTCTTGAACCCTTTTTTTTACATTCAACTTTACCAAATTTATAGATCATATATCTTAAGTCTGAACCTATATATGATATGTATGTATTTAATATATATATAAACTCTGAAAGTAAGGCATATAGTTTCTGTATGCTTTTGCAATAGTAAATGTTTCTGTAGGGACCAAAAAAAAAGAAAAAAAAAAGAAGCGGGATTTTTCAATTTCTACCAAACTAAGAGTTTCGTAAATTTTTCGGCTGAGAGTAAAGTTAATAAAGTTAATATAGATATTTTTTTTTAAAGCGAACTTTACTTAACACTAGAATGCCTCTGTATTGCCATTTACCGGGTTAATTGTATTTAAGATTGCCTGATTGCCACAACTTTTGTGAAACAGCAATATTCACCTTAGCCGATCTGTAATTAAACAAGTTGGAAATTGTACGTCAAACGGGACAAATGAGGTGTCTTTCCTACTATAACTAGTTTTATAAATATTCAGATCTTGGTGGAATAGCTGTTGCACTGTTATGCAAAAATGCATGAATACAAAATTTATTTTTTAGCAGATTTTTATACTATAGGTATTAATTTTATTTTATGAAATTAAGTTTCAATACACTTTTACAAACAATTAATTACAATTGTGTTACATTAAAATTATACTATGCGCAAATATACAATACAAGACAATGTAAAAAAATCATTGTTATTATTTCACTGAAATTAATTATATCATCTCTTATTATGGTACGATTAATTTCCGTAATAAAATAAGCACAGTTTACGTTGGCAGCATTTTATCTTTTGTTGAAGTTTACTGAAAATTACAATGGTAAACTTAAGCCTAGCTTTGAAAAATTCAGAAATTGAAATCCATATTTAGACATTTTTTCCATTTAATATCTAGTTCTCTGGAAACTTTTATCCAAAAAACTGTCCGTAGATTATAGGATTGCTATAATTAAACAAGTTTAGTATACAAATTCGGTTTTTAAGTTCAGAAATACGGAAATAATATGCCTCCATCTTAAATATGCTGTTATCACCATGGCAACATAGAATCATTACCTATCATGGGATATCATAGAATTAATTACGTATGATAGGATTTAAAAGAATGAAGAAAACTTTTATTATTATTTTTTTAAGTTTTGATTCGATGTTCATAATTTTTTAAATGGCACGAAAATATCCTGCACCGAATATATATATTAAATTTCAAACCATTCGGTTGGGTAGATCTTGTACTGTTATATCTGGGTAGACGGACAGACGGACGGACCAGACGAGGACTATAGTTGCTAAGTATTTATATAATTAAGAACGCACCGAAAAATAGTAATCCTGAGAACAGGAATTTAATATTTTAGAGTTTTATGAGTGGAAAGTCATCAAATTTCTGTTTAATAACGTACACCTGAATAACTACACTACCTATATCTCCTAGATAACTTCTAATTTTACTATGATTAAGTACGAAATAAGCACGCGAATACGAATAAAACTGACAATTTCACATAAAATTTTAAGCAAGTACCTGTCATTTAAGCTTTAAAAATATATCAAGATAATACAAAATATACAAAGTATGGTCGAGGTAAAAAAGAAAAAAAAGATTCTACCCTACAAACTCTGTCGAAGATCATCGAAATATTATAGCGTAACTGGTACCAACAGATTAACCCCTTAACTGTTAGAGGTTTTTTGACACCATAAACTAAAAATAGACACTGTACTCGACTTTTTCTGTACTAAACTATTTGCCTTATGTAATCGAAATATGTCTGCCGATAAATAAACCGAAGATTGTGTTTAAAAATTCCTGGTCTGCAAAGCTTTTTGTAACAAAACAAGCAAACACCTCTTGCCCGAACTGAGTTCGGGCTACACAGTTAAGGGGTTAAAAAAAAGGGTTGCTATTTAGTGTTATACTTAAATGTGGTTTGGGGTCGTCTACATATCGGAATTACAACAAACTATACAATTTTCAATACTATCAAATAATTTTGACACGATATTTAGATTATTCTGTAATACTTTGATTCTACAGTATATGTTAATTTCAGAAAGCAAATAGAAAGTCATTCGCTAAAGTATTTTAGGAATTTCGCAACACCGAATGTTAAATTCTTTTATAATCATTACAAAAAAAATTAGAATGCGGGTAGTTTTTTAAGCATAACACACAAATTACTTGTAAAAGTAGTAGTAAATTTGGATTCGCATATGAATCTTCAAAATCTATTTTCTAAATCGTTTTCTGTTAAAAAATGCACAGAATATAATTAATATTCTTTTCAAATATTCTTTTCAAATATTATATATCTTGAAATATATATAAAAAAAATTGTAATCTGTCAATTTTGTAACAGAAATCTGTTTCAGAAAAAAAAATATGCGGATTCAAAATTACAGTTTATTTCGACAAGTAGTTTTTCAGTTATTTTCCAAAACTCCCCGATTTGCATCCTCTTTTGCAACGATTGAAAATGAATATAACGTTGGGAGTTCAACTTTAATCCCGCATAATTCCTGAACTACTTAACCGAATGACTTCTCGTTTAGTATACAAAAGTAACGTCTATGGAATAATCTAAACATTATGTCAAAATTAGGCGTTAGGATTAAAAAATTGAAAGTTTGTTACAATTTCAATAAGTAGATGACCTCCGAAGACAATTTAAGTACAGGTTTTATTAGTAGACGTTATTTTTAATCGGTTAGTGCCATTCACATTGTTATACGATGATTTGTGGGAAGTACATATATAAATACATATATATCTCTACAGAACAACAATATTAAAATAGTTCTATGTAAAATAAATTAGCCGTCCTCTATAGTTCTATATAATATTTACAGGTATTCCAATAGCATGTTTATTGATCACCATTATTTCCAAAGTCTAATCTTCTTTGTATATTTTCTATAATATTGTAGTTCAAATATATCCCGACGATTAGTGTTTAGAAATAGTGATATTTTAATAAGAGTCCAGGGGAACACCTGGATTTCATCTACCTATATCTCGTACTGACTTTGATGCCCCACATTTTTTAGTTATATCAAACAAATATCAAATTCATGGAAAAAGATCGTGCATAACACGAATGTAGCGACCAAACAATTAACGAATAGAAATATTTCCCTTTTTATTGGAAAAATTCAGCATTTATATATGACGAAAATTGTTAGTCGGAAATATTGGTACTAAGAAACTGGATATTTTGATTACTATGCGTTATCCTACATATTATATTCATTAAATCAGTTATTATATATATATATATATATATATATATATGGGTGTCCCAACAATGACTGATGGAATTTAAAATTCAACTTGCAAATGGTGACAGATATTTAAAAAATTCTTGCAGGAGGGTTATATATGATGTCAGGAGTTTTCTTACTGTGATTCTTGATTTTAGTTTGAATTTCAAACAATAGATGGCACTGACAGCGATTGGCGCTCAATCTAGGCCGAAACTGACACCCCTAAGCATTCATGCACCGCCCCCTGAATACCAGGCCTGCACGCTGACAAAAATGTCGACTGTCGCAGCGGATTTATTTTTCAGCGTTTGTACGATCCCTCAATCTTCAACACCAACAATATCTAAAAGTTTTATTTGACTTATTTTATCTCAGAAAACCTCGGCGAGGAAAACTTTTAGAAATTATTGGTGTTGAAGTTCGAGGGACCTTTCAAACACTGAAAACAATTCCGTGCCATTTTTATCAGCGCGCAGACTTGGTATTCAGGGGGCGGTGCATCAATGCTGGGGGGGGGGGGCAGTTTCGGCCTCGACTGAGCGCCAATCGCTGTCAGCGCCATGTATTGTTTGAAATTCGAACTAAAATAATCAAGAATCACAGTGAGAAAACTACTGACATCAAACAACCCTCCTTCAAGAATTTTTTAAATATCTGTCACCGTTTGCAAGTTATTGAATTTTAAAATCCATCAGTCATTTTTGGGACACCCGGTATATTATTGTACTTAAGGCTAATAAAACCATAGCTGCAAACGTCTACACTTGCTTTTAGTCAAATAGGCACATTTGAATCAGAAATATAATTTAATAAATAAAGCAAGTGATAGAGATAGAGCAGAGTTATAAAACACAGTTAGTCTAAGAGCTAGCAACGTTTTCGTCACATGATTTTAGCATGGCTCATTTTTCTATATATTCTCCGTCTTTATTGTGTAGTACGAATGCGGCCGGTCTGGCTGGTGGAAGTGGTTGCGTTTACCTGTGGGTGGAGGGGCAATGCAGGTAAAAAATGACAAAATTACGTCATTTTAGCATGGATTTTGTTTATAAAACTTGAATCTGCTAACTATTTGTGAAATTAAGTTATTAGTCTGGCACCGTTTTAACGTTGCCAACACCGTGCCAGACCCTCATTTATAGGCAAAATGAGGTGTCAAATTCACGTCATTTTAGCATAGCTGAAATTTTAGTATGTTATACTTTGGCTATCAGATAAGCCATAATTAATTTGCCAGACCGAAATTCGGTTGCTAAATTACTGCCAGACGCCGATTTAAATCTGGCAGAGAAAGCACCTATTATGAGAGTTTGCAACTTTTGTAGTGCTTTGGCTACTTTCGATACACAATAAAGCCGTAATTGTTGCCAAAGCAACGATCTTTGCTTTAGATAAAAGTATCTATCTCTCTCTTTCTATATATATAGTATATATGAATAGCCGCCCGTCCCGACTTCGCGTGGGTGCACAATGTGTCGACTACAATGCAGGGTAGGTGGTAGGTAATTAAACATTATTCTAAATAATATTCTAAAATAATTCTAAATAGGATAGAAGTGGAGGTGAGAAAAAACTGCAGTACTTACAAATTTTAAACTTTAAATAAAAGCTTGTAAAAATGTGATAAGTAATGTTTTTCTATTTATGTACGTAATGACAATAATAAATTAATTTTAATATAGCAGAACCACCAGGCTTCACCCGAGTTAACCTTGGTCTACCAGGTAACATAAGTAAAAATTCAATATTCTAAAAATACGCCGATCACAATAACGCATCCGCGTCCATAAACCGTCAAAATGACATTCAGAAAAAACATATGTTATTTTGACGCAATCATGCTAAATCCCTCAGCTTTATAATTGATTAAATGAATTTCTTTTAAAAAATGTCTTACGCAAAATATCTAATAAAAAATCAGCAGTAGTTGTCTTATTCGTCTAATCTTCCATAATCGAGTTCATATCCTTTGTTTAATCCCCTTAGTGGGTGAATTTCCAAAATTGCTTTAAACACGTGTTTAACTATTATTCTTTAGTAGAATTATTATCCTAAATTTCATGCTCCTACCTGAAACTGCTGCTGAGATACGGTGAAATGACCTAAAACGTTTGACAATCCATTTAACCTCCTTAGTAGTTGAATTTCTAAAATCGCTGAAATACGTGTTTAACTATTTTTTTAGTAGATTTGCTATCCTGAATTTTGTGCTCCTATCTAAAACTGCTGCTGAGATATGGTGAAATGACCTAAAACGTTCGAACCTGCATTTAACCCCCTTAGTGAATTAACTTTTTTAATATTCTCTCTTAACTTTTAAATAATTTAGTAAATATTTTCTCTTAATTATCTGAATAAAATTATATAACCTTATTTGACGGTCTGGCTGGCAGAAGATCTTGTGTTTACTTGTGAGAGTAAGGGCAATGCAGGTGAAAAAATTACAACATTAAATTTTGATAACATGAGTTTTGTTTATAACATTTGTTTCTGCAAACTATTTGTGATATTAAGCCATTAATGCCAGACGGTTTCAACGTTTTTAAGACCGTGCCAGAATCTGATTTATAAGTAAAAAATAAATCATCTACACGTCAAACACGTCATCTACACACAGTTCAAATTTAAATATGTTATTCTTTGGGTATCAGACAAACCATAATTAATTAGCCAGACACCAATTCCGTTGCTAAATTAATGCTAACATCTAGAAAGAAGTAAGCAAGCAATAAAATTAAGTATGAAAATACGTCGTAGTTGATAATAATAAATAATTAAAAATAATATCATAATAGGCATAAATTAGCAATAACAGGTCAGCGAACTGTAGCGATCAGGTAAACGAAAGAAAAAGTGAATACATTCCATTTTGAGTTTTCAAAAAATATATTATAATGAAAAGTAAGTGCTATACATAAGTGCTATATATAATAATGAAAAATAAGTGCTATATATAATAATAAAAATAAGTGCTGAATATAATGAAAAATAAGTGCTAAAAAGTACATTAACTTAAAATATTATTTCAAAATTATTTCGCCTTGTGCATTTTCAAGGTCTTCATCTTCGTCACTGCTGTCATCATTATAAGAATTATTATCATCTTTATCATCATTAACATTGCCTATTTCTTTCTAACCACTATAAGTTTATTTAGAAAATTAAGAGAAAAAAAATATATGTTTAAAATTAACAGCGAATATTAATAAAGATTAATTACAATATTACTTAAAAATTCAGACAGAATTTAAATAAATGGTTAACAATTTACGGTGGAGTTTCAGTTTTGCTCTTTTTTCGCTCCTTTGGCGATTTTATACATCTCTATACTTATAAAAGAGCATGTCCTCATGACTCAGAATCAAAGCCGAGTCTCAACCGCTGCTCCTAGGACTACGAAATTTGGAAGATATGTACCCACTAAGAAAGTATTTTTGATAATTCAGCCCTACGGGGGTTAAATGGGAGGTTCGAAAGGTTTAGGTCATTTATCCATATCTCTGCAGCAGTTTTACGTAGGAGTATGACATTCAGGATAACAAATCTACTAAAAAAAATAGTTAAACTTTTATTTCATGGATTTTAGAAATTCAATCACTAAGGGAGTTAAATGGGGGTGGTTGAGAGTTTAGGTCATTTCCCCGCCATATCTGAAAAGCAGTTTTAGATAGGAGTGTGAAATTCAGCATACCAATTCTTCTAAAAAAGAAGTTAAACATATATTTCAGCGATTTTGGAACAAGCGATTTTAGAACAAGCTATTTTAGAGCCAGCGATTTTAGAGCCAACATCGACTATGAACTCGGTTATGAAAGACTAAACGAATAAGACATATATTGCTAATTTTTTATTAGATATTTTGCGTGGCATTTTTCAAATCATAAATATATGTACTTTTATAGAAAGCAACAATCGTTGCTTTGGCGACAATCACGGCTTGGCTGTGTATTGATAGTAACCCACACGAAGTCGGGACGGGCGGCGATTCATATATATATATATATATATATATATATATATATATATATAGAAAGAGAGAGAGAGAGAGAGAGAGAGACTTTTATCTAAAGCAAGGATCGTTGCTTTGGCAACAATTACGGCTTTATTGTGTATTGAAAGTACACAAAGCACTACAACAGCTGCAAACTCTCATAATAGGCGCTTTCTCTACCAGATTTAAATCGGCGCGTCTGGCAGTAATTTAGCAACCGAATTTTGGTCTGGCAAATTAATTATGGCTTATCTGATAGCCAAAGTATAACATACTAAAATTTCAGCTATGCTAAAATGACGTGAATTTGACACCTCATTTTGCCTATAAATGAGGGTCTGGCACGGTGTTGGCAACGTTAAAACGGTGCCAGACTAATAACTTAATATCACAAATAGTTAGCAGATTCAAGTTTTATAAACAAAATTCAGGCTAAAATGACGTAATTTTGTCACTTTTTTACCTGCATTGCCCCTCCCCCCACAGGTAAACGCAACCATTTTCACCAGCCAGACCGGCCGCATTCGTACTACACAATAAAGACGGAGAATATATAGAAAAATGAGCCTTGCTAAAATCACGTGTTTTCTGACGTTGCTAGCTCTTAGACTAAGTGGTTAGCCCATTCGAGACCATGGTATCATATATGCAACCTCAAAAAGAGCATACAGAATTTGTTTCAGGCACCAGTAAAAAATAAAAGTAACATCTGCTTTCTCATATTAGAGCATTTTTGTGATAGTTTATGTAAAGGTAGCTTTTTAGAAAAAAAGTGGTGCCAAACGAATAAAATTTGTGTAAAAGTCGCCGGTCCCGAAGGGGTTAAGGTCTGTGGTGTGACTAAGTATTTAGCACATTGAAGAAACTGTTTGTGCTGAATTCAGAATTACATTTATTCATTCATCTTGAATGTTAAACTTAAATAAAGATATATACGTATACCAATAATTTGGAAGTATACACGCACAGAGTATTTATAAAAATTCACCTCAAAATCCCATCTTTCACGCCGTCAAATTACCTATCAACGAAAAAAATTCCTGCTTATATGACCACCCTCCCCTTTTGACACCCATAAAATCAAACCTTTCTCCGCAAGTGGGGAAAGATATCCTTTTAAAATAATGCTAAGATGACACATAGATGGCGCCACTAAAAAAAGAAAGACAAGCAAAATAAGTTTTTTGCAAAATTACTACAGTTTATGAACTGTAGTTATTTTGCAGTTGTATTAACTTAAAAAAAAAACTGCAGTGATTTGTGCCAAATCACCACAGAATTTCAACTGCAGTTTTTTTAAGTTTCACTGCAGTTCATTTTTAGCTGGGTAGGGTTGCTTAGTAAAATAAAATAAAAAAAATTACATTTTAATTTTAGCGACAGAGCAACTCAAATAAATTTATTGGAGAGCAATAGTTTTCTTTCTTTTTTTAAAGCTATAAAAGAAAAAAAACTGCTATATTGAAAAATCTTTAAAAGAAAGATATAAAAATACATTATAATAAAAAAAGAAGCAAAATTACTTCATTTGAGGTAGCGCAAAGCATTTAAAAAATCCTTAAGTTAACGCAATCAAGTTGTGGGTCGGGTCTTTTTTTTTGTTTTGCCTAAAATTTGAGAAAAAAAGCCAAATTTTCACAAATTTTAGGGCTTTTGCGCTACCACCAGAAGTAAAATTTTATTTATTTTGTTTTTGCATCTTACTTAGCTACCCTAGACACAAGTCTTTTTCGGTATATCGAATCAAAACAGAAAAAAAGACCCGACCCACAATCCGGCCAACATTCACTGAGTGAATACAACTTGATTGCGTTAACTTAAGGATTTTTTAAATGCTTTGCGCTACCTCAAATTAAGTAATTTTGCTTCTTTTTTTTTTATAATGTATTTTTATATCTTTCTTTTAAAAAAATTTCACTATAGCAGTTTTTTTTCTTTTATAGCTTTAAAAAAAGAAAGAAAACTATTGCTCTCCAATAAATTTATTTGAGCTGCTCTGCCGCTAAAATTAAAATGTAATTAATTTTTTTTTCATTTTATTTTACTAAGCAACCCTAAAGCCACGTTTTCCGCGGTATAGCGAATAAAAAAAAGTTTTTTTCAGCCCACCCGACTATTTGTGTCGCACTTGTTCTGAGAATTAAACGACAAGATATAATTGTTTTTATTAAATAGTATGTTTTGCATATTTTTGTGTGTAAGGATATAGAAAATGCAAAACAGCTATTAAAAAAATTGCTTATTTATTTTTTAACTTTTTTGCAAAACAAACATATTTAAAAAAAAAATATTAGGTTGAGGGATTTGAGATTCAGAAATGTTTACGTTGTTATCCCTAAGAAAGTCAACGTTTTATAATACATTGAACAATAAATGTTTAAATATTACTTAAGTTTAAATGTTAATATAACTTTATTTATATAGTGTCCCACCACCCCTTATTATTAATTTTTTAATGAGTCCATCAAACTTTCAAAACAAGGTGATATGTTTAAACTATATATTTTTCCGTCATATTCCGTCTAGGGAACTGAAAAATGGTTTAAAAATGTTTGTTATATATGTTTCATTTGATAAATGAGACGGCAATATTTTTAATATTAAGACGACATATTATGACAAAATAAAACACGGATATTTATAATGAATTCCATACGAATTAAAACAGTGCATTTATTCTTATTTTAAATAGAAGATATATCGCATATTTTTATACTCTGAACCACGGCCGAGAAGAACAACCTTTATATTTGTTTAGAAAATATTTCCTTATTAAATGACAAAATATTTGCGATTCATTAGGGCGAATATTTTTATTTCAATATGTTTGTGACAAACTGTTTTAAGCAAAAGGTTTGCACACTACAGCTCAACATAATTCCACTAAAATCAGCGAGTGAAGAAAAACAATAGATAAACAGTCGAATGTGCTTTTGGTGAAGATAAAAGGCACCAAATAAAGATTAATGCATCTTTTAACAAGCCACCACACAAACACAATGGAATGACTTTGGTTTACTTGATCGTAGATGTTAAGCATCGCCTCGACAAAAATACACACATCATTTTTGTGTATATATTCGGATAAATGTTTGTAGTAAGTGGTGGTAACTGAAAATTAAATAAAGGTGGTATTTTAGTCTTTTATATTTAAAAATGTCGATTATTCGTTGAACATGTACCTGAAAGGGCTGCATTTTCTGCGCATTTATGAAATACTATAATTATGCTAGTTATGACTAGAATCATATTCGATGATCGCTATATATCCAATGTTTCAAAAAAGTACTTTAAAATCGCCCATTTCAAAATGTTGATAATATCTTCTTTTAAATTGTGCGCCAGATTTCTCTTGAACCATTTTATATTCTTTTTATGGAATATTAACGAATATATATCTCTTAAGGCTGAACCTACATCTGTACACAATTTTAAAAAAATCATTTTTTAAAATTTTGTTGAAAATAGTGTAAAGTATTGTAAATATTGTAAAGTGTAGTTTTTTTCGAAGCCTTTTCTACTAGTTAATGTTTTTTGAAATCATCTGTAATGATAGTAATAAAAAAGGCAGAAATCTGCCATTTTCCTCAAAACTAGCAGTTTCGTAACTTTTCCTGCTAGCACTAAAGTAAATCCAGTTAATGAAGATATTTTTACTCTAAAGCGTACTTTACTTAACTTTAGAATGCCCCTGTGTTGCCATCGAAATTGAAATTTGGCCGGGTTTATTTAAAATGCAGATTGCTTTATTCTATGAAACAGTAATATCCGGTCAGACGGCCAGACTGGGAGACAAACAGATTTCATAAGCACATGTCTACGATGTTATTAAAAACATCTTGTTTAATGACGAATTTTATATTGATTTTATTAAGAGATTATTATTATTTCAAAAAAGCGGTAGCAATATAGCAATCTGTATACAAATTTTCTTCCTCCTGGCAACACTGGTTTCATTAATTTCTTTTAATTGTGTTCGCTGTATTTGTCGAATTTTGGTCTCAAAAATTAACAACGGAAGATAACTGAGTTTATTTATTAGTAAAAAAAACTGCTGATTTATTTATTGACTTCTCTGCGGAACAAATCTGGAAAATATTTTGAGTTCGGCGCTTTGATATTCAGAAGTGTTTATTATGATATCCATAAAAAGAAAACAATCAACGTTTTTTTTAATTATTTAACAATAAAATGTTTATTTACATCTTTTTTCCAATTCGCCCACCCCAATATAATTTTTTTTTAAAAGCTTATTTAAATTTCGACACAAGACGATGCATTTAAACTATATACTTTCCGGGCATATATCGTCAAGGGAAATCAAGGTGTAAAAGTGGTTGTTATATTTGTTTCATTCGATAAATGAGCCTTGGCAGCAATATTTTTAATACATAGACGACCTCTTATGAGGAAATACAAAACGTACATTTATAATAAATTTAGTACAAATTTAAACGGTACGTTTTTTTTATGAAAACGAAATTTATATCCATCACTGATAATTTGATTCAGGGTCGAAAAACTACCACTATTTTAGAAAAGTTTGCGTTATTAGATGACAGGCTATTTGCGATCTATCAAGGAGAATAATTTTATTATAAAATATTTCTGACAAATTGTTTTCAAGCAAAAGTTTGTACACTATTGCGCAACGGAATTGTACTAAATGGAGAGGGATTTGTGATTTTACACCACACCTAATAAAAAGAAACACATCTCTTAAGCAACCATCACACAAACAGAATTAAATAGTTCATGCGATTTTCTTGATGAAAAGACATAAGAAAAAACAATTCGGAAAACCAGCATTCTTTCCGGGAATATATTCACTTAATTGTTTGTGATAAGTGGTGGGAACTAAAAATTAAAAACGTTGCCATGGTACTCTTAGATTGAAAAATAAAATTATTTTTCGAGAAACATGTACACGAAACAGCAACATTTTCTGCGGATTTTAAAACAAATCGCATAAATAAATCTTATAATTATGCTACTTATGACTGGAATCATATTAAATGATCACTACGTACCCAATACTTCAAGGAATATTTAAAATAGGTGGATTTAACTTTGTGCTTTTATATTAAAAATAAATGAACAACGTAAAATACTACAAATAAAAATATATAAAATGGAAAACAGCTGTTTCGGAGCCCCTAAAGCTCCATCATCAGTGACAAATTTAAAAGATTAAAAACCGATTCAAAATGTTTAAGCCATAAATATATGCTTGCGTCTCCCGCACGCGACCAAGATTGAATGACTCTTTTTGAATCGGGTTTTAATCTTTTAAATTTGCCACTGTTTATGGAGCTTTAGGGGCTCCGAAACAGCTGTTGGCCATTTTATATATTTTTATTCGGGATATTTTACATTGTTCATTTATTTTTAACTTCAAAGTGTACTTTAATGTCGTTTATTTCTATACGTTGAAAATGTCTTCATTTAAATTGCGCCCAAGATTTCGCTTGAACCATTTTATATTTTTTACGTGCAATCTTAACGAATTTATATATTTTATATTTTACAACTAAACCTAAATATGTGCATATTAAAAAAAATAATAAAAAAATCGCTGAAAGTATTGTACAGGGTCTTTCACAAAGGACCCCTAACTTTAAAAATCAATAACCCGGAAACGGTGATAGATAGAAGCATGAAACCAGTGGTATGTTTATTAAAAAAATCGTAAGAATCTTATACATAAATCTCAAAATTTAGTTAAAAAAGCACCGATAGATGGCGCTGAGAGCGTTAAGAATCTTTCTAAAGAGAGTTCAGAAGCATAGAAAGACTAGCCGTCGAAGATTTCGCCATTGAAATCAGACCGCTATTAGCGTATAGTAAAAATAATTCGCATCGGACACGTTGCCTGTCTGTTGAACTTTTTTGAAAAGCTCACGAATTATTTTCCCCTCTGGGCCTTTTTCGACTTGAAATCGCTTTTGAAAACTTCTCCTTATGGCAGTAGGACTCTGATTTAATCGGTGGTACTCCAACACAATAAACACACGTTCCACCACGGTATACATCACTTTCGGAATTATTTTCACTATACGCTAATAGCGGTCAAATTTCAATGGCGAAATCTTCGACGGCTAGTCTTTCTATGCTTCTGAACTCGCTTTAGAAGGATTCTTAGAGTTCTCAGCACCATCTATCGGTGCTATTTTTAACTAATTTTTGAGATTTATGTATAAGATTCTTACGATTTTTTAAAATTAATATACCACTGGTTTCATGTTTCTATCTATCACCGTTTCCGGGTTATTGAATTTTAAAGTTAGGGGTCTTTGTAAAACACCCTGTATATAGTTTCTCGAAAACTTCTGTACTAGTTAATATTTTTCTAAATCTTCTGTAGTGTAGGGATGAGAGCGCTCCGACCCGAATGTCCATTTTTTACTAGTAAATTTTAGAAGTAATCTCCACCGTATTGAATTTCAGAAATTCTGTCCTTAAATAAGGTGACAAATACTATTAAAATTTAGTGGTGACAATCGGATATTCAGGTCGGAGAGCTCTCATCCCTGGTAGTGATTATATTTACAAAATCCCTGAATCGAAAATTTTGAATAAATTTTGAATAAATTTTGAAAAAATCGAAAATTTTAACAGAGAGTAGAATTTTTCCTTAAAAGATAAAATACCCTTAACCCTTTGACTACGGATCAGGGCATATATGTTCCAGTGGACTACATTTTTATTATATTCGTAGCGCTTTTTGAAGAAAAAATCTCTGCCATGGAGTTATAGTAGGCTATTTTCTAAGTAATTTTACCAAGTTAAAAGATTTATGTAAATTGTGGTACGAATGAATATAAAAAGAAATCCCTGACGGCTAGGCCTACAGGCACAGGTAGATTTCGAAGACGCAGACCGTGGGGCGCCTGTTTCTTGGGAATTGCGGAAGAAATGAACTTTTTGCCATAATGCGGTAGTTGGAACCGCCCACTTCTAAATATAACTTGTTTGCAGGCGGAACCGGCAGGGATTATTTATTTATTTATTTATTTGCTATAAGGGTTGGTAATATAAAAAACTTGTCAGTATAAAAGTTTCAGATAATATTAAGAGGATTTATAATAAATTTAAGCGGATTTGATATCTTGTGAATTGACGAAGTTATGAATTATTTTCTTCTAAAACCCCCTTCCCCCCCTTTGGGGCCATTTTTAATGATATCAAAAATCTGTCATGCATGTATTTTCGGCCGTTTTCCTAGAAGTAATAATAACTTTAAACGGATTCGATACGTATCATAAGTAAGAAATTATGGGGTTTTATTTGTTTTCAGAAAAAGCCTCCCCCCCCCGGCCATTCCCCCCTCCTTGATTCGATTTTGACCATTAACGAATTTGACCGAGATTTTATGCTCCTTGATTTAATGTATCAGTTTGGAAGAGATTTGTGCAGAATTATTGCAGTTATGGTGTCCATAAAAAAGTGACGTAGATAGATAGATAGATAGATAAAGTTTTTGAACTGGGGGTGGTTTTGTGTTCTGAGAGTCATGATCTGCGTATATCTGTAATTTTTTTTCAAAAATTCAAATTTAGGGGAGAATGTAATAGCTAGTATTTCTTACGAAATCTACCTAAAAAATAATAGGGATTTTTGAATTTCTAGCCAAACAGCGATCTGATAAATTACATTTTACAAAATGAAATTTTTGGGTCGAAACATTATTGTTTGATCCGCGGATTATACGCCGGAAATTACGGTAGTAGTTCCCTAATTGTTTTTTTTTTTTTTTTTTTTTTTTTTTTGAGAGGTGTAGAGTTAATGAAGGTATTCTTAGTTTAAGCAAACTTTACTTATCACTAGAAGGCTTTTGTGTTGCTATCGGCATTACCATTTGGCCAGGTTATATGTAATTCAGATTGCTTAATTGCTATAACGTTTGTGACACAGCAATATTCACCTTAGCCGATCTTTAATTAAATAAGGTATATATTATTATTTTTTAAAAAGTGGTATCAATAACGTAATCTGAATAAAGAAAAAACGTCACTCAACTGGCAACAAAGATGGTAGCATATATACTCACATGGACATTAAAGGCAGAGGCGTAGTGTCAAGGGGGGGCACGGATCACTTTACTACCAGTATTTTTATATACTATATTTGCCCTTATTTAATTCATGCAGTTCAAGGATTAAATAAGGCTAAATGTAGTATATAATTATACTGGTAGTAAAATGATCGTGCCCCCCCTGACGCTACGCCACTGATTAAAGGGTTAATGATTTAGAAGATAAGATAATAAAATAGAATTTGAAAAAGACATATAAATGAGTTTTTATACTTATTTAATAATGCAAAGATAGAAAACGAAGGATGTCCAATGCTTTTGCCTGAAATCCGTTTTTCACCACTATTTCCAAATTAATTTTTTAAGAATGTTTACTTTTAAAAATTCGAAATTCCTCTCATTAATTAAAGCAAAAAATACTACTCCGAATTTCTAGATTTTATTCGGAATTCTGAATCGAAGAAGAGGCCGAAATTATCAACCTTGATACCGCATTTATAACTTTAAAAGGAGTTACATTTGAGGAAAATCCCACCTCCGTCACTATTTAAATAATTAAACACTGACATTTTAACGGCTGAAAATATTGATTATAATCAAGTCAATTTAACAATTCTAATCCAGGAAATTTACTTTACATAGAAAAGGAAATAAAGGGAAGCTATATTTTATTTTACGAAATATAATTTCTATTTGTAAACACATCTATTTATGATGCCGGAATAACGCGGGATATTTCAATTAGAAAAACTCTGATACCAAACTTTAAACCAAAGAACTAGAATTGATAAATTAAAAAAAAAAGTTTGTACTCATTTTAACACCAATAATATTAAAAGCTGGTTTGTGGTATTTTTAAATAGATATTTTATTATTTCATGAATAAAATCTCTATATTATTTTAGTTCTACACTCTACAGTTCATAAATGTCACTATAATACTATAAAAATTTTAAAATATTAAATACAACATGTTTAACGTAGTATTTAATTTCCTCTGTTGTTGTTATTAATAATGTCATTGCAATTTCGAAAAAGATTAAGTATATAATAATTTACATGTTTTAAGGGGCTCACGTTTTCAAAGGAACATAACTAAAATGTCAAAAGTTGCCGTTTCTGTTTGCAGTAAGAAATTAGTTAATGTTTTTAATACGAGGGCTGTAAATTAAGTAATGGCAACATAGGTATAAATAAATTTTTAATGAACTTACAGGTACAATTGCATTACATTCCTTGTATGTAATCACCAGCAAAGCTTATAACCTTTTGCCAAATGTCGGGAAGCCGTTGTAGACCAGTGGCAAGGTGTTGATTGTTGATGTGAGCGTCCGAGCGCCCTACTGCGTGGAGTACAGATGAAATATCATGAAATCGGTTACCTTGACTTGAACCCATCGTGCTACTGTCCCATACGGTAAAGCATTTGTGCCGCAGGCTTTCACTAGTCCTCGATAGCATTCTGTTGCATTTTTGCCACGGGCAACCTCGATTTTAAGCCACGACCGCTGATCACCTTTTGTAAACATGCTTTAGAGCGATGGAAACGAAACTCCTCACTTTAACGCCACACAACAACTACCCTTCTAAGCAGATCAACTGTTTTTTGCACTCTACACATCGACAAGAGCGCCACCTCACCGCTCCCATATTCTATTTGCGCATGCCCGCCCTTATGCGAATTTCAAGTTAAGTTGCCACTATTTAATTTACAAACCTCGTATATAGACGACTTCTGATAAGAAAATTAACCACGCATAATTATAATGTATATCATAGGAATTAAATTGCCGCTTTTATTCTTCCTTTAAATAGAATGCAATTTATAGCCTTCGCTCGGATGTGTTTTCTTTTTATATTTTCTACGAAAGGTATCAGGATAAGGAAAACAAAAGGGAATGAACGCGGGTGTTCTTTTATGAAAGTAATGAAAACTTAATAATAAGAAATTTAAAATTTAAAATCATGCATCAGCCACACATTTCAAAACATATACTAAACATAAACATTCTAACAGAATATTTTAAAGAAATTTCAATTTTTATACAATGAATTGAGATATACCGTAATTTCCGGCGTATAATCCGCGGATCAAACAATAATGTTTCGACTCAGAAATTTTATTTTATAAAATGTAACTTATCAGATCGCTGTAAGTATTTGATTTTAATTATTGAATAAAATTTCTGGGTTGAAACGGATTTGTTTGATCCGTAGATTATACGTCGGAAATTACGGCATAAGTAATCAATTTAAATAAATTGCACCCTAAACAGTTTTTTACTACAGGCCATAATGCAGCATTTTTTTTTTTTTTTTTTTTTTTTTTTACGTGTGTCTTTGTAAATGAACGATAAATGCTAAACATTACATTTTCAATCGCGTAGATTCTATATTTAACATTAATATACAAAGAAAATCATGCCAATCCGGGTATATTTATGTGATTTAGAGTACGACCAGATCGACAGACATAAAGATTTCTTAAAAACCTTTTCAACGGTGTTGAAATATTTTAAAAACAGACATCTTTTAAATCTTTCAGGGGCAAAGTAATTTTGTTGTTAAAATTATGAAATGATTGTTAAAACCGTAATTTATGAACGAATTGATTTGAAAATAAATAAATATTTATATTTATATACATTATCAACACGTTCACTGCCCGGTTAAAATATCTGGAATAATATTTTATTTAGAAAGTTCGAATTCATACAAAAAAATACTAATAGAAATATTTACTTTAATTACAGAAATTTCGTAATTACATAAAATAAAAATTCTTCTTCAAAATTTCCGGTACGAACTCGTAATTTTAGTTTGAAAAACCGCGAGTATACTCGTGGTTGGCAGCGAATGAGTTAAAGCAAAATTTTACTAGAAAATTCAGGGTATCACTAGGAGGTACGAATTAAAATTAGCGGTACATATACTGCCGCCTTTGAAAGGGATAGCCAACCACCACACGAATAGAATAAAAGATCTCACTTCACTTCCTTAATCAATATATTAAAACAAAAAGAGACGTGTGAACAAGTTTTATTTTCAAGAAGTATATATTCATTAATTTTTCTGTAAATGTGTGATACATAAAATTAGATAAAAGTACATTACTAAAACATAAAAGTACGCAGGAAACATAACTGAACATCACACAAAAAAAAAAAAAAATTATTAAAATATTCTGGGTGCCAATAAGGAATAGAGAATTAATAATTAAGTGGTATTTATAATATACTACCACTCTTGAAAGGGTTAACCAGCCACCAAACGAACAGAATAAAGAGTTCATATGGCTTTCTAGATCAAAACATTAAAACAAAAGGAGACATATGAACAAGTTTTATTTCCAACACGTATAATATAGATTCAGTTAATGTTTTGTAAAAGTGACAGAAACGTAAAATTAACTGAATGTTATTTTTATAATATTTCATTTTTAATATATTCGGAATTATATATTTAAGAAATCAGCAAAGTTTTCAAAGTAATACATATGAAAATATGAGTAGGGAATTTCCTTAAAGACATAGATATTTCGACAAATACATACATGCATTATAAATATATAGATATTTACATGTAAAACCTTTTAGCCGTCGTGTCTGTTTACATATTAATTTTCAAGTAGTTCCACTTTTCCGTGTAATCAAGGTCTTGCACTAGAACATACTACTCTGAATTTAAGGTATAAAGTATGAATTCCTGATTAATGCAAGAGGTCATTGGCAACACTAATACTGCATATATAACTTTAAAATCAGTTACATTTGAGTAAAAATGCACCCCCTCTTTTTTTAAATAATTAAACGCTGACATAAGAACGTAGTTGCCATTTTTTAGGCAACCGAAGACAGAAAAGCGTATTTTTGATGAGATCGATCTGTGGATGGATTTTAATTAATATTTAATCTATCCAAAATCTATTTAACATTTTCGATTTTTTTGGCCCAATCGTTTATAGTTCCCCTACCAGCAACACGTGTGCAAAATTTTGTAGCCCTGCTCCCTGTGGTTTCCGAGTTTTTGAGGTTACATAGATACGCGAATGGATTTCAATAGTATAGATAAACTAGATATGGTAAAAGTCTATTCTCAGTGTTGGCAGTGAGCTACTATTTTTAAAATTCAGATTGTTTGACTGGTACCACTTTTTTGAAATGGTATAATTCGCCTTACGTTTTCCCTATTTAATCTGTCGTTAGATAAGTCGAATTTTTCTTTCTGAAAAACTTCTGGCATTCAAGAAAACTGTATTTTTTAAAAAAAGTAGTCCATTGGCAACAGTGTTTGTAAGCATTTAAACGCCAATAATTTTAAAAGCTCTTTCGTGATATTTTTAACCAACTCTTTCATTATTCAAATTCTTTGAGGAATAATAGAAGCTCAAAATTCTTTCATGAATAATAGAAGCTCAAAATTATTTGAGTTTTACTCTCTGGTGGACTTAACATTTTACCATGATAGCACATAAAATATAAAACGAGATATATAATGATATATGTAACGATATATTTATAAAACGTTAGAATAATACTTGTTTAACAACATTGTATTTAATTTCCCCTGTTAATGATATTAAATAATCTCATTTTGACTTCGACAGAAGATGAAATATATATTTTATATACTTTTAAGAACTGATTTCTGCAAAGGAACACAACTAAAGTGTAAAAATGTTCGTAACGATTTGAAAAATTTAACTTGATAATATTTTTTAAAATGAAGAAAAGAGGTATTACCCGTAAGGCATGGTGACGTCACGGCGACGTCACTTTGAAGTCACACTGTGACTTTGTGACCGTCGTCGTGACGTCAAGTGACGTCGATGTGAAGTCATTGTGACGTAAATGCGAGGTCGTTATGGCCGTTTTCAAGGTTTTCTGTGACCTCACAATGTGACTACTTTGTGAAGTCACCGTGCGACTTAAATGTGAAAAATGTGACGAATCTGCATCGGATAGGGTGACCAGATTTTACCCGAATCCTATACGGATTGTTCGGATCAAATTTTTTTATGGTTCAAGTTTGTGACGTTTGTGACGACACTGCACCGGGTCGGGTGACCAGATTTTACCCGAATCCAATCCAGAAACTTCGGATCGATCTTTTTGGATATTTTTGGCTACAGAATAGATTTCGATTAGTTGTCCTGTGACCTGATTTTCGTGAACCCGATCTGACCCGAGTCGGGTATAATGTTTTTACTGTAAGTCTTGTTTGGAATAGAATCTTGCATACGACCGAGTAACCAGATTTTATCAGAAATTGTGTTACGATACAATTTCTGATGTCGGCTTGGATCTAGAGTTATACACGAATCCGGTTATATACTTCTTGAACATGATTGAATGTCAACTTGAACATGAATGATGGTTGACTGAAACTATATTTTGATTCAACCCGTATTCTTACCCTAACCCAACAACAACAACAACAAAAAAATTGTAAGCCCACAACCCGACCGAACCTGATAAATGATTTCGCATAGATTCGGATAACAAGATTTCACCAAATACGGATAAGATCGACGATAAGGATTGGATCGGCAATCATTTTTATTGATGCAACTCGTATTCAAATTAAAACTTTGCATCTGATTGAGAAACCGGTTAACACGAAACTTTCTGACACATTTATGAACAAACTTTTAAACGCATGGCACTTGCATGCCTGATTATTAAAGATATTTGGAACGAATAGCGTTTTCCATTTGTAGATAAATGTAATACTTAAGATCAATGTCGGTCACGTTTTACCCGTTTCTGTCGCTGCGCGTCGGAAATTTGGTTCAAAACACCGACTTTGATAGTGTTTTCTGAAACATCATCTGCCGTTACCAAAAAATGGATAATGCCATTCGATTATATATAGGGTAGATGTGCCAGTAATGGACACCCTTAAGGAATTTCTTTAACAATTATTTTTTAATTAATAGTTATAATTGTTATATTCAACATTTTTTAATATTATATTACTCTACCAACAATATTTAACCATCCTCATAGTCACATTTCCCAATGTGAATCTAAATTTAATTGTAAATAACAGAAATAAATCAAAACACCCTAAACTCCAGTAATGGACACCTCACAAAAAGTAATAGATAATTGATATTATGATTGCATTTAAAACTAGAATTTAAAAATAGCATATTAATGAAATAAATAAAGCTGAATTTTTATTGGTTATTTTTTTTATAAACCAAAAACATTGAAGGTGTCCCATTACTGGAAGGCGGTCCATTACTGGCACATCTACCCTTTTCTCAATAAGAACACCTGCCAATTTCATGTATTTCCGAATAAAAATGAATTCAGAAATATGCCAGAAATTAGCTATTTTGGATTTGAGAACAACTTTAAAGAAAATATAAGTATACATTTTCAAATCTTTACCTGCATCCTAATCGGCCAAAATGAGTTCAAACATTTTTTTCAGTATTCCCGGAGTGTATATGTACATTTCCAACAATGGACATTTCCTTTAAAATATCAATGGATGGACACCTTCGGGATTCAAAGTTTTCATTTTTCCTTTATTTTTTTTCTCATGCTGAAAAGTTGAGATTTTAGACGAGGCTAACGAAATAGACAGGCTATCGCGGTGCATTCCACTTATCTTTTTTTACAGACTGCTAGAGTGACATAATGCTCTTTTCGTACACCTGCATTGGTGCATTCGAGCATCACGTGACTGTAAAAAAAGATACGCGTAAAGCACCGTCGTTGCCTTTCTTTTTCGTTAGCCTCGATTTTTAGGGTTTCGTTCATCTCACGAAATCCTATTACTCCCGCTCCGTTGTTTGTCTGTCACAGAGCCATTCTCAAAAACTATGTAACTTACAGAGTTCAAACTTTGTGTATATACCCAAATACCAGCTATGAAGAGCTCAAAATATTAAAATTTGAATAATACGTATTATTTTAATGAATAGAGATAAAAAAAACAAAATTCTAACAGCCTTTTCCTATTAAATTTAAAATCCAAATTTAAATTTAAATTTCCAAAAATTATAAAATCCACGATGAAATTCTTTTTACAATAATTAATTTTCTATCAGACGACTTTCACGTGAAAAATGAAAATGAAATACAAAGTTTCACCAATTGAAAAAAAAATATTAATATGAAATAAAGTTGATTGACGTTATAGTGGTAATTAAACGGAAAAATTTCTCAATAATGTGACAAATTTCTCAATAAGTATGTGAGTATGTGTATGTACACAAAACAGATTAATATCACGTCATTAGAGAATTAAAAAGAAAATCTGACGTCATATCGGAAGTTTAAAGAATTTTTCAAATTTTTCAGAATAATACAAAGCGAATATCAATATGAGTAATAGAGAATAGTAAATATATGAGTTTGAGGAAGTATTGAATAATGATAAAAACACGATTATGGAAATATTCGCATATTTTAACATTTTGAAGGTGTACAACATGTATAATTTTGAAATTAATTATTTTAAATATCGCATTTAGTCCACATGTCAGACATTATTATGACAGAATATAATAGCGGGCTGGTTATTCGAAAAAACGAGAAAAATAGACAGGTAAATTTTTACTTTATAAAAAACATGACTTTATTTATTATTATTTTTTTGGTTTCTAAATGAAATTAATTTGGATTTATTAAAGAAAAAATAAAGTGTTTTGAAAGGAATATTAAACTAAACCCTTTGAGCGGTCTTCGATCCCATTTACCCACTTGTTGAGTTTTGACGTCATTGTAGCCGGCTTGCGATGTAATGAATTTCATACGAATAAGCACTAGAACTACCATGAGCCGTCATTTTGACGGCTATCAAATGAATATATTCCGATTTGAACTAGAAATTTCATTTCAAAATAAATTATTTAGAAGACTCTCAGGAATATGCTAAATGAAAGAGTTATATAGTTTTAATTAAAAATTCTGGTGTGAAATAGTTTTATAAAACTTGAGTAAAATTTCCGGTAGTTCTAGTTTTAAAACGTTGCTTTTATTATATTTTTAATTAGAACGAAAGTTATATCCATCGCAAATTGCTATTTTCTTTTGAGATAATTTTACATGAAGGATGCGGCCGTTAACTT
Source organism: Maratus michaelseni (assembly GCA_963931845.1). Classification (NCBI taxonomy): domain Eukaryota; kingdom Metazoa; phylum Arthropoda; class Arachnida; order Araneae; family Salticidae; genus Maratus; species Maratus michaelseni. The sequence continues at coordinate 62,317,567 of OZ007586.1, read as the reverse complement.
ACCACTACTTTTGTATAGAAAATTGTGACAGTAATGTGACAGTAATGTGTGACTCATAAAGGCGAAGATTTGCATGCGAAAATAATGATTTCAAACTGTTTTCAGACAAACTCTGCACACAACTTATCTATGGAATTATTTTAACCCCTTGAAGGGCACCGGTATATTATATATACCTCTTAATTTTAAACCCAAAATGCCACAACTACACCAGAATTTTAGAAACAAAATTTGAATTGATAAGGTACATGAAGGAAAGGTTTTACTTATTTTAAAATAAATTAGTTTGTGAATCTTGGTGTAAATCAATCATTTCAATATTTTAGCTCTATGAGTACTTTTGGCCCTGAAGGGGTTAAAAACATCAAAACAAGGAGAACAAAGCGGAAAAATGCGTGGGGTTACTATTACTTAAGGGTAAGAAAAAACTACTAAAGAGAAATACATCAATTTGGTAACCACCACACGAGCAGATATGGAAGCTTATGTGGTTTCCACGAAGAGATCCACGCTGACTTTATTGCAAATCTAGTTGTATTATTTCCGTATATGTATTTAATTAATTGGTTGAAATGATTGGTGGTAATTGAAAATAAAATTAAGAGGCATTCTGCTTTTAAATTTAAAAAAATCGATTTTTGCGAAATATATATTTGAAAGAGCAACACTGTCTGCACATTTTAAAACAAAATGCGTACAAAATCCTATATTTATTCTTATTATAACTAGAATCCTATTAGATTATCCCTATGTATGCAAAGCTTAAACGACTTTTTTTAATTCTTTTATTTGAAAATGCTAATTTTTAAATAAGAATATAATAATTCAATAAATAAGTTCAATTAAAAATTAAAAAGTTTAAATTCAATAAATAAGTTTAAATACATTTATTATAATAATATAATATATTAGAATATAAAAAAAGAAAATAATAATAGTTAAATAAGAATTTTTTGAAAATGTGCTTCATTTAATTGTGCGTAAGATAACTATTGAAGCATCTGATATATTTACATGCGATCCTCATGGACTTTTCCATCTCTGTGTGAAAACGGAACCTACACATGTATATATTTTAGAAAAATTTTGATTTTAAAAGTAATATTGAAAGTATTGTATATTTTTTTCTCGAAATATATCTACACATTTTGTTGATGAAACAATAAACATATTTGGTCCAGTCTTAACATATAAGTATAACCTATAACATCTACAAGTTCCAGTTAAAATTTTCAAATAATTCTACAAATATCTTGCACGCAATTCTGAAGAACCTCACAAATATTTAAAACACCTGTTTGAAACTAATTCTTTTATACCTTTCAGGTGTAAGTAAATGTGTTTCTTTAACCCCTTAATCGTCGTGCCCGAGACATTCACGGGCAGCGTAGGTTACGCGTGTTTTATTCAAATTGTTTGATTCCCACCAGTTTTTTAAAATAGTTTTATTGGCTTTATTCTTGCATTATCTTATCTGTCTATTAAATAAGACGAACATTTCTACTTAAAAAAACTGGTGGTAAACAAGCAATATGAATTTTTTAAAAGTAGCCTACACTTAAAGTGCGCGACGATTAAGGGGTTAATATTGAATTTACGTAAGAATTGTCCAAAATTCTATTTGAAAATAAGATAATGCAATTTTACAGCTTGTTTAAAAAAAAACATTATAAAAGTTCAAAAAATCTTATACAAATCTTCAATATGAATGCAACTTTTGAAACAGAATTAGTCTGAGTAATTGCAATTGCATACTTTAAAATTTTTTAAATAGTAACACGCACATTTGATAGTATATTTGAGTCTCTTCGATCGTGTCAGCATGGAAAAGTGGATAGTTTACATATTTTTGTTCAATATTCAGGAAGTTATAAAATAATACGTTAAGAGATATTCCTAAATTTCGAAAAAAATGAAAATGGTTACGGATACACTTCCATACACATAGAAGTAAAATTGTAGAGGCTATCGTATAAATTATAGAAGTAGAATGTCTCTTCTCTCAACTTTTATGTAAGAGAGTTTTACAAACACATTTTCTAGTTGATGATTTCCTTTTTCTTATCTGTAATTAAATGGTATCCAAAAATTGTCTTTTTAGATTTTTTTAAAAGTGTAATTTCGCTACGTTTCGAAAAATAATGATTGGAATGAACTGTAAACATGCACACCAATGTTTTTGTCTATGGCCATTCTCATTACGTAAAAAATGATGTAAGTCATTTTCTTGGCAACTTTTTCTGAAGAATTGATCACCTCGTTTTAGAAATAATTTATGACTTAATTAAATACTTACTCCGTCGGCAAATTTTATTAAATAATTGTTCCGCTTCAAAACTTTGTTTCGATGATTTATAAAAAGCAAAAGTTTGCAGCTGTGCAAAACAGGCGTACAGTATTTTTTTTTTCATGAAATATAGATTGTTTTTTAGTTGTTTTTGGATGCTGAACATGCTCAAAATGTGTCACGCTAAGTTTCATCACAAACCGAGACTATCTGTCTGATTTGTAAATAAATATATTCATTCAGATATAGACATTTTTTATATAATGTATTGAACAATGACGTCTATGCATTAAAATAATTTTCAAGAAAAAATTATCGGTATGAAATGTTGTTTCTGGTGTGTTAGATATCAGTTTTCATAGATGGAAGAGGTTGAATCAGTATTTCGATTTTTTTCATCAGAATCAGTGCAGTGTTGAAATCCGCTACTTTAAAAAAAAAAAAGGGGAAATATTATTGCTTCAAATTCGGTGCTAATCGAGAAATTCGAATTAAAAAAAAAAGCAGCGGACTGGCATCATCAATTCAGTGTTGCCAGTTAAACTTTTTTTTTAATTCGGTCCGCTACATTGCTACCACTTTCTTAATATAGAATTTTTAGCCTTATTTAATGAGAGATTAAATAAAATGACTAATCAAACAAAGCAATTAATACTATTTTGAGAAAGTGATAGTACACAAGCATTCAGAGCAAAAAAATGCCCAAATTCCAAAACATTTCAGATTGCATGATTCTTACCACTTTAAAAAAAAAAATATATATAATATAATTTTTAATGTAAGCTGCTACTAATTAGAAGTGTATTTTTCTATGACTAAAGCTTATATTATTATTTCAAACAAGTATTAGCAATCAAACAATCTGAATAAAAATAAATTCGCCCAAATGAAAACACAGATTTCCATTCAATTCTGCTAATAGTTTTTGCTGTATTTGCGGTAGATTTGCCACGTAAAATCAACAACGGTATAATTCTGTTGGTACTTTAAATGTATGTAATGTAACAGTATATGAGATAATAGTCTACTACGTAAATTCTTTGTGGAACAAATGTGGAAAATATTTTGATTTCAGTGCTTTGAGATTCAGAAAACTGCACCATGATATCTCCAAAAAATCAGCATTGAACAGTTCCTCTTATTTTCTACAAAATTGTCCGCCCCCCTATCATTTTTATCAAATAGGTACATTTAAACAGTGATACAAAAAGAAGAAATGCTTAAAATATATTATTTTCCGAGCTTATATTTTCAAAGGAACTCAAACAACGCGTTAATAGTGCTTGTTACATTTGTTTCGTTCTATAAATAAAATTTAGCAATATTTTTAATATGAAAGCGACAACTTATGACAAAATAAAATGCACAAATTTGTAATGATATTCATATGAATTTAAACGGTGATGTTTTTTTTTTCAATTTCAAAGAAACGAGTGTCATAGCTATTGCATTTGTTTAGATACTATACGCCGGTGTCGAAAAATACAAATATTTTTCTATTGAAAAATTGGCCTTATATAAGGGCAGGTTCTAATAATTTTACTTAAAATTCATGAACTTCGAATTGGGTGACTGTTATTTTCCGGTCACTAGCATTAGAATCAAAGTTGGTCGGCAAATTATGAAAGGGCAATTCAGAATCTGGGGATTATTTCATTTTTAAGAAAATGGGGAATATAGGAACATAAAAGGTCATTTTTTCGACTTTTTGCTTACCTTTTGCAAGCTTGAAATAATAATAAATCCATAAAAATTATACTTTTCGTTGGTATAAGCTAAAAAGTTGGTATAAGCTATTATTTTTTCTTCTGCATAAAAAAAATGAAGGAAATTGGTTGAATAGTTGCAAAAACGATTGTAAGGAATTGGAATTTAAAGAAACTGCTATAGACCAACAATCTAAGAACTAAGGGATGCGAAAAACGGAAAATAAAAAAAATCTAAAATTTTCACCTGAAGAAGTAGAACCTCTCCATAATGACAAAATATTTTAATAGAATTCATTAAGGCGAAAACATTTTATTCAGAAATATTGCTAACAAACTGTTTTCGCGCAAAAGGTTTACAGATCACTCAGGTTTGTCAGGAAAATGCTAAAATTGTATTTTAAATATCATTAGTTTCGTATAGAAATATTTGCATGATTTAATCGCATAAATTCATAATTATATAAGGCGCTATTCAAATGGTTTACAAACTAAAATTTTAGTATTTTCCAGGCAATCGTGAAAACACTACTGCATGTAATTCTACTAAATGGATCGGTTGAACGAAAACAACAATGGAAACACTGCGCGGTGTACTTTTGCGACGATTACGAAACCCTATTAACACTTTACCGACCGGCGTTCGATTAATCGACGTTTGCTCCCCAGCGCTTACCGACCGGCCGTCGATTATTCGACGTTTGCTCCCCAGCGTTTACCGACCGGTCGTCGATTAATCGACTTTTGATCTTTCTGTTAGATTTGGTTAGGTTAGATTGACATGCAGCAAGCATTCTTTATTCAGATAATCGGTGCTTTTTTATAAGCTTTAGCCCTTTAGAACAGGTTTCGCTTGTAAATACTGCAACGTCCCATTACACAAAGGTGACTGTTTCGAGCGCTATCATAGTTTAAAAAAATATTAAACAACTTCTTTTTTCGACAAATATTGTTATATGGATTGTGGTATATTTTATGTAAATAATAAACTGAAAACGATTGTAATAGATAAAATAAATATTGTTTAACACTAATATGATTAACCCCTTCACGACGAGCGTCCTTTACAGAATTTTTAACCTTTTACCACCGGTTTTTCAAAACAGAAAATTTCACCTAATTGAATCCCAGAAATGCTAAGATTTAATCAGGCAAATCTTACATTAAAAAATAACTGGTGGGAGTAATCGAGGATTCTGAGCATCTTATGCGTCACGTATACGTGTCGCTCGTCCCCAAGGGGTTAAAGTAAAATATTTATTAAATTTCGTTACCCTAGAATAACACGAAGCGTACAATTTTACCAGAGTTTAAGAAAAGCGCATATATTCCCGCGCGTCAGTCTAGGCCGAAACCAAGCCGGTGTCTCGGACGATCTGCGGCTGACCGGGCGGTGAAAGTGCATAGTATGTTAGAACCGCTACCGGTCGGTAAAGTGTTAAATAGAAAACGTTCTTTAACTATACGTTCCGCACAAACAGAACAAAATAGTTCAAGTGGCTTTCTTGACCAGAAAAAAAATGTATGTGAATATCTGATCGACTAGTATTTTTCTGTGTCTGTATTCAGTTAATTTTTTGTAATAAGTGGTGGTAATTGAAAATCAAATAAATGGGACATACTAATCTTTAGTGTTAGAAAAATGTTTAATATGGAATGTGTACTGAAAGAGCAACATTTTCTGCCCATTTTAAAGACAACCGCATAAAATATACTATAATTATTCTAAGTGTAACTAGAAATTATATTAGATGATCAATATGTATGTGAGCAATGGTTAAAAATACTTTAAAGTCGTTCGTTTCAAGTACATGAAAGATATCTCTTGAAACATTTAACATTTTTATATAAAATATTAACGAATAACAAAATCTCTCTCTCTCAAGACATTAGCGAAGGGTAACGAAAAATCTCGTTTTCATTCAAAAAACTTTTTTGTGAAAGAAATGCGGAAAATATTTTGATTTCAACGGTTTGAGATTCAGAAAATTGTACCATAATATCTCTGAAATTAAAAATGTTATAAAACATTGAAAAATACATTTTTATCGATGTAGTTTACCGTTCCCCTATCACTTTTATTAAATAGGTACATTAAAATTTTCATGCAAGATGAAATGCTTAAAATATATACCTTTCAGGGCTTATTTATTCAAAGGAACTCAAATAAAGTGTTAATAGTGATTGTTACAATTTTTTCATTACATATATAAAATTTCGCAATATTTATTATATGAAGGCGAACCCTTACGACAAAATAAAACACACAAACGTATAATGAATTTAATACGAATTAAAACGGTGTTAATTTCATAGGAACGAGAGTCTTAGCCATAGTATTTGTTTATATACAGGGTGTCTTTTTTAACTGACGCTATTCAGAGCCGCCGCGCCGGTAGCTCATTCTAATAACTGTATTGACACAAAATTTTATAAATAGACTAAGAAAACCATGGAGAAAAAGATTCCAACAAAAAAAATTAGTTCCAATCACCGCCGATAGGGGGAAATGTGGCTCTGGTAATTTACGCAACTGAGAATTAGCATAGAATACGGGCAATAAATGAAAATGCAAATTTTTGCTTACGCAAGCGACAGTAGCACCAATAGTTTAAGCTATAAATGCATGCGAAAAACTCCAAGAAACAATTTCAGCTCAAGTTGAAAATGAATCTCACGTTACCGCTGCGCGCGTTACCTGTGAAGTTCTATTACTGTAACCAGTGCAATGCACCAGTCGCTCTTCGTTTATGTAGAACACGCCATAAAGTGCGCAAAGGACCTTTATCCGTTAATGCATTGAAAGCAATAATTCTAAAATTCGAAGAAACAGGCTCGCTAGCAGTTCGGCCAGGCAGAGGACGTAAACCGGTGTCAGAAAAAGTGATAATGGATGTTGCAACTGCGATCAACGATAGGGCACAGAGTACCTTTGCTGTTTGTAGTAGCAGTGCACGGGGTGTTTCGCGAGAACTGGATTTAAATGTTTCGACAGTGTGGAAAGTCTTGCGGCGAATTCTCCACTACTATCCATACAAGATCAGCTACTTGCAACAACTTCAACCCAATGATTACGATAAACGACTGACATTTGCTCTGACATTTCTTGCAAGAATGGAAGTCGATGATACTTTCCCGTGGAGAATTTTGTGGGGAGATGAGGCCCATTTTCATCTGAATGGGTCTGTTAATACTCATAACTGTAGAATTTTAGCATCTTAGCTAAAATGCTAAGAAAATTGTTTGTCAGGTCAAATCTAAAATTTACATTCTACTTTAAAGGCTAAAATGCAATTGCATTAGCAGCAAGTGGCCGGTAGAGGCTGTATGTTTAGTAGCCACTACTGTCAAGTTAGCCGCCATGATGGATTTTAGATTTAACCACTTAATCGTCGCGCCTGATACATTCACGGGCAGTGTAGGCTCCTTTTTTAAAATTCAGATTGTTTGAATCCCACCAGTTTTTTTTAAATAGTGTAATTGGCTTTGTGCTCGCATTACTTTATCTGCCATTAAGTAATCCAAATATTTCTACTTAAAAAAAATGGTGGCAATCAAGCAATCTGAATATAAAAAAGCGGCCTTACGCTTATCGCGCGCGACAATTAAGGGGTTAAAATAGTTTTTAGGGATTTAGTGTGAAGTAATATTTATGACATTTTTCACAATATTTATGCATGAATTTTGTAAAATATTTACAGCAGGATTCGTGCCCAAAATAATATCGCAGGCGGGTGTCTACAGCCTAAAAAATTTCACATTTTTTCGTAGAATTTTGCTTTATGAAATGACGATCAAGTCCCGCGACCAACAGAATAATTTCACGAAACTTCTCGCGACCGACTGACGAATTTTGCTGGGTTATTTCCCGCAAGAGATCGACAAATTTCGTATTTTTTTCCAGCGGCCAATTGACAAATTTCACAATATTTTCTGCGAATGATTTATAATTTTCCTGGTTTTCACCTTGCAACATATTGCCGAAATTATCGATTTTACCCTGTGTCCGACTGAATAATTTCGAGATTTTTCTCCGCGACTGACTGACGAATTTCATATTTTCCTATGACCGATTGAGGAATTTCACAATATTTTGTTGCGACCAATCAGCAAATTTCTTGTAATTTTTTTCTGCAACGGATCGACAAAATTTAGGATTTTTTTCCCCTGCGACTGACTGACGAATTTTGCGATTTTTTTCATGACCTATTTTTATAATTTCACAGTTTCTTGCAAGAGAATGGTAAAATTCACAATATTTTCCTCATATCTGACTGAAAATTTTCACGATTTTTCTCCGCAATCATTTGACAAATTTCATGACTTTTCCTTTGACTGTTTGACAAATTTTGCGATATTTTCCCACAATCAATTGGCAAACTTTGTGGGGAAAGGGGGGGGGGAGTTCGAGCAACCAAACGACAAATTTAGCGATTTTTTCTGGCAACAGAAAGATAAAATTCCTGATTTTTTTCCCGGCGACCTATTCCCATGATCGATTGGTGAACTTTGCGGGGCAAAGCAAACGAACGACAAATTTTGCAATTTTTTCCTGTAGACAGATTGATGAAATTCAGGATTTTACTCCGCGAATGATCGGTGAATTTCAAGTATTTTTCCACTACGATCTATGGATGTATTTTACGATTTTTATTCCTGTGAGCGAAAAAGGAAAATAACCAAAATAATTTTGTGAAGGGTCCTGTTTTGAATTGAAAGATTTTGTGAAAGGTCTTGTTTTGATGAAACTTTTGTAAAAAGTCCTGTTGTAAGATGAAAACTTGTATGAAGGATTCTTTTAAGGACCCAAAATTTTCTTAAACAGATCCCTGTATACAGAACATCCATTTTTACACTCTTTTATTTAAACTTGGTTTTAGTATGTAAAATGGAATTTTCTAATCAGTTTTTCACTAATTTTCTCATATGCTAGAATTAAAACAAAAATATATTTTGTTCATAGGTGTGTTAGAGATGACAATACATTTTAATATCCTTAGAACTTAATTACAGATTAATGCCTTAATTTTAAGTCTTTTTCCTTTTATCTGCAACAGGTGATAAATCATCAAATATTCTTGAGGGTTACAATTACAATTATATACGAGTTAGAACAATGAATTTTAATTATATACCAAAATATGTTTGCCAAAGTAGGCCAAATGGCTGCAAGACTGCAACCATTCAATTTTAAAAAGAAATAAAATGTAAATAAAAACTTAGCGTGTAATAATTACAAAAATGCACTTTTATCTTTTTATAGTTTCATATAATTAAATTATGATTAAATGTGTCAGAAATCAATTTAGAGATCCTAAAAAGATAGTTTAAATAATGTTTGCTTTTCTTTCCTGTTGGCCATGTCTTAAAAAAGAAACTGAGCAAGAATCATATTAAATATATATATATCAAAAGCTTGCATTTCCTATCAACAATAGCCACTCAAAGCCAATTTGGCGGGACACACTGTGCTCTAAATGCCCTTTCTGTTCTTTTTCCTATTTGGTCACAGGAAAATTGCGATAAACGTCCATTGATCGAAAAAACTTGTGAATTTCACCAATCAGTCAAGAGAAAAAAAAATTGAGAATTTTGCTGATCTGTCAGGGGAGGGGTATCAAAATCCATTGACTGGTAACAGGAAAATTAAGGGAAATTTTAAATTTTGACGCATGGAAAAATCAAATTTTTCCAATTAGGCCCAAGAAGAAACCAGGAAATTGGCCAATCAATCGCAAAAAATATTGCAAAATTTGTCAGCCGAACGTGGACAATAAACCACTCCCCATAAAACAAAATTATCGATAGGTCATGGTAAATTATCGCGAAATTCACCAGTCAGTCCCATGAAAAGATCTTCCATTCCGTAAATGGACGACAGATTTTGCGTTTAAGAAACTGTATAATTTTGATATTTTTCATGGTTTCATATTGTCCTCTGGTTTTGTTTCCTTCCGCTTGAGTGTCGTTTCAAAAAGAAAAATTAGCCGGAAAATTGCTAGCCAGAAAATTTCAAAATTTTGGCTGCAAATCCCATCATCTCATCCTGAAAAGTATTTTAGCTTTTTCTTTAGAGAAAAACAGGGGTGGGGTGCGGGGGTTACTTACCGCTATGTACTCTCATAAAACTTAGATCTAAAATTACAAATTGATGGGTAACTAATTAGTGCCCTGCAAATATTTGTATAAAAATTAAAAGTTTTAAACTTTTATATATAAATTGTTTTCCACTTACCTTTTACATTTCATGATACTTCCCAAATAAGTAGGTTATATAAACATATTTCAACCTCTTTATTCTTTTATAATATTTTATATAAACATATTTCAGGCCACTGCCAGACAACTTTTTAAAAGCCACATTTTTTTTCATTTAGTGGACCTGTGGCCGATGGCTAGTGCTAATTTTGCCCTGTTTGTCATTGGTACGTCTGATCACATGCACTGTTAAAAATTTGCTGCAAATTGTCCAGCCATTTGACCGTTTTTAGAGAAAATGGTTACATAACTGTAGTTTAACTCTATTCTGAAATTTTTAACAGTGTGATACATTCGGTAAATCAAGTTTTTGGATGAAAAAAAATATACTCACCGCAGAAAACGCGTTTACTACTGTGGGCAAAAAAATAGTAAGACTTTTTAATTTACCGTAATTTCTGGCGTATAATCCGCTGCTCAAAGCGTCGTTTTTCGACCCAGAAATTTTATTCAATAATTGTAGTTAAATATTTACAGCGATCTTTTAAGTTACATTTAATAAAATAATATTTCTGGGTCGAAAAACGACTCTTTGAGCTGCGGATTATACGCCGGAAATTACGGTAAATTTCGCGCGAAAACCCATTCGTCGCAATATTTTTTTTCTAGGTTGGTATGACTGTCAGTGACATCTGTGCCAAAGGTCACATTAAAGTAATCTTTAGTGTTTAGTATACGCTTGTGTTTCTGAAGTACAAAAAGTGCTTTTGGCGATTTTTACAATGAGTGAAATAAGAAGTTCCATTAAATTTTGTGTGCGGAATCAAATTTCTGGTGCCGAAACGTTCAGAATGTTGCAAAAGCGCTTTGGTGATAATTGTTTGTTGCGAGCAAGTGTTTTTGATTGGTACAAATTATTCAAAGAGGGTCGAGGTCCAGGACGGCCATCAACATCAACTGATGATCAACACGTCAATAAAATCAAGGAATTGGTGCCTGAGAATCGACGATTAACATTCAGAGACCTTACTGGCATCGTTGGAATATCGGAAGGATCAGTGAAAACCATTTTGAAAGATGCACCGATAATGCACCGTCGCACAGTGTAAGATTTTGCGAATCTACCTGGTCAAAATTCAATTTATTAAAATTACTAATATTAATTAAATAAAATTGCACTTACTATAGATAAAATGATTCTATATTATAGAAAAATATATATTTACTCGTTACATTGTACATTTTACGTCATCATTATTACATTATCATAATCATAATAGAAAGAGTTTTCGTCATTTTCATTTACTGACTTTTACGCAGTGTTATTTCATTCAGTGCAGATTTTTAAAATATACAATACCTAACTTTTACAACAAGAAGGTGGTTTTTTAGTAAATAGTAATTAAGTTATGAGGTACTGCCATCGCTGTCAGTGTCATCATTAATGTTTTCGGCACTGCCCTTTTTTACATCCAATCTATAACCAATATGTCAAAGGCATTCCATAAATCTTATCTGTGCATGTAGTGTCGATAAGCCCCAAGAAAATGTGTGGGCATTACTCGTATATGTTCAAATACATTTCAAATTATTCATAACCTTGGAAGTTGCGTTAAAGTTGTAGCATTTTTGGGTTGCTTTATTTAAAGATAGAATATTGCACACTTTGCCATTTAAAATTGTTTCTTCAAATCTGTGATCTATTTCATTATGTTTGATCATGTAATTCTACTATTGTTTGCACAAGAGCAGTAATTTGATTTGACATTTTCAAATTCTTCAGTTACTGACTGATCAGTTTCCTTGGTGAACTTAAATTTTATGGGTGTACAGTAAGAAGTAGATGAAGGGTGTACATTTTGCCATTATATAAGGTTTTAATTATCTTCATTACAACCGTATAGTTTTAAAGGAACCACAGATGGGATTAGAATATTTGAATCTTCAAAGTTGTTTTCATTTGATTTTTGCTTGTATCTACTTTGTCCACCGCTTCCATCGACCCCCCTACCCTCATTTAAAAATCATTGTTATACTTTTTAACACAGACCCTTTTTCTTTAGTAACAATATTTAATATCTGTATTTGTATAATACAAAGTATTTTTATCGTTAAATGTACAATAGACTGTAATTTATCTTCTGCAAATGATTAAGAAAATATGCAGTTTTCTTCGGATGGATAGCACATATTTTTGCATCTTTTACCTACTCATAGGATGGATAAATGTTCAAAACTTTTTGTAACGCAGAGTTTCTACATAATCCCGTATTTTCGGCAGCTTAATTTCATAGTGGTTATTAAAACCAACGCTTCTTCAAGAGAATATTTAAATATCGGGTATCTGGCTTTTTGAACGATTTTTTTTTAATTTTGTTGCTTTTCTAGGGCTTACAGATATTTACTTTAACATACCCGTGGTATCTTTCGTCCAAATTGTCTTACTTTTAAACACGTGGCATGTGTGAGTTCATTTAGTGAGTGTTCTGAGAAGAATGGATAAACCTTTTTTTTCCGATTTCGGTCCACTTGAACAAAATTTTCTTTGGACGTCCAACTTTTTTCACGTAGTCATTATTACTTCTGTCTGGTATATGCAGATTACTTATTGTTATATTCGAATCAAACCATCTCTTATTTTTCTTTAAAAAACGTTCTTTATGCGATGGCAACTTCTCCATCTTCGATTAATGTCAATCATAAACGAATGGCTCAGCCGCTTAATCTGGTCTAACATAACATATGAGCAATGTTGAAGTTTATATTTGTGTAATACATTGTCTATCAAGATATTTTTGGAATTAACTGGCAATGACTTATGTCCAGTAACATAATTTATAAATATCTCATGGAATTCTCTTTTCGAAATTAACGCTTCAATACCTGTAAAAAATTACTTATATTCAAAAGTTGCAAATAGTTGCAGCTGAAATTGATTTATTTTATATGAATATGCATAAATAATTACAAAAAAATTACCTTACAATGTACCAGAGTGTAAAAAACAATTGGCAGCTTTTTTAATTTATCATATGCTATTAAATTTTCAAATAATTTACATATAAACTTACAAGTTTATTTTTAAGAAGTAGCACTTTTAAATAACTATCATAATTGTAAAATACAAAGTAAATACTTTGTTGTAACGATTCCATACAATTATAAAACAATATTTACAAAATAAGTATATTTTTAGCCATAAATATCATTTGCAATTACATCTACAACAATCGACGCTCTAAAAAGGTTTACAGAAAGCTTGGTTTTGAGCCAACTTCTGATGGTGTTGTTGTGGAGTAAAACCGCTTTCACTTTATCTCTTTACTCTTCAATGTGTTAGATGTAATTTAAAATGTCTAAAACTGAAATTATTTAAAATCGATTTTCTGATTTTTTCCCCGCTAGATTTGCGAAATCTTACACTGTGCGTCGCATACTGCATTAATTCTTCGTGCGTTTTTTGCCAAATTTTCAACCAATATCGTGCCGCAACCACCGTATTCGTCTGATTTAGCTCCGTGTGACTTCTGGCTATTCAGCAAACTCAAACGACCGCTCCGGGGAAACCGTTTTGAGTCAATTGAAGACATTAAACGTGAATCGCTACGCGCATTGAAGGCTATTCCGGAAATTGACTTTAACAACTGTTCCGAGGATTGGAAGAAACGTTGGCACGAGTGTATTGGGGCCAGGGGGGATTACTTTGAGGGGGACGAAATAGATTTGGAAGAATAAATTAAGAATTTTAAAATTATGAACAAAGTCTTACTATTTTTTGCCCACAGTAGTATGTCCAAGAGATACGGTATTTTTCATGTCGAAGAAATTTTAGCCAATGATTGTTGATTTATATCGAACTATCATACTACCACATAGTGGTTTTCGAAATTAATTTAAACTTTGCTGTACAATATTATAGCCACAATGAGTTTTAAATTAATTCTGTTTCAAAGGTATTTATTTTCATAATGTTAAAATGACTTAGGACCATTATAGCATGAACTAAATGCATTTTTAATTGTGTTTTCAATGAAGTTCTTAATTACTTTTGTATAGATTTAAAAAAATGTAAATTAGCTATATTAAAATGATTTATGATAGTGCTCATTTTGGAAAGAATTGGTGAAAACTATGGCGGGTGAGCAAAGCGAGCTGGGATCAAGTAGCAGTTCCAATGTGAATTGCATTGAAATTCATGGGGGCTGGCGAGCAGGAGGCTGAGCCCCATAGTAAAAAATATAAATTGATTACTCAAATCTTTTACTGCTGTTTCCGATAACAGTTCTATCTATGACATGATTGTTGCTTGCTGTGATAATATTAATATGAATAATTTAAAGTTTAATGAATGCAAAATAGTTCTATTTTGTAACATTTCTAAATATTTTTAATTTCTTTTGTAAATATTTCTATTTCTAATTATTACACCTTATCTTAATTTGATTTTAGAAAATATTTGTAGTTTACAAAAAATGAAATAATGTATTGACATACCATCTTTCAAGTCCACAACATTATACTTTAAACCCATTTCGTTTCTTACTTTTCTATAAAAGAATTTTTAGATTGATACATTATTTACATACTTTGGACAAAAAAAAAACATTTGAAAATGTATGTAAAAAGCGATAATTTGGCTGACATATCGTCGAAGTAGAATAAACATTAACCAAACAAGATTATATATTTTTTTTTTCTAATGATACAAGGCTCAAATATTTAATTTTCTTTTGCAAAAAGTATGAGTTATTCGAATTCACATTTTAATTAACTTCACCTCTATTAAATCAAATCTAAAATAATATTATACGAATAAAGTATAATAAACATCAACCAAAACAGATGATAATGATACACGGCTCAAACATTCAATTTTCTTTTGCAAAAAGTATGAGTTATTCGAATTCACAATAACTACATTTTAACCCCTTAATCGTCGCGGCCTATAAGTGTAGGATACTTTTTAAAAATTCAGATTGCATTATTACCACCACTTTTTTTAAGTAGAAATATTCGCCTTATTTAATGGACAGATAAAATAATGCCAGAATAAAGCAAAATACACTAATTTAAAAAACTGGTGGGAATGAAACAATCTAAATAAAACTGGCATAGCCTATGCTGCCCGTGAATGTCTCGGGCACGACGATTAAGGGGTTAATTAACTTAACCTCTATTAAAACAAATAAAAAATAAGAGTACGCGAATAAAATCTTAAACCTACAAATCTCCCTCTGAAATATTTGTCTGGGTACGGCCTAGATAATTTGTATTAAAGGCATTAACTATTTATTTTTTTTTTAAATAAGACCCGGTTGTTTGTACAAAAAAAAAAAAAAAAAAAAAAAAAAAAAAAACAAGATTTCATTTATAGCCATCTTATGGCTATATATATCCATTTAAAATTTCAATTAAAGTGCAAATGGTTAATTTATAAAGCGAATTATAAAACACATTAGCGCGGCGACTTGCTCATGGCACCAACGGAGTCACATGTAATGTAAACAGTCTGAGAGTTGAGTTGAGAAGTACTGCTACTGCTTCTTCTTCCGTGGAAAAAAAAATTAATAACAATTATACATTTTTCATTTGTTTTTTGAAAGTAGAAGTGATTTTCATAAAAACTGGAAGTCAGTTCTATTCGGAGAGGGGGGAATTATACATTTAGAAACCACTTCTGTAATTTAATGCTCTAATCATGGGCTCCACCGAAAAGAGGATAGGGGATGGGAGATCCATTGCCCCTGCCAGGATTTTAAAATATAATTAATTAAAATTTCTGTTTCCCTTATTTTGAAAAACATGGTAAAATTTATTCTTTGTAAGTAACTTACAATAAAAGAGGAACTAAGAAATTTTCCGTTAAGGGGGGAGGGGGGGATTGCTCCTCCCTGGATTTAGAAATTTAATTAATTAAAATTTCCTTCACTTCGATTTTGAAAAACATAGTAAAATTTATTCTTTTTGAGTAACTTAAAAAAGAGGAACTAAGAAATTTTCCGATAAGGGGGGGAGGGGGGGGGGATCGTTGCCTCTCCCTGGATTTTGAAATTTAATTAATTAAAAAAAAAATTCTGCGATTTTGAGAGTAACTTAAAATAAAAGAACGAACTAAGAATTTTCCGTTAGGGGGAGGGGGGCATAAGAAAGCCTCTGCTCCTCCCTCGATTTTGAAATTTTATTAACTAAATTTTCGGTTATTCTGATTCAGACATAATAACATTTATTCCTTTCGAGTAACATAAAATAATTACCGTAATTTCCGGCGTATAATCCGCAGCTCAAAGAGTCGTTTTTCGAGCCAGAAATATTATTTTATAAAATGTAACTTAAAAGATCGCTGTAAATATTTAACTATAATTATTGAATAAAATTTCTGGGTCGAAAAACGACTCTTTGAGCTGCGGATTATACGCCGGAAATTACGGTAAACACTAAAAGAAAGAGTGTGACAGAGATTCATTTTTTGTGTGTGCAAGGAAGGTGGGGACTTTCACCCTTAAATCCCCCATAAAAGTGATTTATTTATTATTTTTTAAATTTATGTGTTTAAAATTATCTCAAATTAATTAATCTCAAATTAATTAATCTCAATTCAATTAGGGCAGGGGTGGCCCGTGGAATTCTTCCTCCACGCCCCCGGAGGATTTTGAAATTTAATAAACAAAATTTTCTTTTTCTCCGATTTTGGAAGACATTGTAAAATTTAATCTTTTCGAGTAATTTAAAATAATAAAACACTAAGAGAAAGAGAAACAATTTTTTTTTCGCTAAGAGGGGGTCCCGTAAAACCACTCCCAGAAAATTCCCTCCCGTAAATCCCCCATGAAAGTCAATTTTTAGGTCTGTTTTCGTTTATATGTTTGTGTTTAACAGTTATCTTAAGCGGAGGTTCAGGGGAGTGTTGAACTCAATGCCAGATGGGCAGGGGGCACCCCCATCGGATTTTTAAATTTAATTTACGTAATTTTCTTTTTCGCTGATTTTGAAAGAGACAGTAAAATTTATTATTTTCGAGTATGTGTTTAAAAAGTATCAGAAAAGGAAATTCAGGGAAGTGATGAAATCATAAAAGAGCGGGTGGCAACCCCCCAGATTTTGAAATTTAATTGACATTATTTTCTTTTTCTCCAATTTTTAAATACAGTAAAAAAAAAAATCGAGTAACTTAAAATAATTAAACATTAAGAGAAATAGGAATTATGAATATTCTCGTAGTGTGTGTGGGGGGGAGTGGGGGTCCTCCCCCTAATCACTCATGGCAGTTAATTTTTTGTTCTGTTGTTCTTTTTACTTTTATGTGCAAAAAATTATCTTTAAAGGGGGGTTTTCAGGGCAGTGTTGATTTCGAATTTTGAACAATATTAATTAAAATTTTAACTAACACAATTTTCTTTTTTAAATTTATTCTTTTCGAATAACATAAAATCATTAAACATTGAGAGAAAAAGGATATAATCAACATATTTTTATTTTTTTAAATTATCTTCCCCCCCCCTTTTCCCGTCCCTTCCCCCCTCGCACTATGTGGCCCTGGCTTTTTCCAGTAAAAAGCTATTTGAATATGAGTGAGAAAATTAACCATATCAGGTATATTAAAACACTTAGAAAAAAAATTAATTTTCTGCATGAAAAGCAGTTTTCCTTTTCCTTCAAAATATCTGTAGTGATTTTAGGGAAGATTTTTGAAGTCACTGAAGATAATTTATAGGCCATAAGCTTGATGAAATAAACTTGTATAAAACCTTTAAAAAAACCTTCATATTTCCTACATGAAAAGCTGTTCCTGTTTTTGTTTTTTTTTTCAAAATACCTGTAATGATTTTAAGAAGATCTGCTAAGTCAGTAAAGGTAATTTAAAGGTTATAAGCGTGCTGAAATAATCCTGAATAAAACCTTTAAAAACCTGTAATATTTCCTGAAGGAAACCTGCAATTTTCATTTTTTTTCATAAAACCTGTAGAAACCTTCAAAATACCTTCAAAAATTTTTAAAGGTTTCTTGCTGATTTTTTTACCTGGGACTGAGCAACCTCATACAGTTCTAGAAACTCCGTTAAATTCACCAAAGCTCACTGTTTGGTGTTGCTTTACAGCTGAATCCATCCTTGGACCATTCTTTTTTTTATTACATTACTGTGACAGGACCAGTGACGTGTACCGTTAAAGCAGAAATATATCATGATATGCTGACTAGTTATGTAATTCCACAACTTCAACAGAGACAATGTCTGGATCAGATAATTTTTATGCAGGATGTTGCACCACCACATATTGGTTTAAAAGTACAGCAGCTGTTGCGCCATCACTTCACTGACCAAAGAGTTATCAGTCGTTGTTTTTAGTATGTCTGACCGCCCCGGTTTCCGGATTTAACTCCATGCGATTTTTGGTTCAGGGGTTATTTGAAATCGAAAGTCTATCTTGGGGGAGTAACAAATCTGAGTATCTTAAAAGACAACATAATACATGCAGTAAGGGCTATTCCATGTGACATGTTACGCTCGGTCGTCGAAAATTTTGTACAAAGAATGCAAAGTGTAGTGCAAGAAAACGGTGGTCACATTTAATGTGGTAGAATTCCTCGTCGGGAAAGTGTATACGATGAATAAAACATGGCATTTTATCCAAATTATTAATTTTGTCTGTTTCTGATGTTTTCTTTCAATGTACAGCGCCACATTTCCCCCTATCGGCGGTGATTGGAACTAATATATATATTTTTTTGTTGGAATCTCCATTTATAAAATTTTGTGTCAATCCAATTATTAGAATGAGCTACCGGCGGCTCTGGATAGCGTCAGTTTAAAAAGAAACACCCTGTACTTTACGCTACTGTCGAAAAATGTAACTATTTTTCTATTGAAAAATTGTCCTTATTTAAGGTGATGTTCTAATAATTTGGCCTGAAATTTGCGTTTTTACGATTTTTGTTTTTAGTTACAAAAAGAAAGTGATACCATGTTCGGAATTTTAGCATTTCATTTACTCATATTTCACTTAGATATTTAAACTGTTATACAAAAAATGTGTATAATACGCTTTGTGCGACGGGTGGTACCTACAGGTGAACGGCGTGAACTTCCAATCAAGCAAGTGTTTTTTTTTTCCAGTCAATAACATCAGAAGCAAATTTGGTCGCTATATTATGAAAGGGCAATTAATTCTCTGGAGCTTATACCAACATTTCATTTTAAAAGTTGATTTTTGAGAAAATAGGATTCAATTGAACAAAAACGGTCCTAATTTCGCCTTTTTATAAATCTTTTGAGTGTTCGAAATAATAAAGTTTCCATGAAAATTATACTTTTCGTTCGTATAAGCTCCGGAATAAAAGATTGCTTTTCTTTTAAATGAAATATGCAGGAAGTCAGTCGAATATTTCTCGAGGAATATGGTCCCCCAGTTTCAAAAACATGTTTTGAGAAAAAGAAGTATAAAGTTTTATGATAGCGATATGTTCAATGATCAGCATTACATTTAACGAGCAAAAACTATTGCAAGGAATTGGAATATTACGAAACTGCTTTTCACCAACTATCTACGCACTTAAGGGATTCAAAAACCAGAAAGAAACGAAAATATTGACCCAATGAAATAGACCTTTACCTTAATGTAAACAACTATTTTCGTATAGAAATATTTGCCTGATTTAAACGCATAAATTTCATAGTTAAATAAGGCGATTATTTCTATACGAAAATTGTGGTTTTCAAGCTGAAATTTTAGTGTTTTCTTTCTAAATACATCGGTTGCACGAAAATAAAAATGGAAAGACAAGCGCGGGCCACTTCCGAAAAAAAAATACCCTAATAAAACGAAACTCTTCTAAAAAAATCTGCCACATAAGAAGAACAAGAGAGTTCATGTAGCTTTCTTGAGCAGATTTATATGGCGTAACTATTGCAGACGTCCTAGTATTATTCCGTATATATATTCAGTTAATTTTTTGTAATATGTGGTGGTAATTGAAAATAAAATGAATGGAACATAATATTCTTAAGTGTTAGAAAAATGTTCAAATAGTAATATGTATCTGAAAAAGAAACATTTGCTGCGCATTTAAAAAATTACAGCATAAAAATATACTAAGTATGTCTGGAATCATATTAGATGATCCCTATTTGAGAAATGGTTAAAATTTTCTTTATAGTTATTTGTTTCAAAATGTTGAAAACCTGCTTTTTACTTTTCATTTGGGCGTTAGAAACATTTAAAAATTTTCCATACAATCGTCACGAATTTATGTATTATATGTGCCGAAAAATGTCAGGGCCAAGATTCGAACCTGGGATCTCTAGTCTAAAGCTGCCATGCTCTACCAACTGAGCTATCCCGGTCGAATCTGGAGGGCATAATTCATCCAGTTAACCTTATTGATCATAGCATCTGGTCTGATATTTGAATATGCTCAACAGATTAGATTGCAGGTAATGGAACTCCAGTAAACGCTTTATACGCGATTACACTAGATTAATTTTGACACAATTATTCAGATTGGTAAAGAAATCATAAAATAAATGATTTTTTTACCAATTTGAATAATTGTGTTAAAATTAATCTAGTATATCTCAGTCTTAACACATTAGGGACGGGAAACGATAAATCTCGTTTTCATCCAAGTGTTAGAAAAATGTTGAAAAGGAATAAGTATCTGATAGAGTAAAATTTTTTGTCATTTAAAAAAATAACTGCATAAATATATACTACAGTAAAATCTCCATAACGGACACTCCCGATTTGCGCACACCATTATTTAAACATTAATTTATTTATACACCAGATTTTCAATCCCCATTCCAAAAACTTAACCCATTGTATGTTTCACCTCTGAATCGCAGCCATTCCAAATAGCGGACACTAATTTTGGCGATAAAGGATGAAAAATGATTTTTTATCGAGAAAGAAAATGGGAAAAAAGGTAAAAAGCCTCTAAATATATCAGGGCAATTTGACACAAGTTCTGTGACTACAGATAAATGTAAGGGGTGGCCTATGGAAATCCTTTCCCCACGTCGGAGAAAAAAAGCGTCCCTAATTCGAAGCTTTTGGAATTTCTACTAATTAATGTCTAGATTTACCAATTTCCCCCTTTCCAGAATTCCATAATACACCGTACATCATTTTCTCTTTCTTTTTAAATGCGCCTAAGATAACATCGTTTACAATTGTTTTGAAATTTCATGATAGATAATATGCTGACTATTTTTGTTTCTTTGTGCCCAAACTCAAACAATTATTCGGATAACCTTATAAAGTGTCAAAAAAAAGGGGAAATATATTTTCATTTTAATAAGTTTCGTTCGTAAAATAAAAAATAAATAAATAACTGGATTACATCATTGCATAACATAGAAGAGAGAAAGTCACATGGTATCATATAATCTGAGCAAAAGATAAATAGTCAATGAAAACCTAACGTACGATTTTATTTATTTATTTTTACTTTTTTTATAAAAAAAAAGAATTACTCTATTTTATTTTTTATTTTTTATTAGGAAATTGTTAAGAATTGCATACTTATTTTTTTTGGAATATGAATTAAAGATGCCAAGAAAGCGACGAGTGCAAAGGGGGAGGGGACTATTTCGCAATGTCGCTATTACTGTTTGATTGTTGAGACTTAATTGATACACAAAACACACTATTCAAAGCATCAAATTATATAAACATCATTTTTATCGTTTTCTGAAAATATTGAGTTCTTCGTACTCTGAACTTAGTCTTGTTTTTAATTAATGTTTCGAGAATTGTCTCAAAACGAAAACGATTAACTTTCAAAGAAAAATCTGAATTTGTAAGTGTGTCTGCGAAAGAGAAATTGAGTTTACGGATACTTTACGAACATTTCAAAATAGGTAAAACACCGGTAGGAGAGATTTTACGAAATAAAGAAGTAATAAGGAATTTGTGAATTAATAACTCTAATGACAACATCAAACATGTGAAATTGAGGAAGACTGATTCCATTGAAATTATTTTTATAATTCAGAATTGGTTTACTTCCCTTCGTTCCAAAAACATTCCTATCGTGTGCCTTTGATTCATGGAAAGGCTTTAGAGGTTGCTAAAGAACTCAGATTATAAAATTTTAAGGTTTTCAATGTATTTCTGGAAAAGTTCCTGTCTCGGCACAACATCACTTTGAAAACAATACGTGGAGTTGCAAAATCTGCAGATCTTAAAGAAGTGGGGGATTGGAATTAACGACTGCAATTAATTTGTGAAGGTTTCAGGGTTCGTACGGACTCTTGGAATTTTCAAGGATATAACCAGTATTTTCCTATAGAAAAACTCGCCTTATGTCATTGCGCCATTGCATAAGGTGAGTTTTTCTATAAAACAATACTGGTACAAACACTCAAAATTGTAGGTGTCTCTACGAACCCTGAGGTTGTGAGGAGAGAAACATTTTTAATGCCGATGAAACCAGACGCTTTTACACAATTATTTTCCGAATAAGATTTTGTTTTAAAAAGGATTACTGTATCGGCGAAAAAGTGCCACAAGAGCAATCCACTATTTTATTATGTTGCAAAGTATGAGGAGAATTTGAAATCTTTCTTATAATTGAAAATCTCTGAATCCCAGGTGTTTACCAAAGAACATCCAATTTAATAAATTTGGTATTATGTGGAGAGCTAATAAAAAAGCGTGGGTGACCTGTCCTTTAACGGTCGAATGGTTAACTAACTTCCTTTGATAATATGATTTAAAAATAACAAAGAAAAGTTCTTTTGTTTTTGGACAATACAACTTCTCATCCAAAACATTTGAAAATTTACAATTGTGCTTTTCCCCCTAACACAACTTCCGTATGACAGCCGCTTGATCAAGGCGTAATACACAATTTTAAAGTCTGGTACAAAAAGCTTTTTTACGCAATATTCTTTCAAAGTGAGATTCTATGAATACGCTTGAGAAGTGCCTAATGATCTGTATGCTATAATTTGGATTTCCTCAGCTTTCAAAATCATAAAATCGGAAAACGTGCGACAATGTTTCAGAAAAGAAATCTTTATATTAAAAGGAAATGAGTCACTTATTTCCGACACAGAAGAAGAATTCTTCTTCTTGGAGTGAAGAAAGTGCATTCTCTTCGAAGAAAGCTGACTCTAATAGTGATGATGAAACACATACTAAAACTGGAGATGTTTCCTACAATATCGACAATTTTCAAGAAGTGGCAAAATACCCTGAGCAGTTACATAATTTTTTGCAAAAATGATGATTCAGAAGGATTAACCCTTCTTTGCATAAGTTTTTCTTTTACAATTGTGTTTTTTTTATACATATATTAAATATTAGACACCAGAAATTTTAAGATAGATTTTTAACTTTGTTCAGCAACATAGTTCACGGGAAATTTACTGGATTAATATTTCTATATAAATATAGTGGTGGCGAAGAAGTTGATTTATTTATTAAAAGATAAATACACAGTGATGGAAATTTACATCACTATGCATTTAAGGGTTATAGCTACTGACAGAGTTAAAACTTGACATAGAAAAATAAATTACATGTAATCGCAAGCAAAAGCAGACTTTTGTAGCAGATCTTTTTCTTAAGATTGCAATAAACAGTAGATAAAGGTATGCGTAATTACATTTCAGTTTTATTGCTTAAAGTATAATTTTAATTTCTGATAAGTCAAAGGATATGGGGTATAATTTATTTATTTAAAATATTTACCATAAGGTGAAACGTTTTCTCAGTTCGATTCTTATACAAAGTTTGCGTTGAAAAGAGCTAGCAGACAGTGGTGTAGCCAGAGAGGGGGGGGGGGTAAAAATGCTCCGGAAACCAGTAATATATAGTTTTCTTCGCCTTCAATATCGCAGAAAATTCTCGGATTAGATAAGTCAAGGTATTTTTTATAAAATTAGTGGTATCCATGGCATCTGGACCTCCACCCTGTCTACGCCAGGGCTAGAAGATGTGGCTTCGATCGACCCGTTATCTTTTCAGCATCGTTCAACATTTATCGAAATCATTTTTTATTACTATTTTGTAGTCGTTATCTACACCATGCATTCTAGGAGTTGTAGTCAGCCTAAAAGGTGGGCACACCACTGCTCAACGTATTTTAATAGGTGTTTGGGATGAGAGAGCAAAACGAAGTAACGGTGCGATGCAGTATTGCCAGTACGCTACTTTTGTTTTATTCAGTTTTCTTGATTGCTACCAGATTTTTGAGAAAGTTAACTTTATCTTATTTAACAACAGATTAAATAAGGCAAAAACAAAACGAATCATAACATTTCAAAAAGAGTGGTGCCAATCAAGCAATCTGAATTTTAAAAAAGTAGCCATCTGGCAACACTGGTGCGATGTTTTTCTGTCAACATAGTGCAGACCTAATAGCTCGGGTGAAATTTCTTACAAAACCGCCACACGAAGCACCAAATTGCTCGGATGGTTTTCTTGATTCTTGACAGTAGTTAAACGCCACAAAATCGCTTGCAATATTTACGAGTATGTATTCAGTAAACTTTGTGTTATAAGCGGTGGTAATTTTATTTCTACATTTATTGGATTCAATTTTTTAGTACTGTTTTGTAGCTGTTTTCCACACTATGTATTCTATCCGCGATAGTATAGGGTAAGTCTTGTAATTGTTTTAAAAATCGAAAAAAAAATTGACAAATTTGCACGTTTCAGACACGGGAGATTCAGAAAAACATATTTTTAGAAAAAAAAAATTGTCGTCCATCTGTGTTTCTGTTTGACTGTAAACGCTCTACCTCCCAAACAAATTGAGACAGAGACTTGAAATTTGGTATGTGGTTAGTATGTAATAATGGAAAGAAGCTTATTGAATTTCAATAACCTCGATTATCCGGAACTATTTTTTTCGGACTCTCGAAATATTCGTTCTGATAAAAGGTACATAAAAATTTTCGAAATTGTTTATTTTAAGGAGTGAATATAAAAGACAATAAAAAACATAAATTTTGCATAAAGAATGAATTCTATCGGATAATTAGTTGCCCAGATATTTGTAATCCTATTTTCCACAATCTTCGATTTTTCATGACCCTGTATTTCATCAAAATTGCAATTCAAAGATATATTTTAATTGGAAGTGAAATGCTTAATCCGACGCAATAAGCCGTTAGTTAATATTATTAACATTTCTGGAGTTATAACGATGTTTTTTTACGTAGTTCATTAATAGAACATTTAAAGTTTATGACGTCATCAAGCCACGATTTTATTCGAATTGCGAAGCATTTTATGAGTAGTTTACACATGTTTTATTTTCATATTTTATAATATGCATAACCATGATGGGTAAGTATTAAGGTGGCCCCCAACGACTAGTTTAAATTGAGCGCAAGGTTTTCCTTGAAATATTTAACATTTTTAGATACAATCTTAACGAATTTATACATTATATTAACACTAATGTGTTAATATAATGTATAAAAAGGCATGTATGCGACGGGTAACGATAAATCTCGTTTTCATTAAAAAGAGCATTGACTAAGGGCATAGCTTGTACCTTACAAAAAATGCATCTATATGATGTTGTCCATATTTCTTTAGATTGTAAGATATTTTATATTAAATCCGTACCTTGAAAAATGTTTATTGATGCATAATCTCGAGAAACCTATCAAGGAAACCAATTTACGAAAGACATTCACAAGAGGGAAGAGCTTCTACTGTTTTAAAACCCAAATTTCATGAAAACATACCATCGTCAGTGTAGTAACTTAAAGTAACTTGTTAAAACTGAACCTTAACAAGTGTATATTTTAGAAAAAATATTTTTTAAATAATGTTGACAGTATCGCATATTGTTTTCTCGATGTTTATTGGAACTTTTGTGAAATGATTAAAAACTACAAAACAAGAATTTAAGAAATGGTGATTATTTTTTTTAAATTCTTTGTGAAACAAATGCGTATAAGATGTTGTTTTAGGCGGTTTGAGATTAAGAAAAATGTACTGTGATATCAATAAAAATCAATGTTTTATAAAACTTTGAAGAAATTTTATCTAGGAAGTTTTAAGTTCCTCTATCATTTTTATTAATTAGGTACATTAAAATTCCGATACAAGACGAAATGCTTAAAATATGTACTTTTCTGGGATGTCAAAGGAATTTCAATAAAGTGTTTTTAGTGGTTGTTACATTTGTTTCATTCGATAAAAAAAAAATTGACAATATTTTAATTGTGAAGATCACAAGTTATGAGAAAGTAAAACACACAAATTTGTAATTGAATTTCTTACGAATTAAACGGTGCTTTTTTTTTTCAATGTCATAGGAAGGAGGAGTATAGTCATCGCAAACTCTAACACTAACAATTGGAAATTTTCCTTTAACTACCTGACACATTAACAGAAAAATCGAGCTCATGTGGATTTCTTGACTAGATACAACAACATTACACTCACAGACCTTGTAAAACCGGCACGGTGCACGTTAGTAACGATAACGAAACCCTAATAAATAGAAAACGTTCTTTAACTACGTGCCACACAAACAGAACAAAAGAGCTTATGTGGCTTTCTTGACATTTTAGGAAATGTTTGTGAATATTCGATCTACTAGTGTTTTTCTGCGTCTGTATTCAGTTAATGTTTTGAAATATGTGGGTGTAATTGAAAACAAAAATGGGGCATACTACTCTTCAGTGTTAGAAAAACTTTTAAAAAGGAATATGTATCTGGAAGAGCAACATTTTCTGCGCATTACAAATATACTATAATTATTCTAAGTATGACTAGAATCATATTAAATGATCCATTTGTGAGCAATGGTAAAAAATACTTTATAGTCGTTCCTTTCAAAATGTTGAAATCTTGCTTTTTTTTTTTTTTTTTTTTTTTTTTTTTAATTGGGCACAAGATTTCTCTTGGAACATTTGTCATTTTTACATATAATCTTAACAAATTTATACATTATATATCTCTCTCTTAACAAATTTGCGACGGGTAATGATAAATCTCGTTTTAATTCAGAAAATTTCATTGACTAAAAGCATAGTTTCTACTTTACAAAAAATCCATTTATATGATTTTGGTACATACATTTATTGATTATATAGACATTTTATATTAACCCTCCTTTGCATGAGTTTTTCTTTTACAATTGTGTTTTTTATACATATATTAAATATTAGACACCAGAAATCAAGCCAGATTTTTAACTTTGTTCAGCAACATAATTTATGGGAAATTTACTGGATTAATCTTTCTGTATAAATATAGTGGTGGCGAAGAAGTTGATTTATTTATTAAAAGTTAAATAAAAAGTGATGGAAATTTACATCACTATGCAATTAAGGGTTAAATATGTACATTTTGCGTTACGTCAAACGATAAATTTTGTTGCATAATCTTGAAAACCTATCGAGGAAACTAATTTACGAAATAATTTCAGAAGAGGGAGGATCTTTTACTATTTTAAAACGCAGATTTCATGAAAATATACTGTCGTTAGTGTGATAAAACGGAATCTTAACATGTAGAAAAATTTAAATTTTAAAAAAAGTCGAAAGTATTGCATGTTGTATTTTCAAAGTTCATCCACGCATATTTTTTTACAGATGAATCATTAAACCTATTTAGGTTCAATCTTAAGACATAGGCATTGTCTATAACATCTAAAACAGTCATGTAAAAAATGAAGAACCTTAGAATTCTGATAAACCTCTACTTGAGATAAATCACCTTTACCATTTTAGGGGTAAGTAAATGTGGTTTTGTAATTTTTAATTCGCACCAGAATTGTTTAAAATATTTATATGAAAATATAAAAATGCTATTCTGCCTATTCATTTTTCAAAAGCTTTTTAACCCTTTTAAGGGCGAAGTACTTATTTTACTAAAATGTTGAAATATTTGAATGACACCTGATTTTACGAACAAATCTATTTGAAAAGGATTAAAAGCTTTTCATTGCAAATATTATAAAAGCAAAATTTTATTAATAATTTCTGGGTGCCACTTGGCAGTTTGGAATTAAAAGTAAGCGTTCGTGCCTTGCAAACACCGCCCTTGAAAGGGTTAAAAGTAAAATTTTGGAACAAATCTTGATTAAAATTAATTGGGATAAAATTTATTCTATCGTTCGTCGAAGGGTTACAGCGCTTTCAATTTACCGACATGACACCGAAACATCGTACATGATTGTCGTTATCCGACATCGATGCATGCAAAATGCATTCATATACACTACGCGCTTTTCCACCCATCGATTTGATGACGATTTTGTCGTCATAGTGTATGTGAATACATTTAGCCTGCCAGTGGCGTAGCCAGAGTGGGGGGTCCAGATGCTCTTTATACCACTAATTGTATAATGTTTTCTTTGCCTTGTGTAATCGGAGAAGTTTCTGCGACAATGAAGGAGAAGAAAACTTTACAATTTTACTGGTATCCAAAGCATTTGGACCAGCTCCCCAGCTACGATACTGTTGTCTGATATGTCGGTAACGATATTCGTATACTATTTGTCGGTTACGTGTCAGTAAATGGAAAAGCGCTCTTACAGTCAGTATAGAATAAATCGATACATTTACTTTTATTTGCAGACTATTAACGATAAAATCACACCATATGTGTCATTAGACTCGGAATAATGTCTTCTTTGAGAATATGAATTCAATTTTTTAAATACGGTTTGTCTGCATAGTGAAAAATACAAAAGTCTATTTTTAAATTGTGACAGACACTTTTGATGTAATATTTAAGTTCCTTAGATCAAAACATATATCAAAAACATACAGAATGCAGTAATTGGGAAAAGGAACTGCAAACAACTGCAGAAACAGAACGAAATAATAATATGGAGTAAAACATTCGTACAGAACAGCGCAACTAACGCATACGATTTTCAGTGTGCTGTCCAATGTTTTCAGCTACGAGTTGGAAACGTGAAACCGCATGTTCCACAACAGAGTGAAGAGTATCCACTATGCGTGTGTCTTGCACAAGCTCCTCTCCAGACTTTACTGCATATACAGCGCCATCTGTCGGTGAGATTTTAAGTTCTTTTTTAACCCTGCCTAAAAAATTCCCATTGCTTTGGGAGCATACTGGTGAAATTTCCGGTCATTTGGATCAGTGGTTCTTTCGTTATAGGGTTTGACTTTCACAACTTTAAAAAAAATCACCCTGTACATTGAAACAGCAGTTGAACATCAAAATAATTAACCTTCTATGCATAATCAATTAACCTTCTTATATAGTTCTATATAAAATTTCCGGTTGTTCACTAGACCATTTAATAAACACCATTATTTCCAAAGTCGAATCAACTTCGTGGATATCCTACAACATTACAGTTGAAATATACCAGGAAGATTACTGTTTGTAAATAGTGATATTCAAATAAGAGTCAATTAGGACCGCTAAATTTTATCTACATATATCAGGTACTGACTTTGATGTCCCACATTTACTGTAACGTCAAATAGATACCAAATTCATGAAATGTCTTATAGCATGACATGACCATAGCTGCCACAGCATCTGATTTTTGAGACCACTACCAGGTGTGACTTTGTCACGGTATTTTTACACCACTAAATTTATATAGCAATATTCTTAGTAAGTCATCGCAGAATTTATCGATTAAACAAGAAAAAGATTGCTATATAATTTTAGTGGTGTACAAAATACCGGAACACAATCACCCCTGACACTACTTACGAAAAAATATTCACGAATTTTTAATGTGGAAATGCGACACTTATCTAAGACGAAGATTATTAATCGGAAATAGTGTTACTATATATATAATATATATATTCTTCTTCTTAAGGATAATAGAACCATAGCTGTGAACTTCTTTGCGTTTTTAAGTCGAACAGACATCTTTGAACTAGAAATTGTATTTAATAAATAAAATAATTTATGTACTACATTTTATTAAAGAAATGCAGCACATATTTTAATAATAAATGTTTTGGTCCAGAACATGGTTCTATGATTTAAAAAAGCATAGAAGTTTACAGTTGTAAAAAAAATATCTATAATATTTTCTTATTCCTGAAATTAAAGGGTTCTTTGTATATTTTTTGGATGCTGATTTCGAGAAAAAAATACTTAAATTGTAGCATACTGAGTTTCTTGAAAAACCAAGAATATCTTTGATTTGTAAATTAAAAATATATTCATGGATGTACCGGTCATTTTATGTAAACTCCTGTAGCACACATTAAAATATTACTTCCAAGGAACTTATTGAGTATATAAAGACATTTTACAGGTTTGCACAATTCCTATTTTATGGATAGAAGTGGTTGTATAAGTGTCTAGGGTTGCCAGTCTGTAAATTTTTAGAAATTCAGGGTGCTTGATAGCCACCCACTTTTTTTAAATATTATAATTTGCTTTATTTTCGCATTATTTAAACTGTCATTAATTAAGCGAATATTTCCAGTTAGAAAAAGTGGCGCCAATCAAACAATCGTTTTCAGCACTTTCCAACCTAGTTGTAAAGTGCTTATGACTTCGGTTTGTCTGGCCGTCTGCCGTCTGGCCGTCTGTCCGTGCTCTAACTCCCGTAAATATGCTCGGATTGCTCTGCAATTTTTATATGTTATTGTCGTTATCTATAGCATGTTCCCTATTTCAACGGAAGTGTGTAGCACTTATAGTTTTATTACAGGGACACTCAAAAGAATTCCGTTACATTGCGGTCTATGGGGAAAAATCATTTGCGGTTTATTTAAATAATGTTTCAGTATTTTAAACGCATTGAAATTTATATATATCACAAAGGTGCATTAGAAGAAGATTAATATGGAATAGGGTGTGCATAGCACTTATAGTTACTTTACAGGGACACACAAAAGAATTCTCTACTGTCTGTTAACACTAATTCCTGGAAGTGCGTTTTAAGTTACTAAACGCGATTTTAATTTTAACTCGCTTTTGTCTATTACGTGGTGTGTATAAATTCTGTAGATCATATACAGGGCAGCACAAAAGTTCGCGAACACATTTCCGTTTATATACAGAAACTCCAGAAAGATAATTTTAAACTGTGCTACGCGTTTCCTAACTAAACTAAAATTTAGCATCCTAGCATATACAAATCTATAGATCATATACAGGGCTGAATAAAAGTATTCGGATATTTTTCCGAATATTGTATCTGTTGGAAATTCCTGAAATTATGTTTTTAAATATGTTATGCGTTTTCCAAATTGTTTACTTAGATGTTATCTTTTAGCTTATTAAACGGTATGTTTTGTAAAATTATTTTGGAAGCGTTGGAAAGTGCTACATATTCTATGCTTGACGCATGATTTTTCGTTCTTGTTTTTTTTTAAATTGAATTAGAAGGAATGTCATTGCTGCCAATCGAGTGTTTTTTTATTTAGTTTCAGCGTAGTCTTGGCAGTGGGCTACTTTTTTTATTTTCAGATTGCGTGATTGGAAGCACTTTTTTTAGTATAATTAGCTTTATTTTCGCTTTATTAGTAAATAAGGCGAATATTACGACCAATATCAGAGCTGCCATTTAAGCAGGTTTTTTTCTATGCTCATTGATTGGTTGCTATCACTATTTAAATACAGAATTATTCACGTTATTTAATGAGAGCTTAAATAAGTATAAAGTAAATATTCCTATTTTCTAAAAGTGGCAGTAATCAAACATTCTGAGTAACAGAGAGAAACTCAACATGCAAAACTGTTATATGTTTGATTGTTATATGGCTTGATTGTTGTATGGCTTGATATATGGCTTGATTGTTGTATGGCTTGATAGATGGCTTGATTGTTACCATTTTTTTGAAATAACATTATTTGCCTTGTTTAAAGCCAGCTTATAAATTGCTATTACTACAGCAAATACTATTATTTAAAAAAATCTGTAACAATCAATCAATCTTAAAGAAAATCTGCGCCCAAATGGTAATCCGGCTTGCATTAGATTCATATAATCGTGTTTACTGTGCTTGTAGTGATAATATTCTGAAACAAAAAACAGAAGATTACGGAGGGTATTGAAAAGTAAGTTTTCCACGCTTTTGTGGAAGAAGTGAAATCCACAAAACAGCTATAAAAAGATGATTTAATTTTCAATTTTTTCTACAAGAAATGTGGAAATTATTTTGACTTCAGCGGAAAATATTTGAGATTCAGACAAATTTGCAATGATATCTCTAAAAAATCAAAGTTTTATAAAACAATGATGAATACATGTTTATTAACATAGTTTTCCAAATCCCTATCAAGTTTATTGCGTAGGCTTATTAAAATTTCGATACGAGATGAAACGCTAAATGTATATACTTTTCAGGTCTTTTTACGGTCCTAATTTTTAAATATAAGTCAAATAAGGAGTTAGAAGAGGGTGCTACGTTTGAAAAAAATTAAAATGTGCAATATTTTAAATATTATTAGGACCCCTTATGACAAAGTAAAACACGTACATTTAAAATGAATTTGCTACGAATAAAAACGAGGCTTTTATTCATATTTTAATTTGAACGACATTAATATAAATCGCCTTTATTTCTATTATAAATATTTTTTACATACTGTACGTCAGTGCCGCAAAACTACCACTATTTTTGTATAGAAAATTTGCCTTACTTAATGACAGAATATCTGCGATTTATAAAGGGAAAGATATTTTATTCCAAAATAATTGGGACAACCTCTGATATTAAAGGGAAGCTTTATTTTCCTAAATAGAATTTCTGGTTCAAAATGTATTTATTCTTGTTGCCGGAGCAACACAGAGTTTTAAGCGGGAGAATGTCTGATGCCAAACTTTAATCCAAGTAAATTACAAATGATAAATTAATTTAAAACAATTGTACTAATTTTAACTCCAAAAATATTAAAAGCTGCTTTGTGGTATTTTTTAAATAGCTAATTTTTCTTTTAATTTTTTGATGAATAAAAGCTCCAATTTGTTCGATTTCTGCATTCTGATTTTCTAAACATTTTGCAATGATACCCCATAACATCAATATTTTATAAAACGTCGAATAATACATGTTTAACAACGTAATATTTAAATTACCCATTTGCTGTTATTAAAAAATCTCATTGCCAGTGGCGTAGCGTCAGGGGGGGGGGCACGATCATTTTACTACCAGTATAATTATATACTACATTTAGCTTTATTTAATCTTTGGACGGTATGAATTAAATATGACCAAATACAGTATATAAAATTACTGGTAGTAAAGTGGTCCGTGCCCCCCCTTGACGCTACGCCTCTGCTCATTGCGATTTCGGCACAAGATGTAATGTTTATTTTATATACATTTATGGGCTTATTCAGGGAAATATGAATAAAGAGGAGTTGTGATATCCTCAAAACGGGGAAGCTTCAACTGTTACCGGTTCCCAAAATGGCTGATTAAAACCAGGGCAAGCCCACCAGTAAATTTGAATAAAAATTATCTCCCTATTGATTCGACTTATTCATGCAAAAGTTCGGTCACAGTTAAGAAAAAAATATCCATTTGTTTTTACTGGTGGAAGTTTACTAAGGCGGTAGAAGACTGAGTGGTAACACTATACAGGGTGTCCATAAAAGAACTCCGGGTTTTAAAAAAATCATACCGAGTTAACGGTATGAGTTAGGTCAGATCAGTTAATTTAGAAGAAATAAGTAGCTCTTCAAATTTTATCCACATCAGTTTCACTTTTTTTTTCAACACTAGATAGCGCTGAGTCATTGACCTTAGAGTAACGTCGCAGACGATCATTCCATCATTCCACTCAGTTAATGCAGTGCGATGGCGACGCCACAACAAAAGGCTCAGTGCGTTATATGGCTCATACAAACTGGATCTGTTACAATTGTACAGCGTAACGTTTGGCGCGAGTATGGTTGTAATGCGCCTACGTAAAAAAAAACATTCGTCAGTGACTACGTGCTTTGAAAGAAACGGTAAGTTTGTTATTAGACTTTTTTCTGGGGACATGTCAATAACCTTGTTTACGCTGAGAAAATTGAAGATATAAACCATCTCAGGCCAAGGATAATCAAATGTGTGCTAATCATCACTCCAGACATGTTGGCCAGGACATGGGAAGAGTTTGAGTACCGTTAGGACGTGTGCTGTGCCACAAACGGGGCACACATTGAAATCTATGAAATGGTAAAAATCTTGATAAATGTACCTTTAAGTACATATATATAACATTAACCTAATTTTGTAATTGAAATAAAAAATTTTTATTCAAAACCCCTGAGTTATGATGACCCCTTTATGAACACCCTGTAATATGACAACATAAACAATTCTCCAGTCACTGTCAGTGAAAAAAATTGTAATGCGGCCGAAGCAAATTTCCACCAGTAAAAACGAATATAAAGTTTTGCTTTGTTTATAACAGAAATTTTGCATGATTAATGTTTTTTTAAAAAGGCAAAATTCTATTTTCAAAACTGTAAGAAGTTTGCTGAAGCGTTAACCCTACAGTGCATGAATGTTTCTTTTAGAATTGTGTTTTTTGCTATACTTCTATTAAGAATTAGACACCAGAAATTTTAAGATAGATTTTTAACTTTATTTAGTGGCATATTTATGTTATTTTTAGAGGATTAATATTTCTATATAAATATAGTAGTTGCGTTGAACTTGATTTATTTATTAAAAGTTAAATAAAAAGTGTTGCCAGATGGATACACTGTGCATTTAAGGGTTAATATGGCCCTGTTGATCGGACGTAAACAAATAACAGCCACCATCTTGTGACTAGATCCTCAGTTATTTCACTGGTAACTTGTAGACTCTACAATATATGTCTTCTATATGTTATCTGTGTGAGGGTGCTTTTCTCCATAGCTGTAGTTGGACCCTTCAAATTTGCAAACTGTAGATGGTAAGAAACAATCACGTAGGGAGGAAAATTCAGGGAACTTCATTATCAGGATTGTCATGATTGATTTTAAGCTTGTCTTCGTTAAATGTCAATTTTCGATCACAATGATTCTGCCCCTCACAATCCTCTTATCTCGTTAGGATTGAATTTGAAACTCTGCATTACTATGGGATTCCGAGTCGCCTAGGTGTACTCCACTCCTCCTAGAAGTTTTCTCCCCCAGTTTTGAATCACCAAGTTTATTCTTCTTAAGACTGATAAAACCATGGGTGCCAAATTCTTCAGTT
The DNA here is from genome assembly GCA_963931845.1 of Maratus michaelseni. Lineage (NCBI taxonomy): Eukaryota > Metazoa > Arthropoda > Arachnida > Araneae > Salticidae > Maratus > Maratus michaelseni. Next base: position 62,282,268 of record OZ007586.1, on the reverse strand, counting down.
CTTTTCAAGTAAAAAAAAAAAATCTTTTTGAACCAGAAATTTTACTTAATAAATAAAATAAAATATGTTATTCAATGTCTTCAATAAACGCTGTACATGTTTTATGAAATAAACGTTTGGTTCAAAACAAAGCCATTAAATAATAAGCCCAGTCAGATAAATGGGAAACTTTTCGCAAGTTGAAAATAGCGCCATCTAGCGGTTGGGAGTGCTGCATTCGGTACCAAGAATATTTTAATTAAAATTTTGCTTCTAAAATTAAAGCTTAAAATAAGGAGTTCATACTTTCTAAGAAAGTCGTTTGTAAATTCCGATGTCAGTCAGTAATTTCACATTTTACGAACATAATTTGTCTGTGCCGGAAAGGGTTAATTGCATAGTGATGTAAATTTCCATCACTTTTTATTTAACTTTTAATAAATAAATCAACTTCTTTGCCACCACTATATTTATATAGAAATATTAATCCAGTAAATTTCCACATTTTTTTTTTCATTATAGTTTTAGCTTTAATGTAAAAGATCCCAATAATTAGCAAGCTTTTAAAGGAAGTGCAAAAACAAAACATCGATAAAAATCGTATAAAATATCGATATAAATAAATCGTATCGCTTCTCTGCGACCCACTTCTGTTTTGTCCTCCTTCCGCAGCACAGGTTTGGCGCTAGTGTGTCGCTAACAAATTTAACACTATCTGACTGGGCTTATTATTTAATGGCTTTGGTTCAAAACATATTTCCATGTTTTGAAAAAGCGTAGACGTTAACAGCTATGAATAAATGCTTCGAAAGCTTTTTTATTGATATTAAAAGGTGCTTTTTACATTTACAAGTTCTTAAAATGCAAATATTACTACTTGAAAAACGTGGTGTCGGTCATGAAATTTAAATAGGAAAGTAGCGGACAGGTTATAATAAATTAAGAGCTGCCAGTTGAGTTAATTTTATTGTATTAGTCTTATTGCTTGATTGCTACCATTTTTTTAAATAGAATAATTCGCCTTAAATATTTACTTATTAAATAATGCGATTAACAATTGAATAAGGCAAATAATACTGTTTTATAAAATTGTTTGTAATCAAGCATTATAAAAAAAAACTTCAAAACTCCTCAGATTGCTTGACTGTTAAGGTTTTTTGGGAATCATATTTTTCTACTTGTTTAAAAACAGATTATATAGTACTGTTACAAAAAGGAATGTTATCATTTCGGAAAAGTGGTAGCAATTTAAGCAATCTGAATAGAAAAAAATTAGCCTAACAGGTAACACAGACTTGCATTCAATACTGCTAATCGTGTATGCTGTTTGTGAAGAAATTGTTCTGCAAAATTAACAACTGATGATAACGGATTATATTCAAATATATTAGTTTTACTGGAAAGGTCTGTCGTATTTTAATACTTAATTTTAATAAATTTATATCAGTAAAATATTAATAAAATTAATAATAATAATTATTACCAGATAATTTTATTATACCTGCTTGATTTCAATTCATAGGTAAAATTATCAGATATTAAAATGATATCGATATTTAAGTTATTAAAATACGACAGAACTATTGCATGAACCTAATATATTTTGCATACATTTTTGGAATGATTGAAAGCCGCAAAATAGCTATAAAAAAACTGCTGTTTTTTTTAATACTTTGTGGAAAAAATGCTGAAAATATATTGATTTTAGCGATTTGAGATTATTTCTAAAATTCAGCGTTTACTCGAACATTGAACCATATATGTTATTTAAATAGTTTTCCATCTCCTTTTCATTTAGTTTAAATAGGTTAACATAATTTCGACGAAATATTAAGCGCTTAACCCTTTCCGGCACAGACAAATTCGGTTCGTAAAATGCGAAATTACTGACTGACACCGGAATTTACAAACAACTTTTTTAGAAAATAAGAATTCCTTATTTTAAGCTCTCATTATAGAAGCAAAATTTTATTAACATATTCTTTGTGCAGAATACAAGTTTGGAATCAAAATTAGGTGTGCCCGGGGTGGGACCACTGTGCCGGAAAGGGTTAAACTACATACTTTTCCGGTCTTAGTTCCTCAAAGGAACTCAAATGAAATGTTAAAAGTCGCTGTTACATTTGATGCATTTGAAAAATGAAACTTGGCATTGTTTTGAATAAAAAGGCGACCAAATTTTGCCAAAATAATAAATGTATATCTGTAATGAATGTCATACGAATTACCTATATTTCAGAAGCAAAGCATTTCTATATCAAAAATGTTGAAACGACTGGATGACACCAGTAATTAGGAATAAATTTTATTGTAAACAACAACAAAAAAATTTCTCGTCACGTTCATAATAAAAGAAAAATATTGATTCGTAATTTCTGTTGCCTTTCCGGCATTTTGTGATTAAAATTAAAAAATGGAACACCGCTCTTCATATTGTTAACCCTCTCACTGACAAGCCACGTTTATACGTTCACTAAACTCCAGGTTTCAATTCAATACAAGCATATTTTAAATTAATATAATTGTACGCATATAATGCAGTTGCAATACATTGAGTAATAATTGATACCCTCAAAGTTTACATTCATATAAATAATTAAGTGTTTTATATAATTTTGAAATAATCACCTTTTTAAGGATTGAAAAGATAATACAGATAAAACATTATTACAATTTAGCCCTTTTGCTGGACAGTCAAAGGGTTTTAAAACGGTCCTTTTATTCTTATTTTAATTATTAACAGAATCTATATTCATCGCCTGTTTTTCTCATTTGAGATACTCTACATCAGGTCCGTAGAACTGCCACTACAGAAATTTTGTATAGAGAAAATTACCTATTTAATGACAAAATTCGCGATTCATAAAGGTGAAGATTTTTGTTCGAAAATAGTGGTCAGGCTAAAAGGTTGCTGCACACCACTGCACCTCTGTACTCCTAATAAGTGCTTGGGATGCTGAAACAGAATGGAGCAATGACGAAGTGTTTTTCTGTTCGGGGTGTTCTTGTTGTGCGGGGAGACCGCACAACAAGACTTACAATCTTACAACAAATCGCCACACATAGAACCATAGAGCTCAGGTGGTTTTCTTGATCGACAGATATACGCCAATACACACAATTCAGCCTCCATTATCTACGAGTATGTTTTCAGTATTTTTTTCGTAATAAGTGGTAGTAACTGAATATAAATGGGGAAATTTAAAAACAATTCGAATTTCAAGGAATATGTGTATGAAAGACAAACATTTTTCGCGAATTTTAAAACAAACAGGATAAAAATGCTACAATTAACCTAGTTATGGCTAGAACCTTATTAGATGATCCCTCTGTAAGCAATGATTAAAATAATATTTTAAATTCGTTTGTTTAAAAATGATTAAAATGTGCTTCTTTTAAATTGCGCGAAAGGTTCCTCTTGAACCATTTAATATTGTTTACATGCAATATTAACGAATGTAGAGATTAAATCTTTCTTTTAAGAATGAACCTAAACACGAGTGTATTTTCGAAAAAAATAAATTTGTGAGTAAAGAAGTCAAATTTTTTTTTATAAAGAAAATATGATATTCAAAATCCGTAACACTTTTAACGCACGTATTTAAACATATAGTTATGAAAAAAGTATTCTTAGGCATTAAATTATCATTTTATAATGCAACACATAATTTTTCTGAAGGTATATTTTAAGGAATTCAATTAAAAGATTTCTAACATAAGTAATTTAATTATTATTCATTAATTTTTTTAACAACTATGTATGAATACATCTTCACTCTTTCCATTACCAAATGTTGTTTTTCCAGTTTCCTACCAAACTTATAGAAGATACAATTATTGTGTAAGCTCAATTTCAATTGTTCCTTTCACTCACCTTTTAAAATGATATATTTATAAATGATTTTCAGATAGATCATTGAAATTTAAAACATAACCTGTTATCATCTCGAATTTAAGGGTCGACTTATACTTGAGCACATACGGTAATTTTGTGCAACGTAATTTTACACATACAAATTGAGCACATACGGTAATTTTTTTACAGATTTTTAAACACGCCTCACATTAAATTAACTTTAATTCGTGTAAAAAAATAACTCACATAGTAAGACTAAAAACGTACTTTCAGATATTACCAACCATAGACGACATTGTATCCAGTTCTTTTCATAGCCCTGTGTGTACCAGATTTTTAATATTCTTCAAACATATCTTAGTATATGAAATGTAATTCAACAGGAAATTGCATAGCTGAAATAAAAACATATATTTACAATTCATGCTCATACACAGCAATGCTTGCAAATTATTTTGTATAGACCTGTATACGATGGTATAGATTATATACACACCACGAAGTGTGCAAAAATTTAGGTAAACTTAAAAACGTATGCCACAACAGAAAACGAACTTCCAGCATTTATTGCTCATAGACACTACTGTAATCGAAACATTTTGTGTGTTCCTGTGAATAATTGAAAATTTTTGTGAAAACATATTCTACAGTAAACATCTTGTAGTGTGCCTAAATCATGTATATAAATTTTATTCTGCTTAATTAATGTAATAACATTAAATTTCTCTGCAAACAACTTCTCCCCCATAGATCATGATGTATCGGGATTTTTTTTTTGGTTTTCTGTAAACGAAATATAAATGCTAAACACTCAATTTTTCAAAAGCGAACATGCCATAGTCAACTTCAATAACGTCTATCAATTACATGAAAATTCGCCTAAATTTACAGAGTTAGTCTACGTAGAGACGAAAGAAAGAGAAACTTAAGTCATAAATATTTTTCAATTATGATGTTAAGTACCAAAAATGGAATTTTACAAGTTTCTGACACAATGTAAACTGGAGACGTTACCTCTTCGTTACTAATACTTGATTACATAACGACAATTATTTATCTTATGAATATGTAACATTACCTTGGTGACATTATCTATAGAATCGGAAACAAAATTGTTTTAAAATGGATTAAAAATGGAATACATCTATACACCATCGGCCGATTTTTTCGAAAATCTATAGAATTCTTGCGACAGTGATAAATAATATTCATAGTAAATGGGAATGCAATCGGAAGTGCCGTTTAAGAGTTATTGTGTTCACATATACGCACAAATCATGATTACCATAATTTACTTACAGTAGGCGTTCAGGAAGTAAAAAAATAATAAAGGGACAACTGGGGCTATTTAAACATGCAGGAGTTTTGATGAATTAGATACCAAATTTTAAACCAAATAAACCTCAAATGATAAAATAAAGTTAAAACTCTGTACTCATTTTAACAATAATATTAAAATCTGTTTTATGGAATTATTTAAATATATGTTTCATCATTTATATTCTTTGACGAATTACAATTCAAAATTTATAAGATTTACGCCGTGGTGTTCTTAAAATTTTACCATGGTCCGTAAAAAACCAATGTTTTATAAAACGTTGAATAATATATCGTCGCTACCATGTTAAACTATCGAATGGGAAAAAATGCATTTTTCATTAATTTTTAAAAGGGGCCATTTTTCACCACTAAATATTAATAGTACTTTACCAGGGTTGCAAGTTTGACCTCTTTGTATTCAGAAATTCTGAATCCATACCAGAAATTTGAAATTGCATTTTTTGCCTTATTTAATGACAGACATTTCGTGATCACTTAAAGTAAAATTTATTTTGTTAAAATTTCCGGTATAAATTTGGCATCTCCATATAAAAAAAGGCCAAACTTGCAACCCTTCTTGGCAGAAATTTTATTAATATACTTACTAGGCGAAAAATTCTAATAAAATTTAGTGGTGAAAATCGGCCAATTTTTAAAAATGAAAAATGCATTTTTCACAATTGATAGTTTTACACGGTAGCGACGATATGTTAAACAACGTAGTACTTAATTTCGCGTTACTAAATAAACTGATTGCAATGTTGCCACAAAATGTTAAATATATTTACGAATATGGGATGATTTGATCAAAGTAACGGAACTAAAGTATCAAATGGGCTGGTTACCATTTTAAAAATGTAACTCGATAAACTTTCAATATACAGGGTGTTCCGTTAAAGGGGTCCAATATTAATAGGGGTAATAGAGGAGATCACATGGAGCATAAATCAGTATATAAAGCCTTGTCGGATCTCAATAGTTTTCAAGTTACAGCAAATAGAATGAAAATTCGGAAAATTGTAAAAGAACCGTCATTGCTAAACTATCGATAACGCTACATAAAAACGAAGCACATATTTAGAAAGAGCAGAAAAAAACCTACAAAATGACATCAATTGTATTAAAATAGCAATATTTATTGACGAGTTACAAGCCCTGAAACAGTGAAAAAAGTACGAAATCCAATATACATCAAAATAGTTAATCGTTAATTCCAAAAAGACAACTCTAGCTACAACAAGGAAAATGTAGTAAAATTTGGTCCATTCCGAAAACTTTCGAAAAAGCTTACAATGAACCATATCGGTTTAATTGTGTGAGAGAAATTAATCAGTTTCTTAGTTACAACTCCGCTTTCTTTGACACTAGCAAAGGTTAAACTCCGCCCATCACGATTGGAAACACCGCCTTTTTAATTACTCTCAACTATACATTTTCGATCATGCTTCTTCTGAGATGCAACATTTTTAATTATTCAAGAGTTGAATGAACCAAAATAACTTTACAATAATAGTCTACATTTTAAAGTGGTCTTTTATTGATATAAAGCTTAAGTTAAATTCCTTAAAATTAAACTGGTGGTGAAAATTCGGAAATAATTAAAAATATTGCGATTTGTAACTATGCAAGAAGTTTCAGTACATGTTTTACATGGACAATTATTGTATGTATATGTGCATCATAATTTATGATAGGAAATAATAATAACAAATAGCATAATAATTTTATTAATTATAAATTTAAAAAAGACACTAAATTTTAAATTAATTCATACAAACTTTGTAATTTACAATTTGAGTACACCACAGTCTGTGACTTACAAAATACTGTGCCAAAAAGTGTTGAAAATAAAAGAAAAATGACAAATAAAGAATTACATTCCACGTACTTTATGACATATGTGAAGCATAGTCTTCTGGCCTGCGCTGCACAGTTCAATGTCGGAAGGCAGACGAACGGACATTATTATAATAGGTGTTCGAAGTTGCGCCCATTAACAGAATCGCACAGCCGACAGCGACGTCGTAAAGATTGGCGAACACGCCGAAAAACTCCGACGGAGTTGGGAATGTCTCCTGCAGCGACAACGATTCGCGCTAGTAAATCCTCCGGTGTATCCACAGGCGTTTCATACACCAGCGATTTAAGGTGTCCCCAAACAAAAAAGTCTAACGGATTGAGGTCTGGAGAGCGTGCAGGCCAAGCAACAGGTCCACTGCGTCCAATCCATTTCCCAGGATATGTTGAATTGAGGTGATTGCGAACACCTATGAAAAAATGTGCCAGTGCGCCAACGTGCATAAACCACATATTGTGGCGCAATGTTGCTGGCACATTTTGCAGTAACTGCGGTAAGATATCCCGTAGGAAAACCAAGTACGTACTGCCATTGAGTACATCTGGGAGTAAATATGGTCCTATGAGATAACCGCCGAGGACACCTGCCCATATGTTCACACTGAACTTTTGTTGTGCGTTCGACGGGAAAACAGTGTGCGGATTTGTATATGACCATGTGTGCATATTGTGCGTGTTTACCACGCCCTCTCTCGTAAATGTTGCTTCATCAGTAAATAAAATATTTTCCAGAAATTGTGGATTATTTTCTGTTACATTAAGCAACCAGCGTACGAATTCTGTCCGCTGAGCACAATCTGTTACTGATAACAGTTGTACCCGCTGCACATGAAAGGGGTGCATGTTTTCTGCACGCAGAACACGCCACACACTTTGGTGAGAAACACCGACTTCAGACGCAGCAGCTCGTGTACTCGTGGAGGGGTTATCTTTAAAAATATTCAGTACATCTTCTTCCATTGCAGGTGTTCGTACATGTCGAGGTTTCCCTGCATCAATGCTTGCTGTATTAAACGATCCAGTCTCCCGTAATCGTCTATCGATTTTTATGAAGAGTTTCGAACTTGGGCAACGTCTCCTTGGAAATTGCTCACGGTACATGCGCTGTGCTAGACATGCATTTCCATGAGCTTGCCCGTACATCTGATGTATGTCCGCATATTCTTAGTTAGAGTATTCCGGCATAATTATTATACATCAACTTACTACAATCCCACTTACAACAGCCTCCCTTTAACATAACGCCCACTGATGACTGCTGTTTTATTACACTTTTCTTCCTATACACATAGAAAATTTGCATAAAAAGTACTTCTTCTTCATCATCCTGAAAGTTCATGGAGGAAACGCAGCAGTCACCGAGTTTGCTTTAAGACAAGGCGAGAGCTGCACAATATGTCATTCACTTGACCAGACTGAATAATGAAAGGGTATTGATAGAGGTTGATCAGAAATGTATAATTGAAAGATATTAAAACGGGGTGTTTACAATCGTCATGGGTGGAGTTTCGCTCTTTCCGAGCGTGCAACAGTACAGAGTTGTAACTAGGGAACTGCTTGATTTCTCCCATACAATTAAACTGATATGGTTTATTGTCAGCTTCTTCGAAAGCTTTCGGAATGGACCAAATTTTATAACATTTTCCTTGATGTAGGTAGAGTTGCATTTTTGGAATTAACGATTCACTATTTTGCTAAATATTTGATTTTGTATTTGTTCACTGTTTCAGAGCTTGTAACTCGCCATTAATTCTCAATATTCTAAAACAACTTATGTCATTTCGTAGGATTTTTTCTGCTCTTTCTAAATATGTGCTTCGTTTTTATGTAGCATTATCGATAGTTTAGCAATGAGGGTTTTTTTACAAATTTCCGATTTTTCATTCTATTTGCTGTAACTTGAAAATTATTGAGATCCGGCCAGGCATTATATACTGATTTATGCTCCGTGTGATCTCCTCTATTACCCCTATTAATATTGGACCCCTTTAACGGAACACCCTGTATAGACGACACTTTATGTCAAAATGAAACACGATATAATCACTGCCCCCTGAAAATTAGGCCTGAGCGCCGACACAGAAATGGCGGCTGTCGCAGGCGGATTTTGTAAAGCGTTTGTACACTGCCCTGAATTTACACACCTGTATTTTCTAAAAGATTTCATTGACTTATTTATTCTAAACAATATAAGGAGAAGAAATCTTTTAGAAAATATTGGTGTTCAAATTTGAGAGACCGTCCAAATGCCAAAAAAAAATTCGCCTGTGATAGCCTCCATTTTTGTGTGAGCACGCAGGCCTTATATTCAGGGGGTGGTGGTATAATAATGAATCTGATTCAAATTAAATCGACAATTTCTTTAATCAGAATGGAAATATAGCCATCTTTCGGATTTGTTTTCATTTTCGATAATCTATGAAATGTATGAGGATAGAAAAAAAAACGTGAGTGCGAGTTTCTTTTATGACTATAAGTATAACATAATAATGGAAAAAAACAGGCATCAATTTCCCTTTTCAGGGGTAAAGTAATTCTGTTGCTAAAATGTTGAAATGTTATCAGAATTGAAGAACGAATTTATTTGAAACTAAATAAAGATTTTTATCCACGAACATTGCAATTCAAAATTTCATGAACCCCTTAACAGTTTCGTTTATTTGATTTATATCACTTTTACGTACAAAAATATCTGCTTCACGTAATCAAAAAATGTTTGCCAATTAGTACTAAAGCGAAGATTTCATTAAAAAATTAGTGGCATCTAAAAGCTTTTATTTACGTAGCAAACAAACTCTTCGTGCCCGAGTGGTGTTCGGGCAAAACTGCCAATGGATAAAAACATTTCACTACCAATTAGAAATATGAAATTAAAATTAAATGGCATGGTTAACATACCGCAGTTCTTGAAATGGTTAACCAACCGGCGCACGAATATTGTAAAATAGCGCACGTTGCTTTCTTGATCAAAACATTTAAACTAGTGACATAATTGAACAATTTTTATTTCCAACAATTTTAAATTCAGTTATTTTTTTGTAAAACGTGATGGAAACATTAAATTAACTGAATGTTATTTTGAAAGTATTTTATTTTTAATAATTTCTATGTTAGAATATCAGTAAAATTTACAAAGACCACTGTAAATATGAGTAGGATATTTCTTTAAAGAAATATCCTCAGACATACATACATATATATATATATATACATTTCTACTGAAGTAAAACATGAAAATATTCTTATATAAAATTATTTAGCCGTCTTCTATAGTTTTATATAATTATTGCAGGTCTTCCATTAGTCCGTTTTCTGACTACCATTCTTTGCAAAATACAATACTCTAGACAGATTTCCTACAACATTGCAATAATAAGAATATAGCAGGAAGACAACCCCTTAAGAGAAAATTAAACACTTATAATTTACTACGGGGTTACTACGGGTCAGGGAATATTTCAGTCCAGTATGTCCTTAAAGAAAAATTTTTCTAATTTAATCTCGCTAATCTTTCCCCCTTTTGTAGACGAGTTTCTCAATAAGAAAATGCTGGTACTTTCCTCGTAAAATTGCCTGACCGTAGCAACCCTTTATAATTATAATGACTCTCATACTATTTGGAAATAGTGATACTCCCAAAAGTGACAGGTGGGATCCCCAAATTTAATCTATATACAGGGTGATTTTTTTAAAGTTGTGAAAGTAAAACACTATAACAAAAGAACCACTGATCCAAATGACCTGAAATTTCCCCAGTATGCTCCCAAAGCAATGGGTATTTTTTAGGCATGGTTAAAAAAACTTAAAACCACACCGACAGTGCGCTGTAAGGTAGCAGAAACAAAGAATATCGTCTGTTGGCGGAAAACAATGGACGATACTTTGAGAAACCATCTTCCGTATGCCCTCTGTCGTCATTGGGCTTTTTCTTAAATTCTTAAGTGTCCTAAATCTTCTAAGAGCAGTTGTTGTGCTGTCATTACTCTGATAATACAGTTTCACTAACAACGCAAGTTCCGTCAATGGCGCAGTCATTGCGAGCATTTCCGTAGAATAATGAACACGAGATGTGCGAACTTCACGGTCTTATCGCCAATGTGCGTGTGCCGGGCGCAAGTTCGTCTCCCGACTTTACTGCATGTACAGCGCCATCTGTCGGTGTGGTTTTAAGTTTTTTTAACCTGCCTAAAAATTACCCATTGCTTTGGGAGCATACTGGCAGAGGCGTAGTGTCAAGGGGGGGGGGCACGGGTGACTTTACTACCAGTATTTTTATATTCTATATTTGGCCTTATTTATTTCATACCGTTCAAAGATTAAATAAGGCTAAATGTAGTATATAATTATACTGGTAGTAAAATGATCGTGTCCCCCCTGACGCTACGCCACTGCATACTGGTGAAATTTTAAGGCATTTGGATCAGTGGTTCTTTTGTTATAGAGTTTTACTTTCACAACTTAAAAAAATCACCCTGTATATAACGTATTGACTTTGGTTCTCGACATTTCTCGCTAATATCAAACAAATAAAACATTCTACAAATTCCCCAAATACCTAATTCATGCACAACTTCTTCGTAGGTGACAAAGCTTTCACCACAAGAGGAGATGTTTAACTTGCATACTTTTACGGGCTGATGTATTCAAAGGGACAGAAGTAATATGCGAAAGTTGTCGGTGACATATGAAAAATTAAACTTGGTAATATATTTAATATGTAGACAACCCCTTAAGAGAAAATTAAACACTTATAATTTACTACGGGGTTACAACGGGTCAGGGAATATTTCAGTCCAGTATGTCCTTAAAGAAAAATTCTTCTAATTTAATCTCGCTAATCTTTCCCCCTTTTGTAGACGAGTTTCTCAATAAGAAAACTGGTACTTTCCTCACAAAATTACCTGACCGTAGCAACCCTTTATAATTATAATGACTCTCATACGAAATAAATCGGTGCTTTTATCATTTCTTTCATAAGAAGAAAACATATAGTCATTTTTCGTATTAGTTTTTTTTTATATAATCAACGAAATGTATAGCGATATGGAAAACACAATTAAAAAAATGCGAGTTTACTTAATGAAAATAATGTTTTTTAATAAAAATAATTTGTAATAATTTAACTATAAGAATAACTATCAGATACTATGAGATAACTATGAGATATATGTCTTAAAAATTTGAGCGTAAAACTATAGCTGTTGCTAAAATGTAGAAATGTTTGAATGTTAAAAAAATTTACGAACGAATTGATTTGAAAATAAATATATATTTTCCTTCACGTATATTACAAAAAGAGAAATTTATTAGCCGTTTAACCCTTTCACGCTCAAGGGAAATATTTTTCCCTTCTAATGAAAATCGAGAAAATGCGTCTGAAAATGGACTTGCACCGGAATTTACAAAAAAAAAAAAAATGTTTGTAAATAAGAAAAAGGCTGTATTTCACAGACATATTAAATGGAAAAGATTTTAGCAAAATTCTGGTGCCATTGTGGCGTTTTGGAATTAAAATTAATTGGTTTCATAAACATACCACTTCGTTTATTTACTTTTATGGTCCTTAAGGAAAAATATTTCCCATAAAATTATAGGAAACCTATACACCCTGCTATGTTTTTCTGGTGATATTCTCTTACTTTACACCCACAATAGCTAAAATATTGTAGTGTATTGCCATATTTAGCCTTGGACATCTTATGGTCCTGTAAGGGTTAAGAGTTTAGCATTATAAGAAAGTGGTAAATATGATATACCAACGCCCTTGAAAGAGTTAATCGATAAAAACATCAAAAGGCTGAAACAGTTGAATTTGCGTTATCAACCAAATGTGTAAAAAAAACAAAAAATGTGACAGGTGGACAAATTTAATTCCCAATCAGTATATATTAAATCACGTTCTTGTAAAAAGTGGTGGAAACATAAAATTAAATAATATTATTTTTATAATATTTCATTTTTAATATTTTCTGAAGCGTATGTTAAGAAATTCACAAAATTTCCAAACAACACCAAATGTAAATATGTGCAGGAAAATCCCTTAAAGAAATATCGTCATGCGTATATATTTATATAATCATAAGTCTATATACTACAGAAAAATAACATTAAGATATTTATATTTAAAATAATTTATCCATCCTTTATAATCTTACATAAAATTTCCCTTGTTTCATTAGTCCGTTTTCTGATCACCATTACTTCCAAAGTATAATCTTCTTGCTAGATTTTCTGATATATTACGATAGAAAATAGGTCGAAGATTAGCTGTTTGGAAGGAGTAATTTTTTAAAAAAAGTCCAATGGGACGCCTTAATTTCATCTACGTATTTTATTCCCCACCTTTTTCAGTATCGTCAAACATACCAAATATTTGAAATCCATGAATACTGAATTCAACAGTAATATATTCATACCTGCCGAACCTTTTGATTTTGGAGACCACTATTTCGGAATAGAAGTAATAGAAGTATTCACTTTTTTAATGCAGATATTCTACATATTACAAAAGACGAAATATACTAATAGGTAATAGTGGTACTAAAAATCTTGGCAACGATGAATTATTTTGTATATTATATTCGGGAATCAGTGATGATATATATTCATTATTTTTAATTAAGGCTGATTAAACCATGATATCCAAATTTTCCGCTTTGAAGTGAAATAAACATATTTGAACCAGAAATTTTACTTAACGAATACAATAAAATATGATGTACATTTCATTAAATAAACGCAGCACACATGTAATTAAATGTTTTAGTTTAAAACATGTTTCTGTGATTGTAACAGGTTTACAGTGATATTTTACATGGAATTAAAAGATGGTTGCTATGTATTTTTTATGCTGATGTCGAGAATCACCCTGAAATGCTAGCATGCTGAGTTTCGACAACAACAGATAATATATGCCTGATTTGCAAATTAAAAATTTATTCAATCAGGTATAAGACATTTTATGTAAGGACTTGTTAAATTAAAAGCTAAAATATTATTTCTAAGGAAAGTAATGCGTATGAAATCTTGTTGAAAATGGAAGTTTGCACTCCTTGTATGTGACTCCACAGATTGAACAGGTTGTTTCAGTCTTTCCAATTGGGCGTTATTTTAAAAACTCAGATTCCATACAGTGTTGCCAGTATTCTACTTTTTAAAAATCCAGATTGCTTGATTGCCTCCACTTTTATGAAATAATATATTTCGCCCTATTTTCACTTAATTTAATCTGAGATTAAATAAGGCAAATATTATTACTTCAATTTTGATGGCACTGAAGAAATTTGAATAAAAATAAGCAATAGATACAAATTCAGTGCTGCCAGTTGGGCAGTTTTTATTTTAACACGTTGACGGACACTTGCGGCTATAGCCGTCAAAGCGAAGTTCACAATGTGGCATGACGGCTATAGCCGCCCAAAACGAAACAGTCGTTTTTAGACACTACGGCTATAGCAGCACAAATGTGCATTTACCGGCGTACAAAAAGAAGCCCAGTGTCATGTTTTGGAGACAATTTTTTAGGTTGAAGCTCGTTTTCCACCTCTTATACGAGTTGCAGCTTGCTTCAGTATGCACGTGCAGGGTGGATAGCGGTCAGGGAAAAATGCAGTAAAAAAAATGGTAATTACCAGTATATTCTTATAGAAAAAATCAAATTGGTTATTTGATCGAATAAATAACATAAATTTTTCTATAAGAATATACTGGTGTTTATCACTTTTTTTACTGTATTTTTCCCTGACCACTAGCGACCCTGACGTGGCTGTGAAGGGAGTAGTGCAACCTAATTAAAGGTGCTGAATTAATCAAAATTAAGTTTATTTAAGCAGAAAGAGTAAAACTATACTTCTAATATTCTAAAAATTACAAAAACATATAGTGTCAATTTTAGAACTTCACTATTTCCTACTGTCCGTCAACGTGTTAATTATGACTGCTTGTTTGTTATCACTTTTAAAAATAGAATTATTCTCCTTACTTAAACACAGGTTGAATAAGGTGATCATTAATTAAACAAAGCGCATATTAATTTTCCAAAAATGGTAGCAATTCAGAATTTTGAGTAAAAAGAAACCCGTTGAACTTGGAAACATGCAAGGATGGAACAGTGAAGCACCACTTGGGCAATTGTCCCCACTAAATATTAATAATATTATTCCCCTTAGAAAAATCTCAGCAATTCTGCGGTTAAATGAGACGAGGAATGCTATTTAAATTTAGTGGTGTCAGTTGGTTCTCTGAAACGCTACTATTCCATCAATGAACCTTTTCAGGTTGCTTGATTGTTACCACTTTTTGAAGTAATGTTGTTTTCTTTGTTTAATGACTTATCGAATACTGCTGTTACTAATGACAACAATTTTATATTAAAAAAGCGGTAGCAATCAAGCAGATTGTATAAAAAAAATTCTTCTAACTGGCAACACTGGCTTGCATTTAACCCTCTAAAGCCCATGGTAGCATATATGTTACCACCACTGTTTCCAATTAAGTAAATTTTTTAATTCAGATATTTCATATTCATCCCAGAAATTTAAAATAGCAATATTTGCTTGATTGAATGACAAACATTCCGACATTAAATAAAGCGAAATTTATGATTGAAATTTTCTGGTATGAATTCAGATTTTTTTTAATTACGGAACATATTCTACCATGGGAATTAGAGGGTTAATGCTGCTAATCGTGTTCGCTGTATTTGTGTCAAACTTGTTCTGAAACTTAACACATTTATGCCCAGCATCGATGTTTTAGTAAAATGAGAAAAGTACATTTCACACCACTTAAAATGTAATAGGAATTTGATATCTTGTTTTACCGTGGAGTCCTCGATAAAATAAGCCACCAAATTTCTATAAAAAAAAAAGTGGTGTGAAATTCACTTTTTCCCATTTTACTAAAGCGTCCCTAAATATGGACGCTAGGCATAAATGGGTTAAGGGTTAAACGACAAAAGATAATTGTTTTTATTGAATAGTAAATTTTGCATATTTTTGTGTGTAAGGATATGAAAACTGCAAAACAGCTATTAAAAAAAATTCTTATTTATTTTTTAACGTTTTTGCAAAACAAACATATTTTTTTTTTTTAAATTTTGTTGAGGGATTTGGGATTCAGAAATGTTTACGTTGTTATCCCTAAGAAAGTCAACGTTTACTAATACATTAAACAATAAATGTTTAAGTATTACTTAAGTTTAAATGTTAATATAACTTTATTTACATAGTGTTCCACCACCCCTTATTATTATTTTTATAATAAGTTCATGAAAATTTCAAAACAAGGCGATATGCTTAATATATATTTGTTACCAGTTTTTTTAATTAATGTTATTTTCTTTGTTTTATGACTTATCGTATATTGCTATTACTAATAATAATATTTTTATTTAAAAAAGCTTTAGCAATCAAGTAGACTGTAAAAAAATTTCTTTCAACTGGCAACACTGGCTTGCATTTAATGCTACTAATCGTGTTCGCTGTATTTGTGTCGAACTTGCTCTGAAACTTAAACAACAGAAGATAACAGATTTTATTGAATGGTATATTTTGCATATTTGTGTGTGTTAGGATATAGAAACTGCAAAACAGCTAGTTAAAAAATTGCTTTTTTTTTTAACGTCTTTACGAAACAAACATAAAAAAAATTTCCCTTGAGGAATTTGAGATTCAGAAATATTAATGATGATATCCCTAAGAAAGTCAACATTTTCTAAAACAATGAACATTAAATGTTTAAATGTTGATATAACGTAATTTTCCACCACCCCTCATTTTTTTTTAATAAGTTCATAAAAACTGCAAAACAAGGCGATTTGCTTAAACTACCGTAATTTCCGGCGTATAATCCGCAGCTCAAAGAATCGTTTTTCGACCCAGAAAATTTATTCAATAATTGTAGTTAAATATTTACAGCGATCTTTTAAGTTACATTTTATAAAATAATATTTCTGGGTCGAAAAACGACTCTTTGAGCTGCGGATTATACGCCGGAAATTACGGTATATATTTTTCCGTCCTATTTCGTCTAGGGAATTGAAATAAGGCGTAAAAGTGTTTGTTATATATGTTTCATTTGATAAATGAGACGGCAATATTTTTAATATTAAGAAGACATATTACGACAAAATAAAACACGGATATTTATAATGAATTCCATATACGAATTAAAACAGTGTATTTATTCTTTTTTTAAATAGAATATCTATCACATATTTTTATAATCTGAACCACGGCCGAAGAACTACCTTTATATTTGTTTAGAAAATATTGCCTTATTAAATAACAAAATATTTGCGATTCATTAGGGCGAATATTTTAATTTCAATATGTTTGTGACAAACTGTTTTAAGCAAAAGGTTTGCACACTACTGCTCAACTTAATTTGACTAAACGCATCGGGCGAAGAAAAACAATACATAAATAGTGAGATGTGCTTTTGTGAAAATAAAAGACACCAAATAAAAATAAATGCATCTGTTAATGAACCACCACACAAACACAATGGAATGTTTTACGTGGTTTACTTGATCGTAAACGTAAAGCGTCGCCTTGACTAGCATACACACATCATTTTCGTGTATATATTCGGATAGTTGTTTGTAGTAAGTGGTGGTAACTGAAAATTAAATAAAGGTGGTATTTTAGTCTTTTATATTTAAAAATGTCGATTATTCGTTGAACATGTACCTGAAAGGGCTGCATTTTCTGCGCATTTAAGAAATACTATAATTATGCTAGTTATGACTAGAATCATATTCGATGATCGCTATATATCCAATGTTTCAAAAAGTACTTTAAAATCGCCCATTTCAAAATGTTGATAATATCTTCTTTTAAATTGTGCGCCAGATTTCTCTTGAACCATTTTATATTCTTTTTATGGAATATTAACGAATATATATCTCTTAAGGCTGAACCTACATATGTACACAAAACAATAAAAAAAAAATAATTTTTTTGAAAATATTGCAAATAGTTTTCTCGAAGTCTTTTATACTAGTTAATGTTTTTTTAAATCATCTGTAATGATAGTAATAAAAAAGGCAGAAATCTGCCATTTTCCTCAAAACTAGCAGTTTCGTAACTTTTCCTGCTAGCACTAAAGTAAATCGAGTTAATGAAGATATTTTTACTCTAAAGCGTACTTTACTTAACTTTAGAATGCCCTTGTGTTGCCATCGAAATTGAAATTTGGCCGGGTTTATTTAAAATGCAGATTGCTTTATTCTATGAAACAGTAATATCCGGTCAGACGGCCAGACTGGGAGACAAACAGATTTCATAAGCACATGTCTACGATGTTATTAAAAACATCTTGTTTAATGACGAATTTTATATTGATTTTATTAAGAGATTATTATTATTTCAAAAAAGCGGTAGCAATATAGCAATCTGTATACAAATTTTCTTCCTCCTGGCAACACTGGTTTCATTAATTTCTTTTAATCGTGTTCGCTGTATTTGTCGAATTTTGGTCTCAAAAATTAACAACGGAAGATAACTAAGTTTATTTATTAGTAAAAAAAACTGCTGATTTATTTATTGAATTCTCTGCGGAACAAATCTGGAAAATATTTTGAGTTCGGCGCTTTGATATTCAGAAGTGTTTATTATGATATCCATAAAAAGAAAACAATCAACGTTTTTTTTAATTATTTAACAATAAAATGTTTATTTACATCTTTTTTCCAATTCGCCCACCCCAATATAATTTTTTTTTTAAAAGCTTATTTAAATTTCGACACAAGACGATGCATTTAAACTATATACTTTCCGGGCATATATCGTCAAGGGAAATCAAGGTGTAAAAGTGGTTGTTATATTTGTTTCATTCGATAAATGAGCCTTGGCAGCAATATTTTTAATACATAGACGACCCATTATGAGGAAATACAAAATGTACATTTATAATAAATTTAGTACAAATTTAAACGGTACGTTTTTTTTTATGAAAACGAAATTTATATCCATCACTGTGTTTTATTAGATAATTTGAGTCAGGGTCGAAAAACTACCACTATTTTAGAAAAGTTTGCGTTATTAGATGACAGGCTATTTGCGATCTATCAAGGAGAATAATTTTATTATAAAATATTTCTGACAAATTGTTTTCAAGCAAAAGTTTGTACACTATTGCGCAACGGAATTGTACTAAATGGAGAGGGATTTGTGATTTTACACCACACCTAATAAAAAGAAACACATCTCTTAAGCAACCATCACACAAACAGAATTAAATAGTTCATGCGATTTTCTTGATGAAAAGACATAAGAAAAAACAATTCGGAAAACCAGCATTCTTTCCGGGAATATATTCACTTAATTGTTTGTGATAAGTGGTGGGAACTAAAAATTAAAAACGTTGCCATGGTACTCTTAGATTGAAAAATAAAATTATTTTTCGAGAAACATGTACACGAAACAGCAACATTTTCTGCTGATTTTAAAACAAATCGCATAAATAAATCTTATAATTATGCTACTTATGACTGGAATCATATTAAATGATCACTACGTACCCAATACTTCAAGGAATATTTAAAATAGGTGGATTTAACTTTGTGCTTTTATATTAAAAATAAATGAACAACGTAAAATACTACAAATAAAAAAATATAAAATGGAAAACAGCTGTTTCGGAGCCCCTAAAGCTCCATCATCAGTGACAAATTTAAAAGATTAAAAACCGATTCAAAATGTTTAAGCCATAAATATATGCTTGCGTCTCCCGCACGCGACCAAGATTGAATGACTCTTTTTGAATCGGGTTTTAATCTTTTAAATTTGCCACTGTTTATGGAGCTTTAGGGGCTCCGAAACAGCTGTTGGCCATTTTATATAATTTTATTCGGGATATTTTACATTGTTCATTTATTTTTAACTTCAAAATGTACTTTAATGTCGTTTATTTCTATACGTTGAAAATGTCTTCATTTAAATTGCGCCCAAGATTTCGCTTGAACCATTTTATATTTTTTACGTGCAATCTTAACGAATTTATATATTTTATATTTTACAACTAAACCTAAATATGTGCATATTAAAAAAAATAATAAAAAAATCGCTGAAAGTATTGTACAGGGTCTTTCACAAAGGACCCCTAACTTTAAAAATCAATAACCCGGAAACGGTGATAGATAGAAGCATGAAACCAGTGGTATGTTTATTAAAAAAATCGTAAGAATCTTATACATAAATCTCAAAATTTAGTTAAAAAAGCACCGATAGATGGCGCTGAGAGCGTTAAGAATCTTTCTAAAGAGAGTTCAGAAGCATAGAAAGACTAGCCGTCGAAGATTTCGCCATTGAAATCAGACCGCTATTAGCGTATAGTAAAAATAATTCGCATCGGACACGTTGCCTGTCTGTTGAACTTTTTTGAAAAGCTCACGAATTATTTTCCCCTCTGGGCCTTTTTCGACTTGAAATCGCTTTTGAAAACTTCTCCTTATGGCAGTAGGACTCTGATTTAATCGGTGGTACTCCAACACAATAAACACACGTTCCACCACGGTATACATCACTTTCGGAATTATTTTCACTATACGCTAATAGCGGTCAAATTTCAATGGCGAAATCTTCGACGGCTAGTCTTTCTATGCTTCTGAACTCGCTTTAGAAGGATTCTTAGAGTTCTCAGCACCATCTATCGGTGCTATTTTTAACTAATTTTTGAGATTTATGTATAAGATTCTTACGATTTTTTAAAATTAATATACCACTGGTTTCATGTTTCTATCTATCACCGTTTCCGGGTTATTGAATTTTAAAGTTAGGGGTCTTTGTAAAACACCCTGTATATAGTTTCTCGAAAACTTCTGTACTAGTTAATATTTTTCTAAATCTTCTGTAGTGTAGGGATGAGAGCGCTCCGACCCGAATGTCCATTTTTTACTAGTAAATTTTAGAAGTAATCTCCACCGTATTGAATTTCAGAAATTCTGTCCTTAAATAAGGTGACAAATACTATTAAAATTTAGTGGTGACAATCGGATATTCAGGTCGGAGAGCTCTCATCCCTGGTAGTGATTATATTTACAAAATCCCTGAATCGAAAATTTTGAATAAATTTTGAATAAATTTTGAAAAAATCGAAAATTTTAACAGAGAGTAGAATTTTTCCTTAAAAGATAAAATACCCTTAACCCTTTGACTACGGATCAGGGCATATATGTTCCAGTGGACTACATTTTTATTATATTCGTAGCGCTTTTTGAAGAAAAAATCTCTGCCATGGAGTTATAGTAGGCTATTTTCTAAGTAATTTTACCAAGTTAAAAGATTTATGTAAATTGTGGTACGAATGAATATAAAAAGAAATCCCTTACGGCTCGGCCTACAGGCACAGGTAGATTTCGAAGACGCAGACCGTGGGGCGCCTGTTTCTTGGGAATTGCGGAAGAAATGAACTTTTTGCCATAATGCGGTAGTTGGAACCGCCCACCTCTAAATCTAACTTGTTTGCAGGCGAAAGCGGCAGGGATTTTTTATTTATTTATTTATTTATTTATTTATTTGCTATAAGGGTTGGTAATATAAAAAACTTGTCAGTATAAACGTTTCAGATAATATTAAGAGGATTTATAATAAATTTAAGCGGATTTGATATCTTGTGAATTGACGAAGTTATGAATTATTTTCTTCTAAAACCCCCTTTCCCCCCTTTGGGGCCATTTTTAATGATATCAAAAATCTGTCATGCATAAATTTTCGGCCGTTTTCCTAGAAGTAATAATAACTTTAAACGGATTCGATACGTATCATAAGTAAGAAATTATGGGGTTTTATTTGTTTGCAGAAAAAGCCCCCCCCCCATTTCCCCCTCCTTGATTCGATTTTGACCATTAACGAATTTGACCGAGATTTTATGCTCCTTGATTTAATGTATCAGTTTGGAAGAGATTTGTGCAGAATTATTGCAGTTATCGTGTCCATGAAAAAGTGACGTAGATAGATAGATAGATAGATAGATAGATAGATAGATAGATAAAGTTTTTGAACTGGGGGTGGTTTTGTGTTCTGGGAGTCATGATCTGCGTATATCTGTAAATTTTTTTCAAAAATTCAAATTTTGGGGAGAATGTAATAGCTAGTATTTCTTAGGAAATCTACCTAAAAAATAATAGGGATTTTTGAATTTCTAGCCAAAAAGCGATCTTATAAATTACATTTTACAAAATGAAATTTTTGGGTCGAAACATTATTGTTTGATCCGCGGATTATACGCCGAAAATTACGGTAGTAGTTCCCTAATTGTTTTTTTTTTCTTTGAGAGGTGTAGAGTTAATGAAGGTATTCTTAGTTTACGCAAACTTTACTTATCACTAGAAGACCTTTGTGTTGCTATCGGCATTTCCATTTGGCCAGGTTATATGTAATTCAGATTGCTTAATTGCTATAACTTTTGTGAAACAGCAATATTCACCTTAGCCGATCTTTAATTAAATAAGGTATATATTATTATTTTTTAAAAAGTGGTATCAATAACGCAATCTGAATAAAGAAAAAACGTCACTCTATTGGCAACAAAAATGGTAGCATATATACTCACATGGACATTAAAGGGTTAATGATTTAGAAGATAAGATAATAAAATAGAATTTGAAGTAGCCATATAAATGAGTTTTTATACTTCTTTAATAATGCAAAAATAGAAAACGAAGGATGTCCAATGCTTTTGTCTGAAATCCGTTTTTCACCACTATTTCCAAATTAATTTTTTAAGAATGTTTACTTTTAAAAATTCGAAATGCCTCTCATTAATTAAAGCAAAAAATACTACTGCGAATTTCTAGAATTTATTCGGAATTCTGAATTGAAGAAGAGGCCGAAATTATCAACCTTGATACCGCATTTATAACATTAAAAGGAGTTACATTTGAGGAAAATCCCACCTCCGTCAATATTTAAATAATTAAACACTGACATTTTAACGGATGAAAATATCGATTATAATCAAGTCCATTTAACAATTCTAATCCAGGAAATTTACTTTACATAGAAAAGGAAATAAAGGGAAGCTATATTTTATTTTACGAAATAGAATTTCTATTTGTAAACATATCTATTTATGATGCCGGAATAACGCTAGATATTTCAATTAGAAAAACTCTGATACCAAACTTTAAACCAAAGAACTAGAATTGATAAAATAAAATAAAAAGTTTGTACTAATTTTAACACCAATAATATTAAAAGCTGGTTTGTGGTATTTTTAAATAGATATTTTATTATTTCATGAATAAAATCTCTATATTATTTGAGTTCTACACTCTACAGTTCATAAATGTCACTATAATACTATAAAAATTTTAAAATATTAAATACAACATGTTTAACAACGTAGTATTTAATTTCCTCTGTTATTGTTATTAATAATGTCATTGCAATTTCGAAAAAGATTAAGTATATAATAATTTATATGTTTTAAGGGGCTCACGTTTTCAAAGGAACATAACTAAAATGTCAAAAGTTGACGTTGCTGTTTGCAATATGAAATTAGTTAATATTTTTAATATATAGAAGACTTCTGATGAGAAAATTAACCACGCATAATTATAATGAATAGCATAGGAATTAAATTGCCGCTTTTATTCTTCCTTTAAATATAGTGCAATTTATAGCCTTCGCTCGGATGTGTTTTCTTTTTATATTTTCTACGAAATGTATCAGGATAAGGGAAACAAAAGGGAATGAACGCGGGTGTTCTTTTGTGAAAGTAATGAAAACTTAATAATAAGAAATCAAAAATTTAAAATCATGCATCAGCCACACATTTCAAAACATATACTGAACATAAACATTCTAACAGAATATTTTAAAGAAATTTCAATTTTTATACAATGAATTGAGATATACCGTAATTTCCGGCGTATAATCCACGGATCAAACAATAATGTTTCGACCCAGAAATTTTATTTTATAAAATGTAACTTATCAGATCGCTGTAAGTTTTTGATTTTAATTATTGAATAAAATTTCTGGGTTGAAACGGGATTGTTTGATCTGCAGATTATACGCTGGAAATTACGGTATAAGTAATCAATTTAAATAAATTGCACCCTAAACAGTTTTCTCCTACAGGCTATAATGCAGCGTTTTTTTTTTACGTGTGTCCTTGTAAATGAATGATAAATGTTAAACATTACATTTTCAATAGCGTAGATTCTATATTTAACCTCATTAATATATAAAGAAAATCATGCCAATCAGGGTATATTTATGTGATTTAGAGTACGACCAGGCCGACAGACATAAAGATTTCTTAAAAAGCTTTTCAACGGTGTTGAAATATTTTAAAAACAGACATATTTTAAATCTTTCAGGGGAAAAGTAATTTTGTTGCTAAAATGACGAAATGATTGTTAAAACCGTAATTTATGAACCAATTGATTTGAAAATAAATAAATATTTATAATTATTTACATTATCAACATGTTCACTGCCCGGTTAAACTTACCGGAATTATGTTTTATTTAGAAAGTTCGAATTCATAAAAAACAATACTAATAGAAATATTTACTTTAATTACAGACATTTCGTAATTACATAAAATAAAAATTCTTTTTCAAAATTTCCGATACGAACTCGTAATTTTAGATTGAAAAACCGCGAGTATACTTGGGTTGGCAGCGAATGAGTTAAAGCAAAATTTTACTAGAAAATTCAGGGTATCACTAGGAGGTGCAAATTAAAATTAGCGGTACATATACTGCCGCCTTTGAAAGGGTGAGCCAACCACCACACGAACAGAATAAAAGATCTCACTTGACTTCCTTAATCAATATATTAAAACAAAAAGAGACGTGTGAGCAAGTTTTATTTTTAAGAAGTATATATTAATTTTTCTCTAAAAGTTTGATACATAAAGTTAGATAAAAGTACATTACAAAAACATAAAAGTACGCAGGAAACATAAAAGTACATCACAAAAACAAAATTGTATTAAAATATTCTGGGTACCAATAAGGAATGGAGAATTAAAATTAAGTGGTATTTATAATATACTACCACTCTTGAAAGGGTTAACCAGCCACCAAACGAACAGAATAAAGAGCTCATATGGCTTTCTAGATCAAAACATTAAAACGAAAGTAGAGATGTGAACAAGTTTTATTTCCAACACGTATAATATAGATTCAGTTAATGTTTGTAAAAGTGACAGAAACGTAAAATTAACTGAATGTTATTTTTATAATATTTCTTTTTTAATATATTGGGAATTATATATTTAAGAAATCAGCAAAGTTTGCAAAGTAATACATATGAAAATATGAGTAGGGAATTTCCTTAAAGACATAGATATTTTGATAAATAGATACATGCATTATAAATATATAGATATTTACATGTAAAACCTATTAGCCGTCGTGTCCGTTTATATATAAATTTTCAAGGAGTTCCACTAGTCCGTGTGGTAAAGGTCTTGTACTAGAACTTACTACTCCAAGTTTCTGGTATAAAGTATGAATTCCTGATTAATTAAAGAGGTCATTGGCAACTCTAATACTGCATATATATCTTTAAAATCAGTTACATTTGAGTAAAAGCATCCCCTCTTTTTTAAATAATCAAACGTTGACATTAGAACGACTGCATGTTTCAATATGAGCCAAGTCAAATAAACATTTGCTAATCCAGGAAATTTACTTTATTTAGTAAACGTAATAAAGGGTAGACGTCTTCCACTAACTATAATTTGTGTTTCAAAACATATTTGTTTATGATGCCGGAATAACGTGGAATCTTACAATGGTAGAAACTCTAATAGCAAACTTTAAACCAAATAAACTTTATATGATAAAATAATGTAAAAGTCTATACTCAGTGTTAGAAGTGGGCTACTATTTTTTAAATCCAGATTGTTTGATTGGTGCAACTTTTTTGAAATGGTATAATTCGCCTTAATTTGTACTATTTAATCTGTCATTAGATAAGTCGAATTTTACTTTCTGAAAAAACTGCTGGCTGTCAAGAAAACTGAATTTTAAATAAAGTAGTCCACCGGTAACAGTGTTTGTACGCATTTCAACGCCAATAACATTAAAAGCTGTTCCGTGGTATTTTTTTAAATCTTTCATTATTTTAATTCTTTGAAGAAAATTAGAAGCTCAAAATTCTTTCATGAATAATAGAAGCTCAAAATCCTTTGAGTTGTACTCTCCAGGGGGACTTAACATTTTACCATGATAGCCCATAAAAGATAAAACCAGATATACACTATATTTCCAATGACGATCGGTCACTTGCGATTTTGGACGTTTTGTTAAATATCTGGAAAGATACATGAGGAATTATCCTGAAACTTCAGGAGTGTAAACAACATGATAAACGTCATATATTTCTGCGAAGCTTTTTTCCCGAAACCCCATAAGGGGCCGTCAACAAATTGAAGATAAACGAATATCTTTTGGATAACCCTGTAGAAACTAATATTGCAAAAGCATTCAAACTGTAGATTATGATTAAGTGGCTTATTGTAATAAATTGGGTTCATTTTTATGAAGATAGCATATATACTCGAAGAGAAATTCAGGTTTTTATAAAAACAGTCCCAAATTTTACCAAGTTTTTTTGCTTATAATTTGCAGAGTTTTTAATATAAAAACAAGTTATTTTCAGAAAATATGACAAACAAAATTGTACACAACACCCTGCAATCGGAATTAAAAAAATAATAAAGATTGTATGAAAAATGAGCAGGTTTACTAAATATTGTTTCACTGCGCATGCGCGAATTCAATCAAAATATACTGTGCGTAATATATTAGCTAAATGTATGGGCCAACTTTTATGAAAGTCTCAAAACCATAGCTTAAAAATTCTGATGGTAATCGTCGATAGAATAAGCTCGAATTTAGCTGTACCCAAAAGGAAGCAAAAAGATGAGGGGTTGTATCCAAATATACTAGCTTATGAAAGTTGACATAATAAGAATGAAGTCTCTCTCATTCTATATTTGATACAACCCCTCATCTTTTTGCTTCCTTCTGGGAACAGCGAGATTCGAGCTTATTCTATCGACGATTACTATCAGAATTTTCAAGCTATGTTTTTGAGACTTTCATGGTCGATACATTTAGCTAATATATTATGCACAGTATATTTTGATTGAATTCGCGCATGCGCAGTGAAACAATATTTAGTAAACCTATTCATTTTTCATACAATTTTTATTATTTTTTAATTCTGATTGCAGAGTATTGTGTACAATTTTGTTTGTCATATTTTCTGAAAATAATTTGTTTTTATATTAAAAACTCTGCAAATTATAAGCAAAAAACTTGATAAAATTTGGGACTGTTTTTAAAAAAACCTGAATTTCTCTTCGAGTATACATGCTATCTTCATAAAAATGAACCCAAATTATTACAATAATTTACTTAATCATAATCTACAGTTTGAATACTTTTGCAATATTAGTTTTTACAGGGTTATCCAAAATATATTCGTTTTTCTTCAATTTGTTGACGGCCCCTTATGGGGTTTCGGGAAAAAATCTTCGCGGAAATATATGACGTCTATCATGTTGTTTACACTCCTGAAGTTTCAGGATAATTCCTCATGTAGCTTTTCAGATATTTAACAAAACCTCTAAAATCGCAAATGACCAGTCATAATAGAAAATATAGTGTATTACGATATATATAACGATATATTTATAAAACGTAGAATAATATTTGTTTAACAATATAGTATTTAATTTCCCCTGTTAATGATATTAAATAATCTCATTTTGACTACGACACAAGATGAAATATATATTTTATATACTATTAAGGACTGATTTGTTCAAAGGAACACATTTGAAAAATGTAAATTGATAATATATATTTAATTGAAGAAAAGAGGTATTAACCATTACTCTAATGTATTTGACACGAGTTAAATCTTTGCTTTTCTTTTTGATTTTATTTGAATGAAAGTTATATCTCTCGTATAAAGATTTTTTTTAGCTATTGCAGTTATTATCAACAATAGATTGACAACATTTTTCCTAGATGGAGGAGATTTTATCGGTGTTGCCAATTAATCTTTTCCAGATTATTTGATTACTGCTACTGTTTTGAAATAGTGTATTTCGCCATATTTTTGCTTTGTTTAATGTGTCATTATATAAGGCGAATATTACTATTTGAAATTCGGTGGCTATGTGAATTAAAAAAGCAGCCGAATAGCAACACCAATTTAGTATTGCCATTTAGAAGTTTTTTCATTATACTGATTGTTTGATTGCTACCACTATTTTAAAGTAGAATTAATCTCCTTATTTAATCGTAGCATTAATAAGGTAATTATTAATTAAATAAAGCAAATATTATTGTTACAAAAATGATGTAGTATTCCAGGATTATGAGAAAAGATATCGGCGCAACTTGGTAAAATATTCAAATTGCTTAATTGTAGCCACTTTTTTGAAATAATATTATTCACCTTGTTTAATGGCATATTATATATTGATATTAATAAAGTGAATATTATTATTTGAAAAACACGGTCTCAATTAAGCAATTAAAAAAAAAAAAAAAAAAAAAAAAAAAAAAGAATCAGCCAACTGGCAACCCTACGTTGCATTGAAAAATTGTGTTTGCTGTATTTGGGGCGAACTTGTTCTTGAAAATCAACGAAGATAACAACAAGTGAGTTAATTCAATAGTATATTTTGCATACCTTTGTGCCGAAAGATTGAAAACCACAAAAGAGCTATTGAAAATAATTGATATATATTTTTTTTACCTTCCATATTTGAACAAATGCGGAAAATATTTTGAGTTTAGTTTTTCGTGATCAAGAATATTTTACCGTGATATCGCTAAAAATTCAACATTTTATAAAACAGTAAACATTATATGTTTATCTACTTAGTTTTACATCCCTCTATACCCTATCATTTAAAAAAAATAGATTTATTAAAGTTTTGACAGAAGACGAAATGCTTAAACTATATAATTCTCCAGGCTTATTTCTTTAAAGGAACTCAAGTAAAGTGATAAAGTTGTTGTTACATTTGTTTCTTTCGACAAGTGGAACTTAGCAATACTTTTGATATGATAACAGCTCCTTAGCACAAAATAAAATTTGTAATTTTAATTTGTAATAATCATGTAATTTTAATGAATTTCAGAAATAAATAAAACGGTGCTTTTATTTTTCTTTAAATCGTAGGGGAAGTTGTATCCATCGCCTTTTTTTACATACTCTGAGTCAGGGCTGCTGACCTACCCCTATTTTGGTACATAAAAATGTTTCTTATTTAATAACTCACTATTTGTGTTTCATTAAATTGAAGATTCATATTCCAAAACATTTATCACAATCAGTTTTCAGGCAATACATTTCCACCAAAGCCATTAAATAATAAGCCAAGTCAGATAAATGGGAAACTTTTCGCAAGTTGAAAATAGCGCCATCTAGCGGTTGGGAGTGCTGCATTCGGCACCAAGAATATTTTAATAAAATTTTGCTTCTAAAATTAAAGCTTAAAATAAGGAGTTCATATTTTCTAAGAAAGTCGTTTGTAAATTCCGGTGTCAGTCAGTAATTTACGAACATAATTTGTCTGTGCCGGAAAGGGTTAATTGCATAGTGATGTAAATTTCCATCACTTTTTATTTAACTTTTAATAAATAAATCAACTTCTTCGCCACCACTATATTTATATAGAAATATTAATCCAGTAAATTTCCACCATTTTTTTTACATTATAGTTTTAGCTTTAATGAAAAAGATCCCAATAATTAGCAAGCTTTTAAAGGAAGTGCAAAAACAAAACTTCGATAAAAATCGTATAAAATATCGATATAAATAAATCGTATCGTTTCTCTGCGACCCACTTCTGTTTTGTCCTCCTTCCGCAGCAGAGGTTTGTCGCTAGTGTGTCGCTAACAAATTTAACACTATCTGACTGGGCTTATTATTTAATGGCTTTGATTTCCACATCTCTGCGTAACGTAGTTCTACTAAATGCGTCGAGAGAAAGAAAATGAAATAGCAAAAGGGCGGGGTGCATCCTTTCGAAGATAACACATAGTAAAAACACCCTTTAACCAATTACCACAGAAACACGACAAAATATTTCACGTGGCTTTCTTGATCAGAATACATGCCATGGAAACGTTGGGACACTTTGAACTGTTATTTCCGTGTATATATTCATTTAATTTTTTGTAATAAGTGGTGGGAACTGAGAAGTAAATGAAAAAGGCATTAAAATTTTCGTTTTTGAAGACACATATATACGAAAAAGCAAAATTTTCTGCTCATTTTAAAACAAACCACATAAAAAAATTCCCAAATTTGCGCTTGTTTTACTAGAATTATTTGAGATAATCGCTATGTAAGAAAAGATTAAAATAATATTTTAAAGTCGTTTATATCAAACTGTTTAGAATGTGCTCCTTTTAATTTACGCTCAAGATTTCTCTTGAACCATTACATATTTTTGCATACAAGCTTATCGAATTTATATATTATAAATATATTATATTTCTCTCTTAATATATTATATTTCTCTCTATATTTCCCCATAATTACATAACTACCCTTTGAATAGTTTAGAAAAAATATATATTTTAAAATAATGTTGAAATTATTGCATATTGATTACTCGAAGTTTATCCATGTAAAATTTCTTTTTGTAGAGGAAACTATAAGCATATTAAGTACAATCACATTAAAGCATATTTTGTTAAACCTTGAATTATCAAATGTTCTAGTCTAGTACATGTTTGCTTTACTGCTAGCCCATAGACTACGAATATATCACTATTATGCACATAATAATTTCCTTATTTAATGACTCACGTTTTGCTATGAAATAAGTCGAAATAATTCATTAAAAAAGTTTTTCTATGTTGTGATGGCGAGCGACTTTCAAGAAAAAATATTGTGCAGCACTAGGATGATTGTTTTGAATTAAGTCAATAATAATTACATACTTTAAGAAACATGTTTGTCAACAGTAAACATACCGGTAGTTTTAGTCAAGTTTTGTAAAAATATTTCACACCAGAATTTTTATGTAAAACTATTTAAATTCTTTCAAATTTATTTTTGTGTTATTTATATTTTACGAGCGGGTAAGAAGAAAATTAAATTTCAGTTCAACTATCATGACCCATGACTAAAATGACTAACTAATTGAATTTTCTCCAACATATGACTTAGCCCAAGAGTCTTCTCGAGCCCGAAAACCATAGGATGCAAAATTTAGTGTAAATAGTCTGAGCCGTTTTTAAGATCAAACAGCTTGACCCATAATGACCCATGACGGAAATGACCCACTAATCAAAATTTCTCGAACATGTGACCTAGCGTAATAGTTTTCTTGCTCCCTAAACCTGTAGGGTGCTAAATTTATTTCAAATCCTCTGAACCGTTTTTAAGATAAAATAGCTTGACCCATAATGACCCATGACCAAAATGACCCACTAATTGAATTTTCTCGAACATGTAACCTAGCCCAACAGTCTTCTCGTGCTCGAAAACCATTGGATGCAAAATTTAGTGTAAATTGAGCCGATTTTTAGATATTGACCCACAATGACCCAGAAATGACCCACTAATCGAATTTTCTCGAACATGTGACCTAGCCCAATGATTTTCGCGTGCCCGAAACTCGTAGGATACAAAATTTAATCAAAATCGTTAGAGCCGTTATTTAGATAAAATTAATTTGACCCGCTTTGACCCAAACATGACCCACTAATCGAAAGTTCTCGAACATGTGACCTAGCCCAATAGTCTTCTCGTGCTCGAAAATAGTCAGATACAAAATTTAGTCAAAATCGTTTGAACCGTTTTTAGATACAATTAGCTTTACCATGACCCAAAATGACCCAAAATGACCCACTAATTGAATTTTCTCGAACATGTGACCTAGCCCAAGAGTCTTCTCGTGCCCGAAAACCATTGGATCCAAAATTTAGTGTAAATTGAGCCGCTTTTTAGATCTTGACCCACAATGACCCAGAAATGACCCACTAATCGAATTTTCTCGGGCATGTGACCTAGCCCAATGATTTTATCATGCTCGAAACTCGTAGGACACAAAATTTAATCAAAATCGTTAGAGCCGTTTTTTAGATAAAATTAATTTGACCCGCGTTGACCCAAAAATGACACACTAATCGAAAGTTCTCGAACATGTGACCCAGCCCAATAGTCTTTTCGTGCCCGAAAATGGTCGGATACAAAATTTCTTCAAAATCGTTTGAACCGTTTTAGGTAGATTTCGTAAGAAATACTACCTATTACATTTTCACCTAAGTTGGAAATTTTGAAACATTTTTGCAGATCTACGCCGATCAAGACTCCCAGAACCCAAAACCACCCCCAGTTCAAAACTTTATCTATCTATCTATCTATCTATCTATGTCACTTTTTTCTGACCACGATAACTGGAAAAATTCTGCATAAATCTCTTCCAAAGTGATACATAAAATCAAGGGTCATAAAATCTCGGTCAAGTTCGTTAATGGGCAAAATCGAACCAAGGGGGGGAAATGGGGGGGGGGCTTTTGTGAAAACAGAAAAACCCTCATAATTTCTTAATTAGTATACGTATCGAATCCGTTTAAAGTTATTATTACTTCTAGGAGAAGGGCCGAAAATTTATGTATGACAGATTTTTGATATAATTAAAAATGGCCCCAAGGGGGGAAAAAGGGGGGTTTTAGAAGAAAAAAAATCATACCTTCGTCAATTCACAAGATATCAAATCCGCGTAAATTTATTATTAATCCTCTTAGTATTATCTAAAACTTTTATATTGACAAGTTTTTTATAGGACCAACCGTTATAGCAAAAAAAAAAAAAAAATTAAAAACGAAAAAAATCCCTGCCGGCTCCGCCTGCAAACAAGTTATTTTTCGAAGTAGGCGATTCCAACTCCCGCATCTTTTCGAAACTGATACATAAAATCAAGGGGCATAAAATCTCGGTCAAGTTCGTTAATGGGCCAAATCGCACCAAGGGGGTGGGGGGGGGGCTTTTTGTGAAAACAGAAAAAAAACAATTTTTTAATTATGATACGTATCGAATCCGTTTAAAGTTATTATTACTTCTAGGAACAGGGTCAAAAACTTATGTATGACAGATTTTTGATATAATTAAAAATTGCCTTAAGGGGGGAGGGAAGGGGGGTTTTAGAAGAAAAAAAACATGACTTCGTCAATTCCCAAGATTTCAAATCCGCTTAAATTTATTATAAATCCTCTTAATATTGTCTAAAACTTTTATATTGACAAGTTTTTTATAGGACCAACCGTTATAGCAAAAAAAAAAAAAAAAATTAAAAAAAAAATCACTGCCGGTTCCGTCTGCAAACAAGTTATTTTTCGAAGTAGGCGGTTCCAACTCCCGCATCTTTTCGAAACTGATACATAAAATCAAGGGGCATAAAATCTCGGTTAAGTTCGTTAATGGGCAAAGTTGAACCAAGGGGGGGGGGGACGGGGGGGACTTTTTGTGAAAACAGAAAAATCCCCATAATTTCTTAATTATGATACATATCGAATCCGCTTGAAGTTATTATTACTTCTAGGAGAAAGGCCGAAAATTTATGTATGACAGATTTTTGATATAATTAAAAATTACCTTAAGGGGGGGGGGAAGGGGGGTTTTAGAAGAAAAAACTTCATAACTTCGTGAATTCCCAAGATTTCAAACCCGCTTAAATTTATTATAAATCTAAAACATTTATATTGACATGTTTTTTATAGGACCAACTCTTACAGCAAAAAAAAAAAAAAAATCCTTACTGGTTCCGCCTGCAAACAAGTTTGGTTTCGAAGTAGGCGGTTCCAACTGCAGCATCATCGCAAAAAGGTCATTTCTTCCGCAATTCCCGACAAACAGGCGCCCCACGGTCTGCGTCTTCGAAATCTACCTGTGCCTGTAGGCCGAGCCGTCAGGGATTTTTTTTCGTTACAATTAGCTTGACCATGACCCAAACTGACCCAAAATGAACCACTAATCGAATTTTCTCGTACATGTGACTTAGCCCAATGGTTTTCTGGTGCTCCAAAACGATAGGATACAAAATTTCGTCAAAATCGTTAGAGCCGTTTTTAAGATAAAATTTGCATATATATATATATATATATATATATAACCACACACAAGATTTGCTCGTATTAGAATATATGATTTATTTTATGAATATATTAGTGGTCCGAAACAAAATCTTTTCATTTGGTACCGGTTGAATGACCGGTTGATAGTATGTTTAGTGTTAAAAATATTATGACAATGCATAGACATCTCACATGAAATATTGTTGACGATTTTCTATGACCCTCCTTTATTTTTGAACATCATTACTTAGATAGGTTTTCCAGGTTTACGCATGAATAATACGTCAAAATATATATATTTAATGTAAAATTTGCTAAAAGTAAAATAAGGTAATGCGAAATATATGATGTAAATGCATATATTTCCTGTCAACAACTTACAAATATTTTATGCAAAAAAAATACATAAGTTGAACAGAGGATTCTGTGACGGAGGGAATACTAAGAATCATTTGTCGATGGAGTTTGCGTATAAGAGGATAAATATTATAGTAAAGAACTGTTCTCATAGAAACCCCGTCTCTTTTCGAAATCGAAATGTAACAATGGGGTTCGAAATCAAGACGTAAGGAAAACTTAGCTGAGTATTTGCGTTAAGCCATAATTGGGCGTAGTAATGACCTTTTTGCAATTGTATAATGAGATTCCCTCATATATCTTCAGAATATTGTTTTGTAGTTTGTTTTAAAATGCGCAAAAATTATCCTCTTTTATATACATATTCCTGGAAAAATCTAATTTTTTGAAGATTTAACATAACCGGAAATTTTACTCAAGGTTTTTTAACCGTTTGAGTGTTATAAAGCGCTAGCGATAGCGCCGCAATGTATCTGCGGATCAAACAAATTGTGTTTCAACCCAGCAAATCTTATCCTATAAAATGTAACTCACTAGATCGCTGTAAATACTTCAACTGTTGAATAAAAATTAAATGATTTCAATTATTGAATAAAATTTCTGTGTTGAAAGAAAATTTGTTTGATCAGCAGGTACATTGCGGCGCTATCGCGCTTCATAGCACTGAAATGGTTAAAAATAGATTACACTAGTGTCTGTCTGGTCAATGAAAGATGTCGGAGCACTACGTCACATAAAATTAGTTGAAAATATTTCACAGCTAAAAAATGTATATCTGACTACTGTTTAATATTATAAAACTAAGTTTGCAATAGCAGCAGTTGAATTTTCATTTTTATTTATTTTCTGTCGACAGTTGCCAATTCTCACACCCTATAAGCAAGTGTCTCCATTCTTATAATTTGGTAAAAACTATCATTTTTGAAAGGCACTTCAATGATAATAACCTTTAAACAACGCATTCAGGTAAAAGCGACATATGTTTCTTTAAAAGACAACTCCTTTGGATCAATTTTTGAAAAAACTTAATCCTTGGATTTGTGTACGGTGTAAGAGTAGCCTGAATTTATTCCATTTACAGGGTTATGGATACCGTAAATGGGCTTAAAACGGTATGAATTTGAAGGAATAATGGCTAATATTTTAATTCGCTCTTACCCTTTGATTACGGACCTGTACAGGCGACTATTTTTAGATTCATTCATAAAACATTCTATGTGAGGTATACGTTAAAAATTATTTCTAAGGAAAATATTGCGTATGAAATCTTGTTGAATATGGAAGTCGGACTATTTGTGTGCGACTCCAATTTTCATAGATTGGAGAAGTTGTTTCAATCTTTTGAATTGGAAGATATTTTAAAAATTCAGATGCAGTGCAGCGTTGACAGTGTGCTACTTTTTAAAAATTGAGATTAATTGATTGCCTCCACTTTCATGGAATATTATAGTTCGCCTTATTTGCAATTCATTTAATCTGTTACTAAATAAGGGGAATATTACTACCGTTATTTCCGGCGTATAAGCCGTGGCACAAAAAACTGTTTTTAATACCAGAAAATTTTTAAATAAAATATAATTTTCTACACCGAAATTCAGTGCTGCCACTTGGGCAGTTTGCTGAAATATTATTACTGGTTGATTGATACCACTTTTTAAATAGAATTATTTTCCTTACTTAAACACAGGCGATTATTATTATTTATAAATAAAGCAAATATTATTATTTAAAAAAAAATGATAACAATACAGAATTCGAAAGTAAAAATAAACCCGCCGAACTTGGAAACTTGTTGACATTGCTTAATTTTTGCCACTTTTTTTAAATAATATGATCTTCCTTGTTTAA
The DNA here is from genome assembly GCA_963931845.1 of Maratus michaelseni. Taxonomy (NCBI): domain Eukaryota; kingdom Metazoa; phylum Arthropoda; class Arachnida; order Araneae; family Salticidae; genus Maratus; species Maratus michaelseni. Next base: position 62,245,972 of record OZ007586.1, on the reverse strand, counting down.
TGACTAATTATATATTGCTATTACTAAAGAGAAGATTATTTTAAAAAAGTGATACAAATCAAGCAAAGTGTATAAAACATTTCTTCCAACTTACGACACTGGCTTGCATTAAATTCTGCTAATCGTGTTCGCTGTTTTTGTGTCGAACTTGTTCTGAAATATGATTAACAGAAGATAACTGAGTATATTGAATAATATATTTTACATATTTCTGTGTGTAAGGATATAAAAACTGCAAAACAGCTATTTAAAAACTTTTTTTTTGACTAAATTTGTAACTTCTTTGCGGAACAAACCTGGTAAATATTTTAGTTTAGCGCTTTGAGATTCAAAAATGTGTACCTTGATATAGATATATATATATATAAATAAATGGTTTTTAAAACATTGAACAATACATGTTTATTTACATAGATTTCCACTACCCCTATCATTTCTTTTAAAATTATTTTCTTTAAAATTTTGAAAAATACTATATTCTTCTCCGGGCATATTTCGTGACAGGAAAACAAATAAGGTGTAAAAGTGGTTATTACGTTTGTTTTACTCGATAAATGAGACTTGGCAATATTTTAAAGACTCCTTATGACAAAAGAAAACACGTATATTTATAATGAATTTCATACAAATTAAACGGTGCTTTCATTTTTGTTTTAATTATAACATCTGTCGCTTATTTATTTATTTTTTAAGATACTCCGAATCACGACCACAGAACTATGACAACTTTTGTATAGAAAATTTCGCCTTATTAAATGAAAGAATATTTACGAACCATTCAGGCTAAGCTTTTCATTATAAAGTATTTGTGACAAACTGATTTCAGGCAAGAAGTTTGCAGACGACTGCTCGACGTAATTCTACTAAAAGCTTCGGGAGAGAGAAAACAAAATGGAAAAACGGTGGGGTGCACCAAATGAACATGAAACAGCCTAATGAAAATAAAATAATCTCTTAACCAACAACCACACAAACAGAATAGAAAGATTTCTGTGGTTTCCTTGATCAAGAACTTTTGCAGATCAATTATTAGGTCTTCTCGAACTATTTCCTTCTATATATATTCAGTATTTTTTTGTAAGTAGTGGTGGTATCTGAAAATTAAATAAATGGCGCATACTACCCTTATATTTTCAAAAATTTCGATTTTTCCGAAGAACATGTATATGAAAGAACATCATTTTCTGCGAATTTTAAAACAAATCTCATGAAAAATTCCTTTAATTATGGAAGTTATGACTATAATCAAAATAGATGATCACGATGTATCCAATCTTCTATAAGTTCTTTAAATTCATTTATTTCAAAATGTTGAAAATGTCTTATTTTAAACTGCGCGCAAGAGTTCTCTTGAACGATTTTATATTTTCACATGCAATCTTAAGAAATTTATTGATTATATCTCTTAAGGCTTAACTTTTAAATTTATTCTCCGAGGAAATGCGCCTATTGGATTCCAAATCATGTATTCCAAATCATGTTTTAAAAGTAGACTACAGAGTTGTCCAACACGCTGCCCGCGGTCCATAGGGTTACCACTATTTTCAAAAAGTATAAATCACTTTAATCAACTACAAACATTTTGCGATTAATTAAAGGCGAATAATTATACTTGTAAATAGTGGTGACAAACGATTTTCAGGAAAATATTTTTGATAGACCAGGTTTGCGATCTTTCTTTAAAGGCCGTTCTGCATTAGCTAAAAAGTATACAAACACGTGGATTGTATATAGCTATAGCAAGTTCTAATTCATTTGATTCATTAACCCTCTAATGCTTTTGTTAGCATATATGCCCCCATAGGTGTTGCCAGTTGAGCTACATCTTTTTTTTTATTCAGATTGCTTTACTGATTCCACTTTTAAAAAAATAGTAATTTCATTTCAATTTCGACACAAGATGAAATGTATATCTTGTAAACATTTACGAAATGATTTCTTTAAAGGAACACGACTAAAGTGTGAAAAGTGTTCGTAACCATTTGAAAATGAAACTTGATAGTATATTTTAATATGAAGACAAAATGGATCACCCATAAATCTTAGGAGTCTCATACGAAATAAATCGTAGCTTTTCTTCTTCCTTTTGTTAGACTGAAAGTTATAGCCATCTATCGTGTTTGTTTTCTTTTTAGTTATTGAACAAAATACATTGGGAAAAAGAAAACACGAGGGTTGGTTGGTTGATTTATGACGACCGATTATCTACACGAGAGATATAGGCCCTAGAGGGGAGTGCCCTCCGTGGGTGTCTTTCTAAGGTATCCCGTATTTACGGCAAGGTTAGAAGAAAACCATGGAAAATTCCGAACGGTTAGGCCGACGGCGCGACAGAGGTTTGAACCCAGCACATTCCGTCTACCAGCTTTGAGAGCAGAACCTCTCAGACACTGGTGGAGCTCGGCAAACAGAAGAAAAAAAATCGCGAGTGCACTTCTGTGAAAATAATGAACATTTAATATAACGGAAAAACACAGGCATCTGATGAATCCTTGAGAGTCTGAGTATTTCTGTTTCTAAAATGTCTAAATGTTTGAATGTTACCAGCATATAACAATGATTTAATTTAAAAATTACTATATATATATTTTTTTTCAATGCCTCTCGTTCATTAGAAAATATATTTTTTATTAAAAATTCTGGTTACCGATTTGGTGTTGCTAATAAAATGTAAGTGGTACATATAATATACCACCGCCTTTCGAATAATTATCCAACACCACACGAAAAGAATAAAAGAGCTCTCGTGGAGGTTTGATCAAAAAATTAAACGAAAAGTGACTGGGGATCAAATTTTATTTCCAACAAATATATACTAAGTTACTTTTTTTTTAAATTAACATTTTTAGTATTTTCTGAACCATATTGTATGAAATTTATTAAAATTTGAAAAGAAACCCAAATAAAAACATGTGTAAGAAATTTCCATAGTGACATATTGCAATATCTATACATATGCAGAGATATTTCTGCAGAAGAACATCATTAACATATTTCTATGTAAAATCATTTAGCCGTCTTTGATGGTTTTACATATAAAATCCAAGTGTTTCTATTGTTTTTAGATCACCATTATTTCCAAAATTTAATTTTCTTGGTAGATGTTTTACAGTGTTCAATAGAATGTAGCAGGGAGAGTACTGTTTGGAAATAGTAATATTTTAAAAGGAGTCTGATGGGACCCCCGAATTTAATATATATATATATAACGTATTGACTTTGTTTACACACATATTTAAGTAATATCCCACAAATACCAAATTTATGAAATTCATGAAACACCGAATTCATGCAAAACATATTCGTAACTTTTGATTTTGGAGACCACTACTTCCGAATAGATGTGATCGCTTTATTGAATTCAGAAATTCAATATTTAAATACGATCAAGTTTATTAATTGAAAATAGAGGTACTAAATATTGACAGCTATGCATTATCTTGCATAAAATATTCGGTAATCAGAGATATGTATATATATCTATTATTTTTTTAAAGTCTAATAAAACCATGACTGCTAACTTCTACGCTATTTTTAAGTGAAATAAACATATTTGAATAGAACCAGTGTCGTAGCGAAATGGTGGGGAAGGGGGGGGGGGCGGCTTGATCACATTACTACCAGTATTTTTATGTACAAAATTTGGTCATTTTTAAATCATAACGTTCAATGATTAAATAAGACCAAATGTAGTATATACTTATACTGGTAGTAAAGGGATCGAGTCCCCCCCCCCACACACACCACCACCACGTACGCTACGCCACTGAATAGAACTATTTTTTAAGGAATAAAATTAATTTCATTAAATAAACGCATTCATTTAATGTAATTAAATAACGTATTGATTTTTGATTCAACATACATATCAGTAATATCAAACAAATAACAAATTCATCAAATTCATCAAATTCATCAAATACTGAATTCATCAACACAGTCGTAGCTGCCGAAACTTTTGATTTTGGAGACTATTATTTCGAATAGAAATAGGCTCTATTTTAATACATACATTCTACATATAAATAAGACGAAGTTTTATATGCGGAAATAGTCGTAACAATGAAAGAGGAAGTTTTGTTATTGTGTATCATTTATTCGGGAATCAGAGATGATATACATATTTTATTATTCTTACGGCTGATGGAAACATGCCTGAGAACATTTATGCTAATTTTAAGTAAAAAAAAATATATTTCAACCAGAAATTTTCCTTTAAAATCTGATTAAATTATTTTTAAAATTTAGTGTAACAAATGGAGTACGCATTTATTGAAATAATTGTTACGTTTAAGGACCAGTATCTATTATTTAAAGTAGCGTAGAGGTTGGCTACTATCTAAAACAGGCCTGCAATGTGTTTTTTCTTGAAATGAAATTGTGCTTTTTTTTGTTGTTGCTGCGAGAAAAATACTAAAATTTTAGCATAATTAGTATTTCACAAACCGAGAATATTTGTCTGATTTGTAAATAAAAAATACATTCACTCAGATACCTGAAATTGTATGTAACATCTTGTAGTATACATATATATTTTTGCAGGATAACTATTGAGTATTAAATCTTGTGTTTCCTGTGTGTGCAATTCCAATTTTCATAGAAGGAAGAGGTTGTATCAGTGATGCCAATTGGCTATTTTTTTTTTAAATCGAGTTATCTTGATTGCCACCTCTATTTTGAAATAAGGTACTTCTCCTTATTTGCGCTTTATTAAATAAAGCGAATATTACTACTTCAAATTTTGTGGCAATTTTAATTAAAAAAAGTAGCCGAATGGCAACACAAATTCAGTACTGCAGAGATCCCAAATGGTCCGCCAACTAAATACCAATATTTTTTAACAGAAAAATTCATAGTAGGTTTCTATAACATTTCCGCAAAAATTTACCTCCGAAGGTCGTTTCTGTTAACTATGCAAGAAAAATCTAAAAATAATCTTTTTCTAAGAAAATACTGGTATTCAAAATGCGGACCATTTGGCAGCCCTGGTACTGCCAATTAGGAGTTTTTTAATTATTCTGATTGCTTGATTGCTACCACTCTTTTAAAGTAGAATTAATCTTCTTATTTAATCGCTGAATTAATAAGATGATCATTAATTAAATAAAGCCAATATTACTATTCCAAAAATAATGCAATATTCCTGAATTCTGAGTAAAAAGAAATTGGCCCAACTTGCAAATATATTCAGATTGCTTAATTGCAGCCATTTTTTAAAAATAATATTATTCACCTTGTTTAATGGCATGTTATATATTGCTATTTCTAAAGTGAATATTGTTGTTTTAAAAAAGCTGTCTCAATCAAGCAACCTAAATAGAAAAAATCCGTCCAACTGGCAACCCTATCTTGCGTCGAATATTGCTAATGGTGTTTACTGCATTTGTGGCGAACTTGTTCTTGAAAATCAACAATTGATGATAACGTAGTTTATTCAATAGTACCGTTTTTTTTCAGCGTATAATCCGCGGATCAAACAATCATATTTCGAACCAGAAATTTTATTTTCTAAAATGTAACTTAATAGATCGCTGTAAGTATTTGACTTCCAATATTGAATCAAATTGCTGGGTTGAAACAGAATTGTTTGATGCGCGGTTTATAAGCCGGAAATTACGGTATATTTTGCATACCTTTGAGCTGAAAGATTAAAAACCGCATAAGAGCTATTTAAAATAAATGCTAATGACTTTTTTACCTTTTTTGTGGAACAAATGTGGAAAATAATTCGAGTACATCACTTTTTATTATTAATAATATTTTAAAGTTGATATCCCTAAAAAAAGCAACTTTTTATAAAACAGTGAACAATACATGCGTATGTTCAATTTCGAGACGAAATTATCTCAAGGCTATCATATACATATTTTTCCATCCCCCTATCATCTATATATATATTTGTCTGACGTGGCGCGGAAATAGGGCTTAATTTCTACCTTATCGGTGGCAACAACCGTAGTTTCCAGAGCTCAGACCAATGAACAGACAAGATTGTGTTAGCTGCGCCTCCAATATGGCGGTCAGTGTCAGAGAAGTGAAACTCAAGCTAGCAGTTATTAAAAATAAAATAATATGAACGTAATCCAAAGCGTCTGAGATGATTCCTCATTTTAATTATGAGTAATATTGTTAATTTCAAATGAATTCTCAACTCTTATTTAGAATTTATTTACGAATTTCACTCACATAAAAAATCAGAGATAATAAAATATAAATTTTCTAGAATGTCCCTGCTGCCATCTGTTGCTGTTTTATTGAAGTAAAAATAATTTCTTTTGCAGAAATCTATAATCAATTAGACTACTAAAATATCGAACGAAATTTAAACAATCATTGATGATAAACTATCTTGATGGTAAACTTTTTTTTAAAAATGAATTTAAGCCGTGCTGTACAATATTATAGGTGCAATAAGTTTTAAACTAATTATGTTTCCAAGATCCCTTTTTCATAGCATTTAAATGATTTATATGCCCATTAGTAGCATCAACTAAATGCATTTTTAGTTGTGTTCTCAACGGAGTTTTCAATTACTTTTTTACATTAAAAAATTGTCAAATTGTCAATGTTCAAATGATTTATTGTAGTACTTATTCCGGCTAGAATTACTAGAAAAATAAAAAGGGGCGAGCGAGCGAAGCGAGCTAAGACCACGTAATGTGAATTGCTTTGCAATTCACGGGGGTTGGCGAGCGTTAGCGAGTAGGGGGCTGATCCCCCTAGTTTTTATTAAATTTATTTGTTAACGTGACACAAGACAGAATGCTTAAACTATATACTTATTTCTTCAACTCAAATAAAATGTTAAAAGTGGTTCTTACATTTGTTTCATTCGATAAATGAAACTTAGCTATATTTAAAATATGATGACAACCCATTATCACAAAATAAAACACGGGTGTTTTTAATGAATTTCGCACGATCTAAAGAGGGGGCTTTTATTTTTCTGTTAATTGGAATGGAAGTTTAATCTATCGAATTGTTTTAGATAGTCTGAGTCAGGGCCACTACCTACCAGTATTTCGGTATAGAAATGTTTTTCTTTTTTAATAACGGTATATTTCTTTTTCATTAAAGCGAAGATTCAAATTTCAAAATATTTATGACAATTCGTTTCCAGGCAAAAGGTTTCCACAGCTCTGTTCAACACAATTCGACTAAATGCATCGGGAGAAGGGAAATAAAAAAAGCAAAACGGCAGTGAGTACCTTTTCGAAGATAAAGAAAACCAAATAATACGAATGGCATACATGCCAACATCGCACTAAACTTCCGTACAATGTAGGTTAATTTAAACGAGTTAAAACACGTGGTTAAAAACGTCTTTAACCTGGATCAAATTAACCCACGTTCAACGGAAAATTCGTTGAAAGTTCTGTTGTAGTATATTTCACAAATTATTAAATTTTAACTTATATTAGCATAACCCTTCATTTCCCTAAATTTTCAGTTTAATTTATTTTTCACTTTCTTTATTTGTTAAGTATATAATTTGGTAAATAATAAAATCCCTTCTTCCAAATTCTAGATAAATATCTTCTTTTTTTTCCCTTTTCTAAATATCAACCCAAATGTATGTTGTTGTGACCTTGTTGTTCAACTGCACTTACTCCAGGAATAATCCCCGCAGTTTGAGTATAACCTTGTAGGACTAAAAGGTATACAAGCGGTCAACCTTCCCTCCAAATGTTCGGTCAGGAAAGATCATTATGCGACCCTCTTTTCCAAAGTTTTCCTGTTACCATGTGGGTATCGCATAGCAACAGAGGCGATAGGCTCCCGTTCCCCTATATTTTTTAAAATGGGTAGGTTCCATATAGTATCGAGGAGAAGAGGTGATACAAGAAGGTCAGTCAGTAAGTAGAAAACCAACGAGAAATGTAGGTGTGAGGACCAGTAATTCGGTGCGGGCTCGGAGGTTCTTTTTTGGCGAGAAAATGCTCCCACCCTACCCCTGAGAGCCGAAGGGTGAGCGTAAAAAAAAGAAAAGGCATTACTACAGAAGAGGCCAACTGAAAAGGATGCCGTTCCTATAAGTGCTGTATTCTTTGCTATCTCCATTACAGAAAATTTGAAGAGATATAGGCTCCCTCAACTTTGGGATAAATTAATACATGCAAGGTCGGAGTGTATTGAATGAGGAATGAATTAAAGAGCAGAAGGTGGAATTAATGTTATACTTCGAATTATCCTGCTGTCACATTGAAACGTAATTAGTATAAGCTGAAGTTCTCTCGACTTCATCGTCACGAATGCCATCGGTACTACGACTACCAACCCCGAAATAGCATTTGAGAGCAGTATGCTACCAGGGAGATGAGGTTTTAAATGATGAAAATTTTGCTCGCATCTAAGTGAGGACTGCCAATGAAGTGAAAGCCACCTCCAACGATAATTCGATAGATGGTGTGATTTGCTGTAAAGTTATTATCAAAACTACACCCTGACGCAATGTATCTTTGTGTGAGATATTCTCCGATAGCTGTTATGGTCTAAAAAAAATGTGTGAGTAATTTGTTTTTGTTTATAATGTCATAATATAATCATAGTATTATTTTTAGTACTGCATATGAAACTGTTTATTTGTAAATAAACCAAAAGTTAACCAAGAATGTGCTTTTCCCTTATTAATATGCATCTATTATTCTGATTAATTTAAACACATTTCTCATGTGTAATAACAATAGATTAAAATAATTTATTCAAGTAATCAAACTTTAAATGTTAATGTTAAATTCTACAATAATAACACTATGCTCGAATATAGTAACAGCAAATAGATATGTGTAATTTGAATTTAGAATTCTGTTATTGTTGTATTTAAATATGTTTATAAATATTATTTTATGAGTAATTCTTTTCTACACTTTAAGTTAAAAATATGCATTTAATAGTAAAATAACCCACCCTTTTATCTGTTTGCTGTCCCTTGTACTTTTTGTTCTTGTATAAAAGTACACTTTCATTGGTATTCTTAATTGATAACAGAATTCATAAGGAGTGAAATTCAATTACACATGTTTTCTTTAAAAAAATTAATTCTGTAAGAAATATATATGAATGAGAAGTATAATTCTAAATTAATGTTGATTTAACATGGAACATTGTGGAATGAGCAAATCTAATCTATATATCTAAATAAAGATAGGACCTAAAAGTTTCATAGATGATAATAAAATCTAATAAAGTAAAGTTTTTCATGCTCTTAAAGTAATTTGTTTATTTTGATTTAAGTCAATTGTTAAGTTTTGCATGTTTTAAAAAGAGTTAGTAAATTTGAGAGGTATTGAGAGAATCCTATTAAATGAAATATTATTTTTTAGATAGTTAAAAGTATGTCCTATCACCTTGGATCACAGTTTTTCAAATGATTTACTGAATACGTTTTGTACTCAACTATACGATATCATTGGTCCCTAAATTTTGAAAATATAAGTGCATTCATAAAGTAATGTCATTTTAGTTCTAATTTACAAAATTTCTGAGTTTTATCCTCTCAAATATGAGAGTTTGTTTTCCTTCGGTTATTCTAAATTGGTTTAATTTTCAATTTTATCTTTCATTATTTATGAATGCTTTATGTTTTTAAGGTTTAGAAGTATTGGGTGTTTTTCCTTTATTTTAAGGTTGTGAAAGATATGAGAATATTGTTACCTCCTTTGATTTTATTTAAAAGTAAAATTTTAAAGTAAATGAATTTGTCTTGCCATCCCTCCTTTTTCCTTTTTATTAGTATTGTGTTTATTAACTTTGACTAAATTTTGGTGCCCCTTCTTAAATCTAATTACCTAGTGTTTGTAACATATTTATGGTAACAATATTCAGTTGGTGGTATGTCTTTCTCACCTGGTGTAATGTTAAATTTAAATTCTTGTATAATTTGATTGAAGTTAGATATGGTGGAGTAAAAGAATTTAAGAATATATTAATCAGATGTATTAAAGGAAATAATGGTTCAAAAAAACAGACACCCAATAGTTCCCACGTATGTAATAGTAATACCATCTACCCCACCACCACACAACCAGAAAAAAACGGTTCATGTGGTTTTCTTGATCAAATACAACAGCTAGAAACAGTAACTTAATGAAACAGTAAATATTATTTCCATGTAACGCAGGTAAATTTTTATAGTAAGTGGTGTTAACTGAATATTAAATAAATAGGACATGAAGATTTTGGTTTTTCGAGAAGCGTGTATAGGATAGCAAAGAGCGACATTTTCTTCTCATTTCAAAAGAAACCACATAAAAGAATCCCCTGAACTTGCGCTAATTTTACTAGAGTCATATTAGTTAATCTTCATGTAAGAAAAGTTTAAAATAATATTTCAAAGTCGTTTATATCAAACTGTATAGAATGTTCTTTTAATTTGCGGGCAGGTTTTCTCTTGTACCATTATATCCTTTTCATTCAAGCTTGATGAAATTATCTATACTAATAAAAGAAAGTTGTTTGTCTGTGTTCTGTGTGTCTGTGTGTGTGTCTGTGTGCAATGGCTAGCGAAATCTAGCGCACCTAGACCAAGGTCTGCCCTCATAAACCTGAGTTTCCAAATTTTAATATTTTGATAATTACACAAGATACAGGACCTAGAGTACGTAGTGTGGAAAACGGCTACAAAATAGTACTAAAAAATTGAATCCGACAAATGTAGACCGATTCTGAAAATATAACGGGTCGATCGCAGCAACATCTTCTAGCAGTGGCGTGGACAGGGTGGAGGTCCAGATGTTTTGGATATACTAATTTTATAAAAGTATTTTTGCCTTATCTAATTGGAGAATTTTCTGCGATATTGAAGGAGAAGAAAATGTTATAATATTACTGATTTCCAGAGCATTTGGACCCCCTGTCTGGCTGCGCCACTGCCTGCTAGCTCTTTTCAATGAAAACATTGTATTAGAATTGAACTGAGAAAACGTTTCAGCTCGTGGTAAATATTTCAAATAATTAAATTATACCCTATTTCCTTTGACTTAGATAGTGATTCTCATAAGCTTTGAAAATATGAATGTTATTGATCATGGTCAAAAAACGTGATACGCATTATTTTGTGCCTGGTTGCAGTACTCAATACAAGACAGCAAATTAGTAACTATCCCTATTTAGCATACCAAAGGAGGAATCTCAACTAGAAGAGTGGAAAAGATTAATTCCCTGATATGATAAAAAAGTAACTTCAAAATCAGTTACATCTGAAATGTACACTTACAAGAAGATTTTATAAATAGAAATTATGTTCATGTTGTCAATAGTAAAACGGTTACTTTTGCAAAAGGTAACGCTATTTTTAAAGCAGATGTCGCTGCGATCCCCCTATTATTGTACCGCATCGTTGCATATTTTTCGCCTAATATTTTTAGCACTTTTTAAATCATTACCAGTTTGGCTTTTTTTTAATTCCGAAATTTCGCATTCATACCAGAAATTCTCTATATTGTTCCTTTAGTTACATAATGGCAGATATTTCGTGACTTCTTAAAGTAAAAATTCTTGCTTCAGAATTTCCGGTTTGAGTTCGACAATTTTGAATTGAAAAACGGTAAAACCGTTTTCCACAGTATGTATTCTAGGCACTGTACTTAAACTATACACTTTTCCGGTCTCATTTTTTCAAAGGAATTCAAATAAAGTATCAAAAGTGGTACTTAAATTTGCTCCATTAAATAAATGAAACCTGGTGGTATTTTAATATGATAACGACCCCTTATGGGAAAATAAAACACGTATATTTATAATTAATTTCATACGAATGAAAAAGGTGCTTTTGTTCTTGTTTTATTTAACCCCTTGAAGGGCGGTGTTTCATTTTTGGACAACTTAATTTTAATTCCTAAATGCCACATTGGCACCAGAATTTAAGAATGAAAAAGAATTAGGGTCCATAAGCCTTGTATTTGGCCTATGAAATAAGACTAATACTCCTGTACGATTTCAACAATAGTTTTTGCATTTTGTTCGGATTTATATGACTTACACAAGCTCAAAGTTCGTATTATTCGTAGTTTTTGATAAAAAATACGCATTTTTTCCTAATTTTACCTCAATTAATTATATGAGCATAACCTTGCAACACTTTCTTCTTTGCATATATTATAAAATACATCAAAATGTACATTATATGTAAAAATAAATGTTTTGCAAAGCTGCGCTCATAGTAAAATATTAATCTAGTTGGATGTGCCAATCTCAAAACTTTGTTCTATCTCACACAGGTTTCACATACACTAAAAAGAATCAGCAACCAATATATAGCAAGATCTAACTGAATCTAAAGTTTTATTAAATTCCGTGCATTAGTTCTTGATATAAGACTATTGCTAAAATCGTCTAAATCCTGCAAAATGCAGCATAGTAGTGCCACCTGTTGGGAGATTTAGGCCAAAACCTAATCAACAACAACTTATGACAGCGTCTAAATAAATCTGAAGTTTCATGAACATCCGTGCATTAGTTCTTGAGATATAGCTATCGTGATAATAATGGAAAAAGTAGCATAGCAGCGCTACCTGTTGGGTTATTAACATCAAATCGTAATCAGCATCTATTTATCATAGTTGCCAACCTCCCGATTATTTTCATACCAGTATTTTTATGTAAAACATTTGTTTTATGTATTCGTACAATTTCTTCAATTTAATAAAGTGAATTTTTTTCTAAGATTTTACTGGTATACAAAAAATCGGGAGGTTGGCAACTATGATTTATATAAAGGACTAACATAATCTGAAGTTTGATGAAATTTCGTGCATTACTTCTTGAGATATAGCTATCGTGATAATAATGGAAGAAGTAGCACAGCAGTGCCACCTGTTAGGTTATTTACATTAAATCGTAATCAACATCTATTTATGTAAAGGTCTAATAGTATCTGAAGTTTGATGAAATTCCGTCCATTAGTTCTTGAGATATAGCTATCGTAAAAATAATGAAAAAATGGTATAGCAGCGCCACCTGTTGGGATAGCTACACCAAAATATAATCATCGTCTATTTATGTCAAAGTCTAACTGAATCTGAAGTTTAATGAAAATAACTGCATTAGTTATTGAGATAGAGCTATTGCGGAAATCGAAAAAAATGTAGCATAGCTGCTCCACCTATCGGGCGATTTTCACCAAAAACTAATCATCATCAATTTATATTAGGGACTAACTGAATATAATGTTTTATTAAATTTCATGCATTAGTGCTTGAGATAGAGTGCCCACAAAATTTTGTCACATACATACATACAGACAGACAGACAGACAGAGTCACGGACAGACATTTTCTAGAAACAATGAAATCGTGTTCAGGACCTTCTAAAACGTATAAATCCGTCGAAAACTAGAAGTCGAAAATTTTCATGAATCCAATACTTTCTTCTTGTAAAGGTAGAAGAAAGTAAAAAGTAGCATAGCAGCGCCACCTGCTGGGCTATTTACACCAAAACGTAATCAGCATCTATTTACGTTAAGGTCTAACAGAATCTGAAGTTTGATGAAAGTCCGGGCATTAGTTCTTGAGATATAGCTATCGTAAAAATAATGAAAAGAGTGGTATAGCAGCGCCACCTGTTGGGATATCTACACCAAAATGTAATTAGCGTCTATTTATGTCAAGGTCTAACTGAATCTGAAGTTGGATGAAATTAACTGTGTTAGTTCTTGACATAGAGCTATTGCGGAAATCGCAAAAAATGCAGCATAGCAGCGCCACCTATCGGGCGATTTTCACCAAAAACTAATAAGCACCAATTTATATTAGGGACTAAGTGAATATAATGTTAGTATAATGTGTTATTAAATTTCATGCATCAGTTCTTGAGATAGAGCGCCCACAAAATTTTTGTCACATACAGACAGACAGACAGACTCACAGACTCACAGACAGACATTTTCTAAAAACAGTCAAATAGTGTTCAGGACCTTCTAAAACGTATAAATCTGTCGAAAACCGGAAGTCGAACATTTTCATGAATCCAATATTTTCTTCTTGTAAAGATAGAAGAAAGTAAAAATATACTAAAAATTGAGTTAAAGTTAGGAGAAATTGCGTATTTTTCAACAAAACCTACGAATAATACGAACTTTGAGCTTGTGTAAGTTATATAAATCAGAATAAAATGCAAGAAATTGTGTTGGTACCGTGGAGGATAAACCTTCTAATATTAAAAAGTGAAAATATTAAGTCAGTATAACAAAATAGAATTTTAGTCTTATTTCATGGGCCAAAAAAACGGCTTATGGACCCTGATCCTGTCATTTTATTAAGTGCTTAAAAAATTATTTTACTTATTTTCAAATAAATTTGTATGTAAATTCTGGTGTCAGTAAATCATTTCAGTATTTTATGAATAGAAGTGCTCTGCCCTTGACAGTGTAAAAATGAAAGTCATATCCTTCGCGTTTTATATTTGAGATACTGAGAGTCAGCGTCGTAGAACTACGACTATTTAGACAATTTATTTGCGATTCGTTGAGTGAAAGAGTTTTGTTCCAAATTAATAGTGACAAAGTGTTATCTGTCAAATAATATGCTCACCACTGCTCTATGTACTTCTGCTTTTATAAATGCATCGGGTGACAAAAGAAATTGGTAAAAAAACTGTTTACACATTCGCCGAGACATAATAAACAGAAAAACATCTCTTCATCAACCACCACACAAACAGTCCAAAACAACTCATGTGGTTTTCTTGACCCAAAGACATGAAGAGTGAATCCACTACTTGCCACAGTCTTATGCTCCTATATGTATTCAATAACTTTTTTGTAATAACTGGTGGTAATTGAAAATTAGATAAAGCGGGTTTAGTAGTTAAAAAAATTCAATTTTTTGAGGAACATGTAGAGCAACATTTTCTGCTATAAAATTCCTATGCTTGGGATAGATACTAGAATCATACCGGAAAATCCCTATGTAAGCAAATCTTAAAAGAATATTTTAAAATGTTGAAAATGGGCTTCTTTTAAATTGTGCACAAGATTTCTCTTGAACCATTTTTTAAATGCAGTGTTGACGAATTTATAGATTATATCTCTGTGCCTAAACCTAAAAATATATACATTTTAATAAAAAATATACCTTTAAAAGTAAAGTATAATGTTTTCGCGATGATTATGCATGCATAATATCTCTGTAGATGAAAAAATATACATATTTAGATTTAGTCTTATGATATAGGTATAATCTATAACATATAAAAATATGATCTGAAACTATTAAGTAGTTCCAAGAATAGCTTGTGCACATTTCTGAAAAACCTCAGAATTCTTGTAAACATCTATTTTCGAAAAATCACATTAACACTAGAACACGCCCAGCAAGTAACGAGTCGACCGCGCGGAAATAATTAACTTTCTATTTGAACCCCTTTTTTGAAATAATGTAATTCATTAAAGCTTATTTAATTAGTTGTTCAATAAGGCAAATATTACTATTAAAAATATGGTAGCAATCAAGGGGTCTGAATAAAAAAAAATGCGAACGACATTACTACAAACAGGATAACGTTGGATCATATAGTGAGAGAAACTCAAATACTAAACATGAAAACCAAATTAAATTTTAATGATTAAAAGTAAAGAAAAATATTCGTAATGATTAAAATTTGTTTAATTTAAAATGCTGGTTATTTTTATTTCTTTATAGATGTATTTTCTTTATTTCGTTTGTGGAAATTATGCTAAAATTTTTTGAGTTGTACATTGGAATTCATACAATTTTACCATAATACTCCAACATTTTATAAATTACTGAATAATACCTCTTTAACAACGTAATTTTCCATGCCCCCTATTATTGTTATCAAATAGTTTTGAAAATTTTATTTAAGTATATCAAAGTTGCCCAAAAACCTTGTTCCCTTGGGGGAAAAGGGCGAACTTTGTAATCTTAAATGATAACCCATTTTTATTGTAGATTTGCATTCTACGAAAAAAATACGCAACTTTTATACAAAACATGTTATTCGATAAATCGTAGATGACGCTGTAATCGATCAAAATGAAGTGAGAATCGTTTCCATAGAAGAGCCTGGAAACGTTCGAATAACTCAATAAACATACATCTGATTGAGAAACGGAAAATATGTGTTCAATATTTTTAAAAATGGCAACTTTGATATTACTAAATTGATTTTTCTAAAGTTTTTCTGTTTTTCAATCCGATATATTTCTGGTGTTATTCGAATGTTTCTAGACTTCTCAAGGTAAACGATTCTCACTGCATTTCACTCGATTACAGCGCCATATAAGATTTTCTGAGGAAAATGTTAAATACAAAAGTTTCGTATTTTTTCCGTAGAATCTAAATCTGCAATAAAAAAGGGGAAGTTATCATTTAAGATTACAAAGTGCCCCCTTTTTCCCCCAGGGGGCAGAGTTGGGAGGCAAATTTGATATCCTTAAATATATTTTTAAAAAATATTGAATACATAGCTTCCGTGTTTCAATCTGATGTGTATTTCTCGAATTATTCGACCGTTTCCAGACTTTTTGGACTTCCTGTATTATCAGTTACGCCATTATGACACGCCCTTCATTTTCAGAAATAATTTAGATAAAACAAGTTACCAAAAATAAAATATCAGAAGAATACCCCTTCGCATGCTTAGCTACGCAAAATGCGAAGTCACTGACGTAATGAGTGGGAAAGAATGTGTTGATGCGAAGGATCGTTCTCGCAACTCTGCAAAAAGTATTGGAAGAGTGATCAAAACTACGTTAAGGCATATTAACTCACGAAAAACTCTTATTTCTGCCTGTCACGAACAATGGCTATAATTCTAGCTTTAGTTGAAAAATAATAAAAAATACCGTTTAAGTTGGTATTAAATTCTTTCTGCTGTATGTGGTATATTTTATTTTAATAAGTCGTTAGTATACAGTGGTGTTTACAGAACGAGGCTAGAGGGAGCAATATATACCAGTGATTTTAAGAAGTAATTTTCTCCATAATTAATCTTAGAAAACTTTTGCGAATAAATAAAGCAAAGATTATTTTTCGAAAATAGGCTACATTGCACCCCACACCATTGGGTCTAAAACTAGGTACAGCACTGTCTATATATAACATATTGTTTTAAATGGTAACAATTTTTTGACAATTTATTTGAGTTCCTTACTCATACCAACAAAAATTTGTAGTTTTTGTGTTTTTGAAATTTAATAATTTTTCATACAGCTGGGAGTAGGTTTGCCAGTTTGGTGTCGTTTTTTATCCAGAAATTCTGAATTGTATTTCTACTCTATTTAATGACAGACATTTCTTAATTAAATAAAGTAAAAAAAAAATGGAAATTTTCTGTATGAATTCTGAATTTCTGAATATAATTGATGCTAACCTGGCAACTCTAGAAGAGTTCAAAATTTGAGAATGCTAATGCCTATCCCTTCAGGAGGGGCATAATTCAACCCTTTGATTACGGGCAGTGATGATGTATGTTTTTATATTCAATCGTACTAAAATTTACAAAAAAATTCCTCGTGATAAAATTTTCTTTAAAATAGCCTGCATAATTGTATGGTAGAGATTATTAACAAAAAAATTACGAATAGAATTAAAAAAATATATTATTTAGGTTTCTTGATTGGTATTACATTTCAGATACATTCTCCTTATTTAATAACAGATTAAATAAGTTGAATTTTACTATTTCAAAAAAGTGGTAGCAATAAAGAAATTTGAATAAAAATACAAGAAATAATTCTCTGCAGAAATGAGGTAATAATATGACAACATTTTATATATAAATTCATATGGTCATTAATATAAACATCGATATTGAAAAATTTTTGTATTATCATCTAGATAAACTTTTCAATTTAAAAAAATCAGCATCGTCAAAAATACAGCTTACAGGCTTATCCTTATCATTGTTTTTTTTTTAATACAGAATTTTGTTTGATGGTCTATCGTAGGCGTGTGTCAACCTGTGGTCCTAGGGTCATAAAGTTTCCGCTATTTAAGGATAGAAAAATTTGCGTTATGTAATGAGAAAAATTTTTTATTAAGAAAAACAAAGATAACTTTTCGGAATTTTGCTTTAGGAAACGACTGTCAGGCATAAAGATCGAAGGATCCTAGTCTACAGAAAATTGTTATGCATTTTTATGGAATATTTGTATACATTTTTATAGAAAATTTGTATACATTTTTTATATAAAAGATTATTTTATATTTACATTTTTAATTAGCTGTTTTAGCTATTAAAATAATGCCCCGGATCATTCGATTGTAAAATCATAATTATATTTTTCTAATTATTTAGACAAAACCCTAACTTACTGAGAAAAACTCTTAAGGAGCATTCTCAGTTAAACTTTTGATTCTATTTTTATATTTAATCATACAACAATTTACAAAAAAAATATCTTTCTGATAGCAGAGGTGCAAAGCTCGCACTAATCTTCCGTAATATATGGGTTAATTTTTACCCAGGTTTAATACGCTTCGCACCAGAAATTTTTTAAATAAATTAATTTAAATAAATTCCATGTCGCAATCTGAAAATAAAGAAATAAAGATTCATCAAATAAATTGTCTGGTACGAAACATTGTTAAACTGGATCAATTAATCCACATATTACGAAAGGTTAGTGGGAGCTTAGCCCCTCTGTGATAGATGCCTTTTGAAAACATCCTAGTATAAGTACAGCGTCTAAAATACATAGTGTAGAAAACGGTTTTACCGTTTTTTAATTCAAAATTTTCGGATTCGAACCGGAAATTCTGAAACAAGAATTTTTCCTTTTAGAAGTCACGAAATATCTGCCATTAAGTAACCAAAAGACCATTATAGGGAATTTCTGGTATGATTGCGAAATTACGGAATTTAAAAAAAGCCAAACTTGTAATGCTTTGAAATGTGCTAAAAAATTGTAGGCGATAAACGTGCAACGATGAGGTACAGTAATAGGGCGATCGAAGCGACATCTGCTTTAAAAACAGATTTACCTCTAGCAAAACTAACCATTTTACTATTGACAAAATGAACATAATTTCTGTTAATAAAATCCTCTTGTAAGTGTATATTTCAGATGTAACTGATTTTGAAGTTAGTTTTTTATCATATAAGAGAACTAATCTTTTCCATTCTTCTAGCAGAGATTCATTCTTTGGTATGCTAAATAGGGATAGTTTCTAGTTTGCTGTCTTGTATCGAGTAGTGCAACCAGGCACAAAATAATGCGTATCACGTTTTTTGGCCATGATCAATACCATTCATATTTTCAAAGCTTATGAAAATCACTATCTAAGTAAAAGGAAATAGGGTATAATTTAATTATTTAAAATATTTACCCCTAGCTGAAACGTTTTTTCAGTTCGATACTTATACAATGTTTGAGTTTAAAAGAGCTAACAGACAGTGGTGTAGCCAGAGAGTGGGTGGGGGTCCAAATGCTCTGGGAACCAGTAATATTATAAAGTTTTCTTCGCCTTCAATTTCTCAGAAAATTCTGAGACTAGATAACGCAAAAATATTTTTATAAAATTAATGGTATCGAAATCATCTGGACTTCCAACCTCTCTACGCCACTGCTAGAAGATGTCGCTGCGATCAACCCGTTATCATTTCAGCATCGTTCTACATTTATCGGATACAACTTTTTAGTACTATTTTGTAGCCGTTTTCCATACTATGTAATTTAGACTATGTAGTATAAGTCTATTTCAGACACTTTTTTCAAAAAGTGGTATGAATAAAATAAAAAAAGTAGTCGCTGGGACTTTTAGTGTCCAGACTCCGTAATTAATGTGATAATGGTAAATTTCATGTGCTTGGCTAAAAAATTTGAATTAAACAATTATTCATGAGGGATTGAAATTTTGTTAAAATTTCTTTTCAAGAATATCGTTGTGCACTAAATTAAATTTGAATATTTAACAAATTTGAAAATCTCTAAAAAATCCATGGTCCAATTTTAAAATCCGAATATGGATTGTCGCAAACTTTAAATTTATTAATTGAAACCTTTATTTTTAAAATTCTGAAAGCTTTGAAACAAAGGCACCGATTATCAGGGAATATTACTTTTGTCTATTTTTCATGTATTTGGCACTTTATGCAGAACAGAACACATATCTAGTATTTTTTTTTCAAGTATGTTACTAGAGGTAACTGCCATTACCATTGTACGCAATAATTTTTTATTCAGCAAGTTGCTGGTTGGAGTTTTGATATGGGCATTTTTAGATGGTACAATTGCACATGTTCTTACGAGTAGCAATGTCTGCTTTTGTTCACAATGTAAGTACTACTTCAATATTTTCCTCTTGTTCCAAAATGTTCGTCAGTGTATTATCACTGAAACTTTTAACGAACGAATGCCGTAATATTCGTGACAATCTTAATTTGCTCAAATGCGTTATATTCTAAGTGTTATTGTCAAGGTGCCTCTTTTTCTGACAAACGTTTTGCACTGTTTAAATGCAAAAATTTTGAGATTTGATAAGGCGAAATTTTCTGTGCAAAAATGCTGGTGTTCAATTGGAAACTACACATTTGAACAATAAAAATTTCTTGTCGGGGATATAGTGGATTTCGTTCTTTAAGGGTACCTTCTGAGCGTCTGAGGGCTTTCCTGTTTTTTCATAAATATGTTCATGAAGCTAATATTAATTTAAATTTTCTTCACCTGCTTGTTTCTAACTAAAATGTCATATCTCTTTATTATATACACATATTGAAATACAATTCTGTGTAAGTTGTTTTTGGTCTACAGTCAATTTAATTTGTTTTTAGAAACGGAAAAATACGGGCAAATTGTTTAGAGGGTAAATTAACATTGCTGAATTAATTATTTAAAAAAAATTAGAATTACTTTCACAATAAGTATACTATCAGCTTTCAGTTCTTATAGTTTAGTTTTAAAATAAACTTACAAATGACATTACTGTGATGTTTATGAGGTCGTTTATTATTTGTGATTTTAGGAACATTCTAATGAATATGTTAGACATTTTTACAAATTCATTGCTATTCCTTAGCAAAAATTGCCATTGTTTTATTATGCGGTAAAATTACAGCGAAAATTAAGATTTTAAACAATAAAATTTATTATAAAAATTATCATTATCTGTGAATGATCCTTAAACTACTATACTTTAATGGGTTGATTTGGACCAAGTAAATAAAATAAAGTCTCAAATGTTTGTGTTACTTTTGAAAAAAATAAGTTTTTTTTATTTATCGTAATTACAAAAACAGAATTGTTTATTGCCACACCCGTAAATGCAAAAAGAAAATATTGAAATGCCACTAGAATTTCCGAACAAATTGATTTCGAAATAAATTCTACTTTCTTCAAGCACATTATAACAAAGTATGTAATAAAAGGTGTTAGTTTGTGTACGTCGTATACCTTCTGGACACCGTTCCCTAAATACGACGCGTATGCACTAAAACAAAAAAGGCGGTTGTCGTATGCGGATTTTTTTCAGCGTTTGCACGGTCTTTGAATTTGAATACCAAAAATTTATAAAAGTTTTCTCCGCTTTATTTTTTTTTAATGAAACAAGTCAAAAAAAAACTTTTGAAAATTACTGGTGTTTAAAATTAGGGGACCGTACAAACACTTAAAAAATTCCCCCTAGGACAGCCGCCATTTTTGTGTCAGCGCGCAGGCCCAGTTCTCAGGGAGCGGTGGCATGGATAGCCCCGTATACCCTTCGGAGCTATAGTGTATGCTCTCTCGTTTATACGCTCTACTTAAAGCGTATGCCCTCTGTTATTTTTTTTTTTTTTACGACTACAAAACTGATTATAACAGCAAAATTTTCCTAACAATTTGTTAACCATTTGAGACTGAAATTACAAGTAATCGTTAACCATTATTTGCATGAGTTTTTCTTTTACAATTGTGTTTTTTTATACATATATTTAATATTAGACACCAGAAATTTTAAGATAGATTTTTAACTTTGTTCAGCGACATAGTTCACGGGAAATTGACTGGATTAATATTTCTATATAAATATAGCGGTGGCGAAGAAGTTGATTTATTTATTAAAAGTTAAATAAACAGTGATGGAAATTTACATCACTATGCAATTAAGGGTTAAAACGTTATACCACCACACAAAAAACAAGCTTGATCAGCCTTCTTTATGCATTACAAATGCTAAAAAAAACTATCACAGGCAAGCACTGTTATTTCCAAGTAAGTATTCAGAATTCTTTTATAAAAAGTGGTGGGAATTTAAATTAAGTAAATTTTATTTTTCTTACATTTTATGTATAATACTTTCTGAAGAATATGTTAAAACCAACAAAAAGGAAGAAAAAGGAAAACAGAAAAGGCGTAGGAATATTTTTTAAACAAAAATCTACATATATTTTATTGATTGGCATCATCCTTCTATTAAAAAATATATATGATTCATATTGCGATTTCATGGTAGGTTATATTTGTTAATATGTTTTCCATATAGATTTTATTTTACTATAAAATGTAATGTATGATATTATTGCATACTATCTTCAAATTAGAAATTCGGTATTTTTTTTTATTTGACCGTGTCAGATAATTTTTTATTTCAAAGGTTTTATATGTATACAGGGTGAGTTTCTGTTAGCCTAAAACAGGGGTCGGAAAAACTACTTTTCTATTGTAGCGAACTACAACTACAACTGCTTTATCGAAAATATAGTTAATTACAACTACAAATAATTGCTTAAAAAAGTAGCGACGGCAAAAAGCTTTTCAAAAGTGGTCACTATTTCGCTACTTTCAGATTTTGTCAAAGGGTTCAATTTACACTATCACTGTTTAACTTTTAATAAATAAATCAACTTCTTCGCCACCACTATATTTATATAGAAATATTAATCCAGTAAATTTCCCGTGAACTATGTTGCTGAACAAAGTTAAAAATCTATCTTAAAATTTCTGGTGTCTAATATTTAATATATGTATAAAAAAACACAATTGTAAAAGAAAAACTCATGCAAAGAATGGTTAAGGTTCATCAAGTCAGAAATCTACAAATCATAACTGTTTTATAAACAAAATTCAAAGAGATTTATTTTTCGCCCCCTTTTTTTAAGAACTAACCATTATATATTTTCCAGTGTAGGTAATTTTAAACACCGTTTCGAATGTATCATTCGGGCATCCAGAAAAGCATAGTTGCTAACCTTCGTATTTTTTTTTTAATTAATAAGTACTAGAGATTTTGTAAACAAAAAGGAAGGAAAAGCATAGTTGCTAAAATTCCTATTCGACTTAATCGATTTTCTCCTGCAATTTTGTGAAACGAAACACATTTTTCATTTTCATCTGGCATTTAATGTAGTTCTAATTAAAATCAAAACTTCTTTTTTTTCAAAATTTTTGGTAGACATTGAATAAAAAAGTGGCAATTATGCTTCTGCGCATGCCCGAATGATTCATTCGAATAATCAAACTTAATCGTTACGCCCATCACTAATTTTTATATTCAATCGTACCAAAATTTACAACAATAATTCTTAACGATCTTTCTTTTAAAATGTCCAAGTAGAAGCTTATAGCAGAGATTTTTTTCAAAAAGTAGTGCGAATAGAACAACAAAATCGTCCTCCGAGACGTATATGATTTAACCCGCAGTAAAACGGGGAAAGGCATTTAACCCTTTCCGGCACAGTGGTCCCACTCCGGGCACACCTATTTTTAATTCCAAACTTGCATTCGGCACCAAAAATTTTATAATAAAATTTTGTTTCTATAATAAACGTTTGAAATAAGGAGTTTATATTTTCTAAAAAAGTTGTTTGTAAATTCCGGTGTCAGTCAGCAATTTCTCATTTTACGAACAGACTTTGTCTGTGCCGGAAAGGGTTAAATCTTTAATTCTTGTAAATCAGCGTAGTATTTTTCGCATTATTTGTTCCAATAATTTTGCGATTAGACAAGGCAACGATTAAGACTAATATTTTCTGTTACTGAAAATTAAAATCCATGCGCACCCTATATGGAACGCATTGAACATATACGGTCTCTTTTAAAAGATTAACAATATTTAGAAACATTTGTACAGAATTTTACACGGATTAAAAAATTGCTTTTCTTTTACTATTGTATTTATTGCAATTGATGTTAAATCCATCTGTTGGATTTCATTTCATTTCATTTGATGTACTTTTAAAGGAGGCAATCGTGGACAGAGATATAAAACTTAGAAAAACAGCCGTGTGAGTTTTATGAAGAAAATGTAAAAATAATAATAAAGAAAATATGTGTAAATCTGTTGGTAAAATATTGAAACACCACTTGAATTTCCGAACAAATTGTTTTTGAAAAAAATTATATTTCCTCAAATACGTTTAACTGGGTATGTATTGAAAGGTACAAGCCCCTTCTGGGCACTGCCCCTTGAATTCTAGGGGCCCCTTGAATTCTGTCGGCAGCTGTAGGCGGATTTTTTTCAACGTTTGTTCGGTCCTTTAAATTTGAATACCAGTAATTTCTAAAAGTTTTCTCTCCCTTATTTTTAAGAATAAATAAGTCAGAGAAAAATTTTTGAAAATTACTGGTATGTAAATTATATGGACCGTACAAACGCATAAACATTTCCCTCTACGACAGGCGCCAGTTTTGTGTCATGGCACACGTCTAGTAATCAGGGGGTGGTGTTCTGAATAGCACCGTATACCCTTCGTATTTATAACATATTCTATCTGGTTTATATGCTGTCTGGGTTTATTAGACTACAAAACTGATTATAACTGCAAACTTTTTCTAAAATTTTCTTAACAATTTGGCTTTTAATTTTAAGTCATTCAAATTCTATACCACCACACAAACAGCAAGCTCGGGTGGCCTTCTTGATCAGACACAATTCGTAGTTTAGAAGATTCGCCAAGCATCGTAATTTCCCAGTACGTAATCAGATTTTTTTTTATAAAAAGTGGTGGAAATTTCAAATTAAGTAAATTTTATTTTTCTTAGATTTTATGTATAATACTTTCTGAGGAATATGTTAAAAAGTCAACAAAATTAGAAAAAAGAAAACGAAAAATAGGCAGGCATATTTTTTAAACAAATATCTACATATTTTTTTTATTGACATCATCCATCGATTAAGAATATTTATGATATTTGTTGTTAATTAATGTTAGGTTATATTTGTTAATATTTTTTCATATATATATTATTTTCTATAACATTTAATGTATAATATTATTGCATGCCATCTTCATGTTCCAATGTGTCAGACAATTTTTTATTTCACATGGTATTAACCCCTTAATCGTCGTGTCCGAGACATTCACGGGCAGCGTAGATTACGCCTGTTTTATTCAGATTGTTTGATTCCCATCAGTTTTTTAAAATAGTGTTATTGGCTTTATTCTTGCATTATTTTATCTGTCTATTAAATAAGATGAACATTTCTACTTAAAAAACTGGTGGTAATCAACACAATCTGATTTTTTTAAAAGTGGCCTACACTTAAAGGGCGCGATGATTAAGGGGTTAAATATATACAGGGTGACCTTTAATTAACCTTAAAAGTTTAACTGTAATAGCACTTGACTCGTTACAGATAGCACTAGAAACATTTTGTTTTATTGAAAAGAGCGTGGAAAATGATTTTAATTGATAAGGTTTTCAAAATGAGAGCCTTCAGAAGTGATACAATAGCGAAAATTTGTCAGAAACTTGTCATTAACAAAATGGAACGTTTCTTTTTTTATGCTTCAAAATGAGTCAGTTATTGAACTCTTGAGGCTTATAAGGCCTGTCGACTTCTTCTTAACAATAAGAATAACAATAAAAAATAAACAATAAAAACATTTTTAACAATTAAAATACGATATCATTTGAATAAGACGCTTTGGGAGACATTTTCAAAATTGCGTGGAACTGACACTAAATAAATTCCTTTTATGCCCGCTCCCACTGCACTCACTCGTGTTGCCGTCCAGTGAGGCTGAGAGAAATTATATCAGTTTAAAATTGTAGGTTAACTGTAAAAAAACCTGTATACAACTACACATGAATAATTACTCAAAAAAGAAACTTAAAAATATTTGAATACCATTATTCCCAATCAATAATTTACATAATCCCAAACAACAATTTACACAATTTCCAATAGAATTATTCTAATTATGATTTTCAATGAGGAAACCGCTGCAATTCCTAAAAAAAAAAAAAAAAAAAAAAAAAAAAAAAAAAAAAAACGTTCCTGGGTTTGATCCGGCGCAATCCCGATCATGAAATTTCAATTATGTAATAGATGAGGTTCATACAGATTTACCACAATCGTCAATTCCGTGCCTTATTTAATCTCAGAAAAATATTACAAATTCTGAGGTAAAACGTGACAATTAATAACTCCGTTACATAAATATTAAATAAAAAAATTCTAATCTGAAATATTTGCACAGAATGTTTCGAAATTCCAAGGATTTATATATTCGCAAATTTATTCGTAAATCGGAGATGCAAAACATACAATAATGTTTGTAAAAGTTTCTTAATGTTACTTGTGAAACATAAATATATAAAGTATAGATATTTCTCTTCTTTGAATGCAAACAGTAAAACGAGGCGTTCCGCTTAGGCAGACTAACAGTAAATTTTCAAATTATCTTGAAAACTATAGAAATGAGCTGTATATTTACACAGCTAATACTGATTACAGTGATTCTTGATATACTGGGTTGTGTCCATATATATATATATACAGGGTGTTCCGTTAAAGGGGTCCAATATTAATAGGGGTAATAGAGGAGATCACATGGAGCATAAATCAGTATATAAAGCCTGGTCGGATCTCAAATTTTTCAAGTTACAGCAAATAGAATGAAAATTCGGAAAATTGTAAAAGAACCCTCATTGCTAAACTATCGATAATGCTACATAAAAACGAAGCACATATTTAGAAAGAGCAGAAAAAATCCTACGAAATGACATAAGTTGTTTTAGAATAGCAATATTTATTGACGAGTTACAAGCCCTGAAACAGTGAAAAAAGTACGAAATCCAATATACATCAAAATAGTTAATCGTTAATTCCAAAAAGACAACTCTAGCTACAACAAGGAAAATGTAGTAAAATTTGGTCCATTCCGAAAACTTTCGAAAAAGCTTACAATGAACCATATCGGTTTAATTGTGTGAGAGAAATTAATCAGTTTCTTAGTTACAACTCCGCTTTCTTTGACACTAGCAAAGGTTAAACTCCGCCCATCACGATTGGAAACACCGCCTTTTTAATTACTCTCAACTATACATTTTCGATCATGCTTCTTCTGAGATGCAACATTTTTAATTATTCAAGAGTTTAATGAACCAAAATAACTTTACAATAATAGTCTACATTTTAAAGTGGTCTTTTATTGATATAAAGCTTAAGTTAAATTCCTTAAAATTAAACTGGTGGTGAAAATTCGGAAATAATTAAAAATATTGCGATTTGTAACTATGCAAGAAGTTTCAGTACATGTTTTACATGGACAATTATTGTATGTATATGTGCATCATAATTTATGATAGGAAATAATAATAACAAATAGAATAATAATTTTATTAATTATAAATTTAAAAAAGACACTAAATTTTAAATTAATTCATACAAACTTTGTAATTTACAATTTGAGTACACCACAGTCTGTGACTTACAAAATACTGTGCCAAAAAGTGTTGAAAATAAAAGAAAAATGACAAATAAAGAATTACATTCCACGTACTTTATGACATATGTGAAGCATAGTCTTCTGGCCTGCGCTGCACAGTTCAATGTCGGAAGGCAGACGAACGAACATTATTATAATAGGTGTTCGAAGTTGCGCCCATTAACAGAATCGCACAGCCGACAGCGACGTCGTAAAGATTGGCGAACACGCCGAAAAACTCCGACGGAGTTGGGAATGTCTCCTGCAGCGACAACGATTCGCGCTAGTAAATCCTCCGGTGTATCCACAGGCGTTTCATACACCAGCGATTTAAGGTGTCCCCAAACAAAAAAGTCTAACGGATTGAGGTCTGGAGAGCGTGCAGGCCAAGCAACAGGTCCACTGCGTCCAATCCATTTCCCAGGATATGTTGAATTGAGGTGATTGCGAACACCTATGAAAAAATGTGCCGGTGCGCCATCGTGCATAAACCACATATTGTGGCGCAATGTTGCTGGCACATTTTGCAGTAACTGCGGTAAGATATCCCGTAGGAAAACCAAGTATGTACTGCCATTGAGTACATCTGGGAGTAAATATGGTCCTATGAGATAATCGCCGAGGACACCTGCCCATATGTTCACACTGAACTTTTGTTGTGCGTTCGACGGGAAAACAGTGTGCGGATTTGTATATGACCATGTGTGCATATTGTGCGTGTTTACCACGCCCTCTCTCGTAAATGTTGCTTCATCAGTAAATAAAATATTTTCCAGAAATTGTGGATTATTTTCTGTTACATTAAGCAACCAGCGTACGAATTCTGTCCGCTGAGCACAATCTGTTACTGATAACAGTTGTGTCCGCTGCACATGAAAGGGGTGCATGTTTTCTGCACGCAGAACACGCCACACACTTTGGTGAGAAACACCGACTTCAGACGCAGCAGCTCGTGTACTCGTGGAGGGGTTATCTTTAAAAATATTCAGTACATCTTCTTCCATTGCAGGTGTTCGTACATGTCGAGGTTTCCCTGCATCAATGCTTGCTGTATTAAACGATCCAGTCTCCCGTAATCGTCTATCGATTTTTATGAAGAGTTTCGAACTTGGGCAACGTCTCCTTGGAAATTGCTCACGGTACATGCGCTGTGCTAGACATGCATTTCCATGAGCTTGCCCGTACATCAGATGCATGTCCGCATATTCTTCGTTAGAGTATTCCGGCATAATTATTATACATCAACTTACTACAATCCCACTTACAACAGCCTCCCTTTAACATAACGCCCACTGATGACTGCTGTTTTATTACACTTTTCTTCCTATACACATAGAAAATTTGCATAAAAAGTACTTCTTCTTCATCATCCTGAAAGTTCATGGAGGAAACGCAGCAGTCACGGAGTTTGCTTTAAGACAAGGCGAGAGCTGCACAATATGTCATTCACTTGACCAGACTGAATAATGAAAGGGTATTGATAGAGGTTGATCAGAAATGTATAATTGAAAGATATTAAAACGGGGTGTTTACAATCGTCATGGGTGGAGTTTCGCTCTTTCCGAGCGTGCAACAGTACAGAGTTGTAACTAGGGAACTGCTTGATTTCTCCCATACAATTAAACTGATATGGTTTATTGTCAGCTTCTTCGAAAGCTTTCGGAATGGACCAAATTTTATAACATTTTCCTTGATGTAGGTAGAGTTGCATTTTTGGAATTAACGATTAACTATTTTGCTAAATATTTGATTTTGTATTTTTTCACTGTTTCAGAGCTTGTAACTCGCCATTAATTCTCAATATTCTAAAACAACTTATGTCATTTCGTAGGATTTTTTCTGCTCTTTCTAAATATGTGCTTCGTTTTTATGTAGCATTATCGATAGTTTAGCAATGAGGGTTTTTTTACAAATTTCCGATTTTTCATTCTATTTGCTGTAACTTGAAAATTATTGAGATCCGGCCAGGCATTATATACTGATTTATGCTCCGTGTGATCTCGTCTATTACCCCTATTGATATTGGACCCCTTTAACGGAACACCCTGTATATATATATATATATATATATATATATATATATATATATATATACAGGGTGTCCGAAAAGTCGGGAAACTGTTAAATAACTCAAGAAATATACATCGGATTGAAAAACGGCAAAATGCATGTTCATAGATTTTTCAAAACTATTGAACATGCATTTTTCCGTTTTTCAATACGATGTATATTTCTCGAGTTATTCGAGCGTTTCCAGACATTGCAATGGTAACGATTCTCACAGCATTGCACTCGATTACAGCGCCATCTACAATGTTTCCAAGAAACTGTTCAATACAAAAGTTACATATTTTTTCCCGTAGAATCCGAATCTGCAATAAAAAATGGGGGTCATGATTTAAGATTACAAAGTTGCCCCCTTTCCCCACTGGGGGGCAAAGTTGGGGGGGGGGACTTTCATATCCTAAATAGATTTTTCAAAAATATTGAACATGCATTTTGCCGTTTTTCACTCTGATGTATATTTCTCGAGTTATTTGACCGTTTTCAGACTTTTCGGACACCCTGTATATATATATATACAGGGTTGTTCAGAACTATATGTCGAAAATGTAAAAGCTGGTAGAGGGGACCTAAATAAGCAGATTTTGCGTAGGAATGTGGGTGCGAAAATCTAGCGTTGAGGCAGTAGAGGGCGCTGTTGAGTTCGGCGGATGAAAGCGTTTTACTGGCTTGAATCTGCATTTCCGGATTTCGAGAAACGGATTTCGAGAATACGGATTTCGAGAAACATGCATCGTTACACCAATGCGAAGCTTGCCGACATAAATTTCATCTATGTAGCTGCACAAAGAAATGGAGCAGCTGCTTGAAGGACGCGCACGTACAACGTCTCTCCAGTCTATCGACAGATTATCCTCTACTGTGCGTAATACTTCTCCTTCTGCTGAAGGAATTCTGTGATATCTTCCAGTGCCCGTATTACGCCTAGAAGCATAAAATGATCCAGTCGTGCACAACACCCAATGAAGATGCTCAAATGTTCCGTGATCCTGCAGATTCCTACCCGGGAATAGTTCCATGTACAAGCTTGGAGCACCCACTCCATTTCCTTGCATGTCGGCAAGCTCCGCGTTGTTGTAACGATGGACGTTTCTCGAAATCCATGAGGGGAATGACGATTCCAGCCAGTGAAGCACTTTCATCCACCGAACTCAACAACGCCCTCTACTGCCTCAACGCTGGATTTCCGCACCCACATTCCTAAACGAAATCTGCTGATTTAGGTACCCTCTACCTGCCTTTACATTTTTGACATATTGAATCACCCTGAATATATATATATATATATATATATATCATAAGAGACGGTAGTCTCTTGAGTGACGCAGCGAAAAACCGAAAACCGTAAGCCCAAAACCGAAGATTCCGTCACTCTCATATATACAGCTAGCGGGACATCAAAGGAAAATCGAAACGCCGACATTTAATATCTCAGTAAATATGAGGCATATCGTTTCGATTTTTTCACATTAGTCTTATATCTATGGCCTAACTCTATCCTGAAATTTATAGATTTCTACATGCAGTAGATTTTGAGATCTGGAAACCAATTTTTAAGCGAAAATGGAAAATGTAATGGTGTAATGGGCACAGAGGTGTTATCTCGAAAATGGATCGAACGATTTTTTTTAAATTAATATATTATATTAATCGCTTTTAGATGAAGAGAGTAAGATTTTGAGCTAACGTAGGAAAACTCTTGTTTTTTATATAATCCAGCTTCAAAATCGGACTCTTTTCTTATGCTTTTTCTGGTAGACTAACATTAAAGATTTTCGGCCTTTTCACCCTTTTTTATTCCTGCGCGGTCAGGATGTTCATGGGTATCACGGTTATAGTTAAAGGCGATTTCGCAATCATATGTGGCTGAAGAACTATTTAGATTTTTTTTTTTTTTTTAATATGAAAACAGTTTATTATACATTCCAAAATATGTATTAAATTAAATTATGGTTAAATTTTTTTTCTTTCTTGTTCGGATGCAAATAATTCATATTTTTAATCTGCATTTGGTAGAAAAATGAATTATCTTTAATTTTAAAAACGAGAAATTCGTAATTACATGTATAAAATTAGATTGTATTTATTATTGGTATTTATGATTTCAAAATTTTTAATAAGGAATTGTTTTTTTGCTAGTATACAGTGGGCAAAGTCTCTAGCCATGCCAACCAACCAATCGGTTGATTATCTGACTGATAGTCAGTGTTGCCAGATTGGGGAATTTTTCCCCATTTTGGAGAATTTTGAACCGTCTGGGGAATTTTTGGGGGAAAAGTAATTCGTGGGAAAATTGTTGGGGACGATTAACATTTCTGGGGAAAACTTGGGGATTTTTTTTTTTTATTGTTTCACGAGTCATCGGTCATCGGAGAACAATTGATTTGTCTCAAACTTGATTTTCATTTTGATTTCGGAAAAAGAAAATAATCGGAAGTAACAATCGGAAATAATCGGATAAATGTTGTTTTTAATTTGTATTTTCTGTTAAAAGAAATTTTACCAAAGAAAGTAATAGATTAAAGTAAAAATGTCAGTTCGCAAGTATAAAAGAGACTGGGAAAACGTACCAGAATTTAAAGGTAAGTGAAAATTTAAAATATTATTATTATTATTTTTTAATCTTATTAAAAAGGAGCATCTTTCTAAATTTGCAGGGGTTGATGCATGCTTTTTTTTCCTTGGATATTCCCATACTGAACTAAAAAAATGTTTTTTTTTTTTCAGAAAATTATTATATTTTTATGAAAATTACAATTTTGAAACAAAAAAAATACTCTAATTAAAACCAAACATTTATGATTTATTAAGTTTATATACTTTATTAACTGTAAGTTCAAGTTCTCCTGCTGATAATTTCTTTTCTGGGATGCTTGTTTTGTTTTCAGATTGCATATTTCAAATTCTAGCAAAGTTTGAATAATTAATGGAAAGGTTGCTTTTATGAAATGGAATTTTGTGACAAAGAGGTCTCTTATTACTAGAAAATTTGTAAAAGGGCCTGTTTTATTAAAAGGAATTTTGTGAACGGGCTATTTTTATTAAATAGAATTTCGTCAATTTCTAAACAGAGCCAGTTTCTGTCTGGATCGACCCTTGATTTTATTTTAAAGTTACTTATTTTTTTAAATATCTAAATGAAATGTTTTTTCTGTGGACTTTTAGATGCTATTTAAACAACCGTTATTTAAGTGCTTCCTTTAATTTAGGGATGCACAACATGCGGCCCACGGGCCAAAAGTGGCCCGCAATCGGATTACTGATGGCCCGCGGATCAATTTCGCCGATCGGATGCGAAAAAACCGCGAATTTTGCCAAATTTCGCCGATCGGACGCGTAGACATCGCGAATTTCGCCCATTGGGTGCGTAAAAATCGTGAATTTTGCTGATCGGGTACGTGTAAATCATGAATTTTGCCGATCGGTGCGTATAAATCGTAAATTTCACCGATCGTCTGCGTAAAAATCGCAAATTTTGCTGATCGGCCGCGTAAAAATCGCAAATTTTGCCGATCGGGCCCGTAAAAATCGCGAATTTTACCGATCAGGTACGTATAAATCGCGAATTTTGTCGATCGGGTGTGTATAAATCGTAAATTTCGCCGATCGTCTGCGTAAAAATGTAAGATTTTTAATATGTAAGAGTTTTAATATTTATGTTTTGTAAATGGGGAATTTTTTGAAAAAAAGGTTTGATTTGGGGAAAATTTTTGAGCTTAAATTAGTTAATTTTTTTTTGTAGTGATAAATTAAAAATTAAAAATTTCCTTTTTTGAGTAGAAACTGAGTTGGGGAATTTTTCGGAAAAAACCACTGATTTGGGGAAAATTTCAGAACTTTTGGGGAAATTGACTTTCGACTATCTGGCAACACTGCTGATAGTTTAGCCACAGTAGTTTAGCTTTAGCTTAGCTGTTATTACTTATTATTAGTTTGTCTTTGGCTTGGCTCTTATTTATTAGTTTGTCTCGACAGCTAAAATTTCACATTTTATAAATTTTATATCAATACTTCAGGTAAGAATGCTTTTTAACTTGATTATTTCCTGTATTTATAATAATTTTTTTTACTAACATTCTTATGTTTTAATGGGTGCAAAATTTAAGATTGGCGAAAAAGCTGTGTGAAACTGCTAATCTATTTTATTAATATAGTATTATTGATCAATAATACCGCACAGATGTCATATATATGCGCACCACGTTGGTGCGATTTTTTTCCTCCGCCGGCGAAAACTTTTTTTTAATATTAGTTACAAATAGCATGCAATAATAGCACGTGGATTTTTTTTATTTCAATATAAAAATAAAATAGCGTAACTAATGAAATAGTTTCTATTATTAAAAAAATAAATAAAATAAATAATTGATAGTTTGATGTAAATAAATATTGATATACATAAAAAAAATATCAGTTTATTTGTTTGTTTTATTAAGAATAAAGTTTACATATTTATATTTTGCTCTGTCAAGGGTCGATCCAGGTAAAATTTGGGGAAAAATCAATTTAATAAAACGGCCCTCTTCACAAAAATCAATTTGATAAAATGGGCCTCTCCACAAAATTCTTTTTACTAAAATAGTTCCTTTCACAAAATTCTATTCCATAAAAACTTACTATTTATTAAATATTTATTATTTTGTGATGTTTTAAAATGTGTAATTTGTAAACAAACAAGTTCACTTGAGAGAAAAATTTCAGCAAAGTGATTGTAAATGTAAAAAGTTTTTGTTAATAAGTACTTTGTTCTAATTTGAGTAACTGAATTTCAACTTTTGTTACAAAATGTTATTTTTCACTAAAATATAATAAATTTCACAAAAGTAACCTTTACTTTTCACAAAATGGGCCCCAAGAAAAATAACTGAACAGATGTGTTACACTCACGCTAAAATGTAAACAAAAGATTGGCGACTGTTTGGATGGCACGATTTCCAAGACTGCGCCAAGCTACTAAATACAAGCTTAATAGCCAGGTTGCCATAAAAGAAAAAACAGTCCCCAAAGTTTGGAGACTTTTTTCTTTTTTTTAACCGATTAAAATTTTTTTTTTAGCGTGAGTGTAAAGCATGCATCGACCCTTGGCTGTCCTCTTAAAAAAAATAATAATAAACGCAGTTAAATAAATGTTTCCTAAAAAAACCCACCCTATTACTACATAAAATATTTTACTAAAGTTTGTTTTGTTCTGTTTTTCCGCACCATTTCCAATAATAAAAACAGTTAAAAATACCTAAGGAGTGCTTATTTAGTTTTAAAACAAATTAACAATTGCAGAATTCTGACAAAACAGAGCTTCATTTTTACAGATTTTGTTATATAAGAATTTTAGAATGACCTACATAAATTATTTTTTATGCTAAACCATTAATATGTACTAAAATGTTCCATTTTCAATACAAAATTCAGTACAATCATCATTAAATATATCACTTGCAATAAGCCTGTATTATGCATTAAAATGTATTTATTTCAATAAATTGATTTATCTTTTGTGCCATGCTGTCGAAAATTCAAAGAAAAATTTATGTAAATGGTTTTTTTTTGCATCATACTATCCATTTGCATACATTTCACTTAGTTTGGATACTATGATGCAAAATAAACCTTTACATAAATTTTTCTTTCAATTTTCGACAGCATGGCACAAAAGATAAAACAATTTATTGAAATAAAGAACCTTTCAGTAGCTTTTTCGCCAATCTTAAATTTTGCACCCATTAAAACATAAGAATGTTAGTAACAAAAAATTATTATAAATACAGGAAATAATCAAGTTAAAAAGCATTCTTACCTGAAGTATTGCAATAAAAATTATGAAATGTGAAATATAAAAATTTAGCAGTCAAGACAAACTAATAAGAGGCAAGCCAAAGCTAAACTATATGAATAAGTGATATAAGCATGAACCTCTATACCAGGACTTCTAACGCCGTGTGATAACATCGTGCCGAGACTTCGGCACGAAATGGCAGCTGCACAGCTACGCGCACCGTTCTGCGCAGCTGGCCAGAAACCGTGCTGCACTAGCGCCATGTCACTGTCAAAGGTATCAAACGGTGAAGCAGACGAATTTAGTGACGTAGGCAGAAACCATCCTCACATGCGCCACCTATTTGAGACTTTTTTCGAGGAACGATTTCCTTCTTGGAAAGGCTATTTCGTTAGAAGTCCAGGTATATAGGTTCATGGATATAAGCATAAGCAGATCCATAAGCAACCGATTGGTTGGTTGGCATGGCTAGAGACTTTGCCCACTGTATACTAGCAAAAAAACAATTTCTTATTAAAAATTTTGAAATCATAAATACCAATAATAAATACCAATCGAATTTTATACATGTAATTACGAATTTCTCGTTTTTAAAATTAAAGATAATTCATTTTTCGACCAAATGCAGATTAAAAATATGAATTGTTTGCATCCGAACAAGAAAGAAAATAAGGAGACTCATAAGGTTAGACCCCTTGACTCATATTACCTTTATTTTTAACCTCATCGACAAAATTAATACTTTTTATGCACCGGATTGACAATACATTTTTTTATCGCCCGATAGACAAAATTCTTGATTTTTCAGGGTTCATACTCATCAGGGGAAACCTGGGAATCGGGATAAATTTCGTGTCTTAAAATCAGGGGAATCTCAGGGGATTTTCCAAAAAAATACCAAAAACCTGGGAAAATTTGGCAAAACGATCGGCTACTCTGGGAAATGAGGGCACTCGCTGCTATTCGCATGCTTCATGATGTCATAATGCAATCGAACTAAGATACACCTTCCAACCTCGGGATGTATTGAATCGTAAAATAGCCACACCTTCTAATGTCCGACAACATCCATTGAGATACCAGAGTTTTTTTGTTTTTTTTTTGGTGGGAGGGGAGGGGGGGGAGTAATACTTACTAAGTTTTAAAAAATGTCGTTAATTGTCAACATAGGAAAATTATTCATCCTGGAAAATACATCAGGGGATTTTTTGGGGTGAAATGAGTATGAACCCTGTTTTTATGCACCCGTTTGATGAAATTTGGGTTTTTTACGTGCAAACTTCACGAAATTAATGTTTTTTCATGCCCGATCAATGAATTTTTTTTTATGCAAGCGTTTGATGAAATTTGCGTTTTTCATTTGCTAATAAATGAAATTCATGATTTTTACCGGCCTGTTTGATGAAATTTATAATATTTTCTCCCCCTATCGAGAAAATTCATGTTTTTTTCTGTGCCGATCGATGAAATTCATGATTTTTGCACATTGATCTACGAAATTCCTGATTTTTATGCTGCAAAATGACGAAATTTGCAATTTTTTCAGACTAATTGGTATCTAATGCAGTTTAATTCATTCGACTCGACAATTTTTATGCACCTCATCGACAAAATTCATACTTTTTACGGGCCGGATTGACAAAAAAAATTTTATCACCCGATTGCCAAAATTCTTAATTTTTATGCACCCGTTTGAAAAAATGTGTGATATTTACGTGCAAACTTTACGGAATTAATGATTTTTTCATACCCGATCAAAGAATTTTTTGATTTTCATGCGACCGTTTGATGAAATTTGCGATTTTCATGTGTTTATAAATGAAATTCATGATTTTTACCTGCTTGTTCGACGAAATTAATGATCTTTTCTCCCCCTATCGAGAAAATTCATGTTTTTTCTGTGCTGATCGATGAAATTCATGATTTTTGCACATTGATCAACAAAATTCCTGATTTTTATGCTGCAAAATAATGAAATTTGCAATTTTTTCAGAGACTAATTGGTATCTAATGCAGTTTAATTCATTCGACTCGACAATTTTTACGCGCTTCATCGACAAAATTCATACTTTTTACGTGCCGGATTGACAAAAAATTTTTTTATCACCCGATTGCCAAAATTCTTGACTTTTATGCACCCATTTGATGAAAGTGATTTTTACGTGCAAACTTGACGAAATTAATGTTTTTTCATGCGCTAATAAATGAAATTAATGATTTTTACCCGCCTGTTTGACGAAATTTATAATCTTTTCTCCCCCTATCGAGAAAATTCATGTTTTTTCTGTGCCGATCGATGAAACTCATGATTTTTGCACATTGATCAACAAAATTCATGATTTTTATGCTGCAAAATAATGAAATTTGCAATTTTTTCAGAGACTAATTGGTATCTAATGCAGTTTAATTCATTCGACTTGACAATTTTTACACACCTCATCGACAAAATTCATACTTTTTACGGGCCGGATTGACAAAAAAATTTTTTATCACTCGATTTCCAAAATTCTTGATTTTTATGCACCCGTTTGATGAAATTTGTGATTTTTACGTGCAAACTTCACGAAATTAATGACTTTTTCATACCCGATCATAGAATTTTTTGATTTTCATAACGACCGTTTGATGAATTTTGCGATTTTCATGTGCTAATAAATGAAATTCATGATTTTTACCCGCCTGTTCGACGAAATTTATAATCTTTTCTCCCCCTATAGAGAAAATTCATGTTTTTTTTGTGCCGATCGATGAAATTCATGATTTTTGCACATTGATCAACGAAATTCCTGATTTTTATGCTGCAAAATAATGAAATTTGCAATTTTTTCAGAGACTAATTGGTATCTAACGCAGTTTAATTCATTCGACTCGACAATTTTTACGCACCTCATCGACAAAATTCATACTTTTTACGGGCCGGATTGACAAAAAATTTTTTTATCACCAGATTGCCAAAATTCTTGATTTTTATGCTACCGTTTGATGAAATTTGTGATTTTTATGCTACCGTTTGATGAAATTTGTGATTTTTACGTGCAAACTTGACGAAATTAAT
The DNA here is from genome assembly GCA_963931845.1 of Maratus michaelseni. Classification (NCBI taxonomy): domain Eukaryota; kingdom Metazoa; phylum Arthropoda; class Arachnida; order Araneae; family Salticidae; genus Maratus; species Maratus michaelseni. The sequence continues at coordinate 62,207,489 of OZ007586.1, read as the reverse complement.
GTTTTTTCATGCCCGATCAACGAATTTTTTAATTTTTATGCGAGTGTTTGATGGAATTTGTGTTTTTCATGCGCTAATAAATGAAATTCATGATTTTTATCCGCCTGTTCGACGAAATTTATGATCTTTTCTCCCCAAATCGACAAAATACATGTTTTTTCTGTGCCGATCGATGAAATTCATGATTTTTACGCTGCCAAATGACAAAATTTGCAATTTTTTCCGAGATAAATTGGTATCTAATACAGTTTAATATATTCGACTCGACATCAACAGGATATATTGATTTTAGTTTCAAAATTCACCACCAGGGGCCGCTTTCCTCTCTCGGGTTCTATGTGCCCAATCACCACGCAGTATGGCTTATTCGACTTGAAATCCACAGCCTCAAAGATTTCAGCTATGTCTGCATAGTACAGAGTGCGCCCCCTGATGGCGGAAGATGAAACTAACGGATTTTGCAGCTAACTCGAGTTCTATGGGTCCGATCACAATGCAGTTTGGTTCGACTCAGCATCGACAGGATATATAGATTTTAATTCCAAGTTTCACTACCAGGGGGCGCTTTCCTATCTCGGGTTCTATGGACCCGATCACGACGAGGTATGGCTCATTCGACTCCAAATGGATAGCCTCAAAGATTTCAGCTATGTTTGTATAGAACAGAGTGCGCCGTCTAGTGGTGGAAGATGGAACTAACGGATTTTGTAGCTAACTCGAGTTCTATGGGTCCCATCACAATGTAGTTTGATTCATCGACAGGATTTATCGATTTTAGTTCCAAAATTCACCACCAGTGGGCGCTTTCCTTTCTTGGGTACTATGGGCCCAATCACGACGAGGTATGGCTCATTCGACTCTAAATCGACAGCCTCAAAGATTTCAGCTATGTTTGTATAGAACAGAGTGCGTCCCCTGGTGGTGGAAGATGGAACTAACGATTTTTGTAGCTATGGGTCCCATCACAATGCAGTTTAATTTATTCAACTCGGCATCGACAGGATATATCGATTTTAATTCCAAATTTCACCACCAGGAGGCGCTTTCCTATCTCGGATTCTATGGGCCCGATCACGACGAGGTATGTCTTATTCGACTTGAAATCGACAGCCTCAAACATCTGAGCTATGTTTGTATAGAACAGAGTGCGCCCTCTAGTGGTGGAAGGTGGAACTAACAGATTTTGTGGCTAACTCTATTTCTATAGGTCCCATCACAATGTAGATTGATTCATCGACAGGATATATCGATTTTAGTTCCAAGTTTCACCACCAGGGGGCGCTTTCCTATCGGGTTCTATGGGACCGATCACGACGAGGTATGGCTCATTCGACTCCAAATCGACAGCCTCAAAGATTTCAGCTATGTTTGTATAGAACAGAGTGCGCCCCCTGGCGGTGGAAGATGGAACTAACGGATTTTGTAGCTATGTGCCCCATCACGATACAGTTTAATTTATTCGACTCGGCATCGACAGGATATATAGATTTTAATTTCAAATTTCACCACCAGGGGGCGCTTTCCTATCTCGGATTCTATGGGCCCGATCACGACGAGGTATGGCTTATTCGACTTGAAATCGACAGCCTCAAACATTTGAGCTATGTTTGTATAGAACAGAGTGCGCCCTCTAGTGGTGGAAGGTGGAACTAACAGATTTTGTAGCTAACTCTATTTCTATAGGTCCCATCACAATGCAGTTTGATTCATCGACTCGACATCGACAGGATATATCGATTTTAGTTCCAAGTTTCACCACCAGGGGGCGCTTTCCTATCGGGTTCTATGGGACCGATCACGACGAGGTATGGCTCATTCGACTCCAAATCGACAGCCTCAAAGATTTCAGCTATGTTTGTATAGAACAGAGTGCCCCCCCTGGCGGTGGAAGATGGAACAATCGGGTTTTGCCATGCATTTTCATACTTCTAATTGTGTTACTCTCTCGCTGTATAATTTAAAAGTTGAGTCTTGGATTCCTCTCCCTGTGCCACCACCCTCATATTTTTATTGGGGTCCAAAAGGTCTTTTTTAGCATTTCTTTAAAATTTTATTCTAATGATTAATTTATACCCTATGCTTAATTTTGACTAATTGACATTTTCATCAATAACCTTAAAAAAGTAATGATATCAGTACAAAAACCCTTAACGGGTTCAAAGTTGTGACGCAGCACTTTGTTTTGGCTCTATAAATTTTAAATATGGGTCTTAAAAGTAATGATATCAAATTTAAGTGACGCTATGTTAATAATTTTTTTTTAATCATAATTTTCTTTTAGTTTTATTTATATTCACAGGTGCAATTATTATCTTAATATGAAAAAAATATATAGAACTTATTCGCTGATACTTTTTCATTCACATCTCTCATGAATTCAAAATATGGGTTTTAAAAGAAATGATATCAAAATTTGAGTGACACCTTGACGTGAATTTAATAGGACTCTTTTAAAATTCAATTTAAATTATTTTTGGTTTGTCTTCTAAAGTATATTTACACATAGAAACAATACTTTTAATTTTTCAATACACTTTTAAATATATTACTTTCACTGAGCCTATATTATGTATTGAAATGTATTTATTTCAATAAATTGATTTATCTTCTGTGCCACACTATCCAAAATCATAAGTAAAATTTATGTAAATGATTATTTTGCGTCATAGTATCCAAACAAAGGGAAATGTATGCAAGTGGATAATATGACGCAAAATAATCATTTACATAAATTTTACTTATGATTTTGGATAGTGTGGCACAGAAGATAAATCAATTTATTGAAATAAATACATTTCAATACATAATATAGGCTCAGTGAAAGTAATATATTTAAAAGTGTATTGAAAAATTAAAAGTATTGTTTGTATGTGTAAATATACTTTAGAAGACAAACCAAAAATAATTTAAATTGAATTTTAAAAGAGTCCTATTAAATTCACGTCAAGGTGTCACTCAAATTTTGATATCATTTCTTTTAAAACCCATATTTTGAATTCATGAGAGATGTGAATGAAAAAGCATCAGCGAATAAGTTCTATATATTTTTTTCATATTAAGATAATAATTGCACCTGTGAATATAAATAAAACTAAAAAGAAAATTATGATTAAAAAAAATTATTAACATAGCGTCACTTAAATTTGATATCATTACTTTTAAGACCCATATTTAAAATTTATAGAGCCAAAACAAAGTGCTGCGTCACAACTTTGAACCCGTTAAGGGTTTTTGTACTGATATATATATACAATTACACACTTTTACCACAATTTTTAATAGAATTTTTCATCTTATTTAAATGCAAAAAAGTATTCAAATCCTGCAAGTAAACAAGGCGTATACTATTTGTGCTATTTAATATTAAATAGGAAAATTCTACTAAACATGTGTGGTAACAGCGTACCAACAGTGATTAAAATACGTTTTTCGGGGAACATTTTTAAGAAACTCCACGTGAAATTCTCTTTGGAAAAGAAGTTATGACGAAAAAAATTTAACCCTTCTTTGCATGAGTTTTTCTTTTACAATTGCTTTTTTTATACATATATTAAATATTAGACACCAAAACTTTTAAGATAGATTTTTAACTTTGTTCAGCAACATAGTTCTAAATTATTATTATAGGCCTAGAAATTTACAAGATTAATATTTCTATATAAATATAGTGGTGGCGAAGAAGTTGATTTATTTATTAAAAGTTAAATAAACAGTGATGGAAATTTCCATCACAATGCAAAGAAGCGTTAAGCTCTCTTTATATGATCAAGGGTAATTTGATTTTGAAAATATATCTTCTGAAAACGGTGATTTTGGTCGTTCCATGCATGATTTCTGGATAGAATTTCATGAAATTTTGATTGAATTTATAAACTTTAGAGACGCACAAAACTGTGTAATTTATGATTCATCAGGTAAAAAAATCCCGAAATTATTAAAAATTAAAAAAAATTATATTTATTTTTTACATTTTTTTCAAGAACTAATTTCTGTATTTTGTTTTCAGTGTCGGTCATTTTAAACACATATATCCCTAGTCAATAATTAAAATATTCCCTCTTTGGGATTTTTCAATTAGGGGAACTCCTGTGCGCAAATCATAAAAGTCGAATTCATTTATTTAAAAAAAACATTAAAATCCAATTAAATTTTTAGACAACTTTGTATGTATCTAGGCACTTTTTAAGAACATTATTTGTTAGTGTGTATCTCGTTTGGTGTTTGTTTAAAATTTTATATCCAAAAGGGAATCAGATGTGGAATTATTGTAATGCATATTTGAACACTTTTAAATGTAATATTTCAGTTTCAAAGGTACCTAACCTCTTAACACTTAACAGACTGGTTGTTTTATCTCGGTTTTGCTCGGTATCCGGGCATTTTTTAACACTCTGTGGACATGTAGTTTTCATCTTTTAAACAGGAAGCCCTGCCTATGGGCATTATACTTGCATTATTTAACGTTACATTATTTAACAAAAATATTTTTTCTGTTCGTGTTTATATCATAAACGAATGTGTATGATAACGGTATTGTTTTTAATTGAATTATTTCTATGCATAGTTGTCTAATTCTAAAAGCACAGATTTTGAGTATGTTTTTTAAAAATTAATGTAACACACGAAATGCAAAAGTACCGCCTGTGGACGAAATTAAATATATCCAAAAGACGTATTTCCACGTAGTTCTATGTGGCGCGTCCTAAGAAGGCAGAATGGAAAAAAAAATTAATTTACTTGACCTGTCCGTTAAGTATTAAAATAATTTTGGCCGTTGCAGTTATGATTTCTGGATAGAAATTTTGATAGATTATATAAACGTTAGCGACGCACAAAATGAGGTACATTGGTTCATCAAGTAATATATCCCAAATTATGACTATTTTTATAAATAAATTTAAAATTTTTAGATTTATTTTTGTTATATTTCTTCACGAACTATTTATTGTATTTTATCCAGTGTAGATAATTTTAAACACATACCATATTCTATTTCAAGAAAATTTTTTTTGGCTTATTGTGACATTTGAATTAGGAGAAATCCTGCGAATCCTACAAATCCTACAAATGATATAAGTCGAATTCATTTATTAAATAAAAAAGAAAAAACTGCCCAGTTAAACTGAGGGCATTGAGCTCACAGGCTATTCACCACTAATTGTATATTATACTCTTATTTCAAAAAATTTGAAATAAACCCCTCGAAAAATAAAGAAATCGACAATATATTAAGGGGGATCATGCCCCCGTTCCCACCCCCTTATAGTTAACCATTAAACCCCCAAAACTACTCAGGGAATGAATAATGAATTATTAATTCTATTATAATGAAAATGTATACAAAATTTGAAGCAAATTGAATAATTCTGCATGAAAAACCCATTTATCTAATTTAAGGGGGATTAGCTCCCCGTATCACCCTTTATACTTAACCAATGAATCCCCAAAACTAATCAGGAAAGCGCATTATCACAATGAACCTATATACAAAAGTTGAAGAAATCGGATAATTATGCATGAAAAACCCATTTATCTAAATTAAGGGGGGATAAGCCCCCAGTTACCCCTTTATACTTAAACAATGAATCCCCAAAACCAATCAGGAAAGCACCTTATCACAATGAACCTCTATGCAAAATTTGAAGAAAATCGGATAATTCTCCATGAAAAACACATTTATCTAAATTAAGGGGGGGAGATAAACCCCCACCCCCCTTTACCATCTTTATACTTAACTAAAGAACCCCCAAAATTAATCAGGAAAGCGCCTTATCACAATGAACCTATATACAAAATGTGAAGAAATCGGATAATTCTGCATGAAAAACCCATTTATCTAAATTAAGGAGGGGATTAGCCCCCAGTTACCCCTTTATACTTAAACAATGAATCCCCAAAACCAATCAGGAAAGCGCCTTATCACGATGAACCTATATCCAAAATTTGAAGCAAAACGATTATTTCTATCAAGAGTTATCGCGTTACGTACATACATACATACGTACATACAGAACGGGTGGGCACATTAGCTCTCAGGATTTGATAGCCTGTGAGCATTAAATATCAAATAAAATAAAAAAAAAAACTTTATATGTATCTATTCACTGTTTTAGAACTTTAAATATTAGCATATATCTCTTTTAATGAGTTTGTAAAAATTAAAATCCAAATGTTAATCAGATGTGGAATGCATTACATATTAGGGTCACATTTACATGTAATTTGTCAGTTTCAAAAGTACCCGACCCCTTAAGATGTAAACATATAAAGCCGAAACTTGATGGCGTGATATTAACAACAACAGTGTTGCCAGTAGGCTACTTTTTTAAATTCCGATTTCTTGATTGCCACCATTTTCTTGAAATAGAAAAATTCGCCTTATTTAATGACAAATTAGTAATGCGAAACCAAAACGAATTACACCATTTCAAAAAAGTGGTGTCAACAAAGCATTCTGAATTTTAAGAAATGTTGATCATTTGCAACACTGACCATCAAATTGACGAATTGACACCTCGTTCTGCTCTTATCGACGATATCCCGATGCAGAACAGTTATTGTTTAACGTACATTTCATAATAAGTTCTTCATACTTTTTCTTGAAACTCGTTGTCTAGTAATATATATGGCAAAGTAATATAAAGCATTATATTTGCAGATTTTCTATTGTACTATATGAAGTCCTTTTCTGTCATGCATTTTAGTCAACTGGAAGTTTATACGATTATCATAGCTGCCAAGTTTGACGCTTTTATGTTACTACTAAAATTCAACAGAATTTCTTAAGTTACTTAATCGTCGAAATCGGCGATTACATATTGCAAAATTTACTATTTAATTTTTGTGGTAAGAAAAAAGAGGAAAAATTGGACTATGCAGGATATGCGCAGGTATTCTAAAAAGATTTTATAAAATACCTTGTTTAAATTTTAATTTGGAACCAATTTTATTTCGGAACTCGGTGACGTTCCATCTAAATGACGAATTGGCGCCCTTAGCTACTCAAATCATAACAAGATATTCCGAAGCTGACCAGTTATTCATTCATTTTCTGTAAAAACATTCACATAGGCAAACGAAAATTCGTCTTTATTTTCCATTAAATTCTCGTCTTTATTCAACAAAAAATATTAACAAAGGGCGAGGCTTCTATCGTACAGAAAATGCATTAAATATCACATTGCTCATAATTTTTAGATTGTAATACATTTTATATTATAATAAACCAGTACGTTGAATGATATATACAGGTGCATGAACTTGAAAAAACTATTTATGGAACAATTTACGAAAGACTTTTGGAAAAGAGAGGTGCTTCCATTGTTTTAAAAACCAGGTTTTACAAAACCATACTTTCGCGAATGTGATAATAATATTGTGCTACATCACAATTCCATCTCTTAATTCTATGACGCAGTCATTTTGTCACGTCCACCTGCTCTATTAACAGAATCCTTGAAAAATAGTCTACAACTATATCTCTAATTTCAATTTAGTTGAAGGATTTGTAATACTTTTCTACATTTAAATAATACGAAAAATTCTATTAAACTAGTAAATCTGCAGATCAGGAGCCTCAACGTCAGCTCTGAATGTCATTGTTTTTAAATCTCACTTTTCATATCATTTAGCATCTTACAATTCGCAATTTATTTTTTTTATGTTACATACATATTTATAGGCATATAAAATACTTCGGAGGTTTCAGAAATTAGAAGTGTTAAATTAAACACGATTTATGTAACGATATTCTGAAATTCTTATGAATTTCTTATTCTTGTAATTTTTTAGATAAAAAAATGCATTTCTTATTTTGATATCCTTTGAAATATGGTTGCTAACAACTAATAAAATAAAAAGGATAGAAATAGAAATGAATTTTAAAATTAGTAAAAAATAGGAAAATAAAATGTTTTAGATTTTCCGAACAGTTGCAAAAAATTTTCCAATAATTTATACAATTAATTTCTAAATTCGAATGGATGTATCGTCAAATTTTCAAGGCTATTGCATATATTTAAGACCTCCATATCGAAAATTTAATATCCGTAATTTTATGTTTAAATCCATTATTCAAATATGCGATTTTCATTTCAGTTAAAAATGAAGTTTGAAAATCGTCTGCATTCCCATACGAAAGCATTATGACCTAAGAATAAATGTTCTATACCCTGCAAGACTTTCTTTTAAAAAATGGGCCAACCCCAGACCGACACGAAAGATTCACAACCTAACCCGCAAACGAAGTAAACCCGAACCATTCAAAGTCAACTCGACACGAACCGCAAATCGTGAAAATTGGTACTCGATGCAGGTTCATAAAAATAAAAGAAGCTTGGAAAAAGTCTAAAAAAAAAAAGCTCCAAAGACGGAACAAATGATGTTTTAATCTTTAATCATTAATTAGTTTAACTAATTAGATTGAGAATAACTTTGATCATTAGGTAAAGAAAGAGATTGAAATTAAATTAATCACTAATCATTAGTCAATTAGAACGTTGAATAGAAACGAAATTCAATCAATCATTCTGTAGTCACGATTAAATATAGGATCGTTAGATTTCAATTATTAATTTAATAAAATTTTGCAACAACCTGCTTTAAAAAATACTTAATTGAAATGATTAAAATAAAGGATGAAGTATATAATTGCAATTACCTTATTTAGATTGCTTAATAGTTACCGATTTTTTGAAAATGTAATATTCGTCTTGTTTAATATGTACTTAATCTCTCATTAAGATCATAAGGCGAACCCTGTGATAAAGCGGAAAATTCTGCGATTAAATAAAGCGGCGATTACTTTTCGAAATTAGTCATACATTTTCCTCCCTGATCCCAACCTAGGTATACCTCTGTCTATAAATATATTTCATTAAATTACATTTTTATAATGGTACCAATCTTTTGACACTTTAAGTTCCTTAGATCCAATCACCCTCAAAAATTGTGTAATTTATAAGGTGTTTTTATTGTTAATTTTTCATACAGATAGAAGTACGGTTACTTTTTATTCAGAAATTCAGAAATTCAGATTTTATTTAATGACAATTATTTCGTGATTACATAAAGTAAAACTTTTCTTTTGAAAGTTTCGGTATGAATTCGGAATTTGGTGTCTATTTCTGAACAAAAAAGGAAGCTAAACTGGGAATCCTTGTTAGAAGTGGTTAAAGTTTGAGAATGCTAATACTAATCCCTTCAAACTGGGTATTTTTTTAACCATTTGATTACTGGCCGGGATTGTTGTCGATTTCTATATTCAATCGTACTACAAATTACAAAAATATTTCTTCGTTGTAAATTTCTCTTGAAAATATCCTAACAGAAGTGTATAGCAGATTTTTTTTTTTTTTTTTAGAAAACGCTACGAATAGAATATCACAAAAATATTCTACTGGATCATATATGGCCCAATCCATAGCCAATTGTTAAGAGTAATTTAACTCTTAATACCTGTAATTCTGTAAAGCATCTTCCGATTTATTTAACCCATATATGCCTAAGCGTCCCAATTTTAGGATGCTTCAGTAAAATGGGAAAAAAGTGCATTTTACACCACTTTCTTTTATAAAAATTTGGTGTCTTATTTTATCAAGGACAAAAGTAGTGTGAAATGCAGTTTTTCCCATATTACTAAAGCTTCGACGCTAGGCATAAATGGGTTAAACGAAAAATTCTACGATTAGAGAAGGCAAATATTATGAATAAAACTATCTGGTACTGCAAAAAAAAAAAAAAAAAAAAAAAAAAAAAAAAAAAAAAAAAAACATACGTACACTACATTGAACATATCAAACATAATATTACAGAAATTTCTCTATTTTTTTAGAGAGAAGAACATTCTTATGAAAAAGAATGTTCTCAACTTATGCTCTCGATATATCGATATCTTATATTCTTATACTCTCATCTTATTGAAATTCTGAAAATTTAAAAGAAGATTTGGTCTCTTAAAAGAGACCAAATCAAAATTTTGATCAGAACTATTTATTTATGTTTTTTTTTTTTAATTATGATATGGCATTTTTATAAATTAATTGCTATACCTTAGTAAAAATTGCCATTATTTTATTATATGGTGTAATTTGAGAACAAAATCAAGAATTAAACAATAAAATTGATTATAAAAATTAATATTATCTGCGTATGATCCTTAAACTACTAAACTTGACCGGGCTGATTTGCACGAGGGAAATCAAATAAAGTCTCAAAAATTCGCGTTACTTTTTGGAAAATGTAAAGTTTTTTTTTTTTTTTTTTTTTTTTTTTTTTGCGTAAATACAAAAGAAAAAAACAGTAAACATAAACACTTTTACAAAACAATATTATTGTCGTATTGTGCTGTATATTGAAATTGGCAATATATAGAACTTTCATGGATTAAAAAGGTATTATTCTTTTACCATTGTATTTATTGCAATTGATGTTAAATCATCCATCGATTCCATTTCATTTCATTTGACGTACTTTTGCAAAAGGCATCTCGGCTTGAAAAAAAAACTTAGAAGCACAGAGGTATGAATATTCAGAACAAAATCCAAAAATAATAAGAGAATATAAACATATTTTAACACATTCAGAGTAGAGTAAATCTGTTGGTAAAATATTGAAATGCCAGTAAAATTCCCGAACAATTTCGAAACAAATTCTATTTTCTTCTAGTCCACTATTATAAGGTATGTAGTGAAACGTATATGTTGGTACACGCCCTATAACTCCTGGACACCTCCGCCCCTTGAATGCTAGACCTACGCGCTGACACAAAAAGAGATATTACGAAAAAGCTAAAAACAACGTTGAAGAACACAAATTAAAAAACTTTAAAACACATACGGCCGTTTCAAAGATGCATAGATCCCCTTCATCAGTGTAAGGTGTGGGAAAAAAAAATTACTCGGGGCTATAGCCGAGCGTGGGTCTTTTGAACCCCTTTTAACATTTTTTTTTCCCACACCTTACACTGATGAAGGGGATCTATGCATCTTTGAAACGGCCGTATGTGTTTTAAAGTTTTTTTAATTTGTGTGCTTCAACGTTGTTTTTAGCTTTCTCGTATTGATAACCACACAAAGTGTACCTTTATACCTAAAAAGAGATATTGTCATTTATCAGCATTAGGTTATTTTTCAGCATTTGTACGGTCCCTTGAATATGAATACCATTAATTTCTAAATGTTTTCTCCAGGTTATTTTTCTTAATTAAATAAGTCAAAGGAAACTTTTGAAAAATACTGGTGCCAAAATTCAGGGGACCGTAATAAAGGTTAAAAATTTCCGCCTACGACAGCCGCCATTTTTGTGTCAATGAAGCCTATTAGTCAGGGGGCCGTTTTCTGAATAGCATCGTATACCTTTTCGTACCTATAGCGTATGCCCTCTGGTTTTTTACGACTACACCAGTCATTATATCAGCAAATTTTCCTAAAAAATTCATAACCATCTCAGACTTTGGATTTAACATTTAGTCTTTCATATTATACACCACCACACAAACAGAAAGCTTATGCAGTCTTCTTGAACCATCTCCTGCTCAGGACACACAACAAGCAAAGTTATATCTAAGTAATTATTCAGAATTTTTTTAATAAAAAGTGGTGGAAATTTAAAATTAAGTAAATTTTATTTTTCTTACATTTTATGTGTAATACTTTCTGAAGAATATGTTGAAAAATCAACAAAAATTAAGAAAAAAGAAGGCGTAAGGATGTTTTTCAAACAAATATCTACATATATCTTTTTTTATTGGTATCTAGTAACATCTATAAAAAATAGTTATTAAAACTATATTGGGATTTCATGATAGGTTATATTTGTTAGTATGCTTTCTATATATACAGGGTGTTCCGTTAAAGGGGTCCAATATTAATAGGGGTAATAGAGGAGATCACATGGAGCATAAATCAGTATATAAAGCCTGGTCGGATCTCAATAGTTTTCAAGTTACAGCAAATAGAATGAAAATTCGGAAAATTGTAAAAGAACCCTCATTGCTAAACTATCGATAATGCTACATAAAAACGAAGCACATATTTTGAAAGAGCAGAAAAAAACCTACAAAATGACATCAATTGTATTAAAATAGCAATATTTATTGACGAGTTACAAGCCCTGAAACAGTGAAAAAAGTACGAAATCCAATATACATCAAAATAGTTAATCGTTAATTCCAAAAAGACAACTCTAGCTACAACAAGGAAAATGTAGTAAAATTTGGTCCATTCCGAAAACTTTCGAAAAAGCTTACAATGAACCATATCGGTTTAATTGTGTGAGAGAAATTAATCAGTTTCTTAGTTACAACTCAGCTTTCTTTGACACTAGCAAAGGTTAAACTCCGCCCATCACGATTGGAAACACCACCTTTTTAATTACTCTCAACTATACATTTTCGATCATGCTTCTTCTGAGATGCAACATTTTTAATTATTCAAGAGTTGAATGAACCAAAATAACTTTACAATAATAGTCTACATTTTAAAGTGGTCTTTTATTGATATAAAGCTTAAGTTAAATTCCTTAAAATTAAACTGGTGGTGAAAATTCGGAAATAATTAAAAATATTGCGATTTGTAACTATGCGAGAAGTTTCAGTACATGTTTTACATGGACAATTATTGTATGTATATGTGCATCATAATTTATGATAGGAAATAATAATAACAAATAGCATAATAATTTTATTAATTATAAATTTAAAAAAGACACTAAATTTTAAATTAATTCATACAAACTTTGTAATTTACAATTTGAGTACACCACAGTCTGTGACTTACAAAATACTGTGCCAAAAAGTGTTGAAAATAAAAGAAAAATGACAAATAAAGAATTACATTCCACGTACTTTATGACATATGTGAAGCATAGTCTTCTGGCCTGCGCTGCACAGTTCAATGTCGGAAGGCAGACGAACGGACATTATTATAATAGGTGTTCGAAGTTGCGCCCATTAACAGAATCGCACAGCCGACAGCGACGTCGTAAAGATTGGCGAACACGCCGAAAAACTCCGACGGAGTTGGGAATGTCTCCTGCAGCGACAACGATTCGCGCTAGTAAATCCTCCGGTGTATCCACAGGCGTTTCATACACCAGCGATTTAAGGTGTCCCCAAACAAAAAAGTCTAACGGATTGAGGTCTGGAGAGCGTGCAGGCCAAGCAACAGGTCCACTGCGTCCAATCCATTTCCCAGGATATGTTGAATTGAGGTGATTGCGAACACCTATGAAAAAATGTGCCGGTGCGCCATCGTGCATAAACCACATATTGTGGCGCAATGTTGCTGGCACATTTTGCAGTAACTGCGGTAAGATATCCCGTAGGAAAACCAAGTACGTACTGCCATTGAGTACATCTGAAAGTAAATATGGTCCTATGAGATAATCGCCGAGGACACCTGCCCATATGTTCACACTGAACTTTTGTTGTGCGTTCGACGGGAAAACAGTGTGCGGATTTGTATATGACCATGTGTGCATATTGTGCGTGTTTACCACGCCCTCTCTCGTAAATGTTGCTTCATCAGTAAATAAAATATTTTCCAGAAATTGTGGATTATTTTCTGTTACATTAAGCAAACAGCGTACGAATTCTGTCCGCTGAGCACAATCTGTTACTGTTAACAGTTGTACCCGCTGCACATGAAAGGGGTGCATGTTTTCTGCACGCAGAACACGCCACACACTTTGGTGAGAAACACCGACTTCAGACGCAGCAGCTCGTGTACTCGTGGAGGGGTTATCTTTAAAAATATTCAGTACATCTTCTTCCATTGCAGGTGTTCGTACATGTCGAGGTTTCCCTGCATCAATGCTTGCTGTATTAAACGATCCAGTCTCCCGTAATCGTCTATCGATTTTTATGAAGAGTTTCGAACTTGGGCAACGTCTCCTTGGAAATTGCTCACGGTACATGCGCTGGGCTAGACATGCATTTCCATGAGCTTGCCCGTACATCAGATGCATGTCCGCATATTCTTCGTTAGAGTATTCCGGCATAATTATTATACATCAACTTACTACAATCCCACTTACAACAGCCTCCCTTTAACATAACGCCCACTGATGACTGCTGTTTTGTTACACTTTTCTTCCTATACACATAGAAAATTTGCATAAAAAGTACTTCTTCTTCATCATCCTGAAAGTTCATGGAAGAAACGCAGCAGTCACGGAGTTTGCTTTAAGACAAGGCGAGAGCTGCACAATATGTCATTCACTTGACCAGACTGAATAATGAAAGGGTATTGATAGAGGTTGATCAGAAATGTATAATTGAAAGATATTAAAACGGGGTGTTTACAATCGTCATGGGTGGAGTTTCGCTCTTTCCGAGCGTGCAACAGTACAGAGTTGTAACTAGGGAACTGCTTGATTTCTCCCATACAATTAAACTGATATGGTTTATTGTCAGCTTCTTCGAAAGCTTTCGGAATGGACCAAATTTTATAACATTTTCCTTGATGTAGGTAGAGTTGCATTTTTGGAATTAACGATTAACTATTTTGCTAAATATTTGATTTTGTATTTTTTCACTGTTTCAGAGCTTGTAACTCGCCATTAATTCTCAATATTCTAAAACAACTTATGTCATTTCGTAGGATTTTTTCTGCTCTTTCTAAATATGTGCTTCGTTTTTATGTAGCATTATCGATAGTTTAGCAATGAGGGTTTTTTTACAAATTTCCGATTTTTCATTCTATTTGCTGTAACTTGAAAATTATTGAGATCCGGCCAGGCATTATATACTGATTTATGCTCCGTGTGATCTCCTCTATTACCCCTATTAATATTGGACCCCTTTAACGGAACACCCTGTATATTATTATAGTATAATATTTAATATATAATATTATTGCATGTCGTCTTCAAATTACAGATTCTGTCATTTTTATTATTCGAACGTGTCAGATATTTTTTTTTTCAAATGTATTATACTATATATGAACCACCAATTGGAAGAAGAGAATAAACGCCACTTTTTGACACATTCCTTTTTCTACACTTTTACATTCTTTAGACGTAGCGCTTAGTTGCGAGTTTGAAGAAAAGAACAAAAACCATTTACTTCGTATAGATTCATGCGGCCATAAAAATAGTTAGTTGGAAGAAGGAAACAAATCCTTCCTTTATTCCCTTCTTCCAACTATCAACTGTACGAGTATAGAAATAGTGTTTCTTTTTGTTGTTGTTGTTTGTTTGTTTGTTTGTTTGTTTGTTTTTCGATAAACAATAAACAGGTTTCGTACGCTTCAAGGACTTTCAAGGCCCTTTTACCAGAATTTTTACAAAGTAATATTTGCGTTATATAATGAAAATACATTCTATTTTCATTACAGCGACCAGTACTTTAGGAAATTTCTGGTACTAAAACACTTAAAATCCCTTGCATTCCGTGATGCGTACGAACCCTGATAAAGTATGCAGTTTATTGTGGAAAACTATACAGAACATAGATCCCTCTGCTAAAGAACTACACGTTTTTAGCGATGCTTGCGAAGGACAAAATAGAAATAAATTCCTTATAAGATTCTTTTTGACTCTTGTTGCAATGAATCGTTTTGAGAAAATATATCAATACTTTCCTGTGCGTAGCCATTTGTTTTTACAGTGTGACAGAAATTTCTGGACCGCTAAAAGACTCATTAGGCGAAAGGACAGAATTTATGCTCCAAATGAATATAATAATCTTATTTTGGCAGCAAAAATCAGGAGTTTTTCAGTTAAACCCATTATTTCTAACGACATACTTGATTTTAAAAACTCATGATAGTGATGTCTCAAGAAAAGCTGTAAGTCATTAGACAAGGCAACAACATTCAAGATTTCGCAATATAGAAGCTTTGAGTATAGTTCAAGTCATAAAGGTTACTTGACATGTTCCGAATTTATCGATGATTTCAGTTTTGCTCCAAAAACCTTCTACAAACCCGAACATACCAGAAACTCCGGCATATGTTACTAAAATACCCATAAATGAGAAAAAATGCACGACATACAAAAAATAATCCAATATATTCCTGACGAATTCAAAGATTTTTACGATATTATTCTGACCTGGCCAACTAGAAGATCCGAAAGTGAAGAAATAGATGAATAATAGAGTGTTCTTAAGTTTTTTCTAATAAATAAATAGTTTTTGTCATTATATTGTTTATTATTTCAAATTATTTTGTATATAGTATATGATAAATTGGAAGAAGGGAATAAATCCAACACATTCACATATACATATATAAATGAATATTATATATTTCAGCCAGCTCTATTAGTAAATAAATCAGAATTTATATTTTCTTCATTATCATTGATATCACATGAGCCTATAAGTTGAAAGTAAAAAAATATAATTTTTTTTTAATTATCTCCATTCTTATTTTTTGTTTTTATTCCCTTCTTCCAATTGGTGGCTCATATATACTTTGTGACTTTTAATTAACAGGGATGAGATTTCTCCGCTTTTTTGCATACCAGTATAATCTTAGAGAAAACGTTGTTCTTTAAATCGCAGAACGTTCCAATTATTTTAAAAAACATTTTCTGTAAAATTATACTGGTATGCAAAACAGCGGAGAAATCTCATCCCTGAATTAACCTACAATTTTCAATGAAATAACTCTTGAGTCTTTACAGATAGCACCAAAAACTTTTTTTCAATTAAAAAGAACGTGTAAAAAGAATTTAATGGATATGGTTTTCGAAGTAAGAAGTAGTTGTCAGCGGTTGTAAGTAACAAAATCGAGCTTTTCTTTTTAGATGCTAAAAAGGCCTGTCGGCTTCTTCTTAACAATAAAAATAAACAATAGAAACAGCATTAAAAATACGATAACAATGAAAGTTATGTTTTTAACAAGAACAGTATAAACTTCAGTTGAATAGGATGCTTTGGGAGCATTTTCTACAATTGTGTGGAACTGGCATTGTGGATTGTGTGGAATTGTGTGGAATGAGGCTCTCAGAAGTTATTTCAGTATAAAATTTTAGGTTACTTGAAATACGCCCAAATGTCCAAATATCATTTTGTAAATGACACAAAAACGGAAACTTAATAAAATTATAATACAATATTTGAATGCCATTATTTCCAAACAATAATCTTTCGGTAGGATTTTACAAGATTTGCAATAGAATTATTCTACGAAGCTTATAAATTAAGGTATTCAATAAGGAGATCAATACAACTCCTGAAATTCCTCTACAAATAAAGCGTGCCTAGGTTTAATTCCACACATTCCCGATCATGAAATTTCAATTATGTACTAAATAAGGGTGCATACACATTTATCACAATTGTCAATTGCTTGTTTTATTTAATCTCAGAATAAAATATTACAATTTCTGAGATAAAACGTGTCAATTAAGTACTCCGTTAAATAAATATTAAATTAAAAAAATCTTACCTTAAATACCCAGATCGGTTGGAAATTCTAAGGATTTATATATTCACAAATACATTCGTAAATGAGATATGCAAAACATAAAATATTGCATGTAAAAGTTTTATAATGTCACTTGAGAAACATAAATATATAAAATATTTTTTTTTCTTTTCTTTGAATGCAAACGGTAACTCGGGGCGGTGAGCTAAGATGAAATAAAAGTAAATTTTCATGGTATCTCGAAAACTAAAGAAATGAGCTGTAAATTAACACAACTAATACTGACGATGGTGATTCTTTCTATACTTTGTAGTGTCCAAATATCCGTTTTTATTTAATAGCATATATTAAAATATTATTTCTAGAAACATTTTAAAAGAATCTCCATGCAAAAATTCGCTTTTGAAAGGAAGTTATGAGGAAGACAGTTTGCGATCTCTTTATATGATCAAGGGGTAACTTGAACTTTAATGTCATTATTCTCAAAGCAGTTATTTTGGTCGCAACGACCAATGGTTTCTGGCTGATCAAAGACGCGCATATGGATAGAATTTCATGAAATTTTGATTGAATATATAATTTTTAGAGACGTAAAAAAGGATGTACTTTAAGATTCATCATGTTACAAATCTCGAAATTAAAACTATTTTTAAAAGGAAAAATTTAAAAATGAACAAAAAATTAAACAAAAACTTAAAATAAATTTATTTTTTACATTTTTATCATTATATTTTTCTCCAGCGTGGGTCCTTTTAAACACATATTATATCGCTACTCAATAAAAAAATATTTGCTCATTGTGGCAATTCAATTAGGAGAAATCCTGCTCGCAAATCATATAAGTCGAATTCATTTATTAAGAAAACATTAAATTCCAAATTAAATTAAAATAAACTTTACATGTATCTAGTCAATTTTTAAGATCTTTAACTGTTAGCATATACCTCTTTTAATGTATTTTTTAAATTTCAAATCCAAACGTTAATCAGATATGGAGTTACTGTGTTACATATTAGGGTCACACTTACATGTAATTTATCATTTTCAAAGGTACTCGAACCCTTATGTTGTTTAAATTCCATGCGGAAACACGATGACTTGATATTACCATCAAATTGACGCATTTTCATCCCGTTCTGCTCACATCGTACCAAGAAATCCCGAGGCAGACCAGATATATTTTAACGTAAATTTAACACTTTGCCGTCCGGCGACACCACAGTGGTGTCGTACGTAAAGTAACTTAATTTTAATCCTTAAATGCTACATTGACACCAGAATTTTGCAATGAAAAATTCATTTTTATAAAGTACATGAAGAAAAGCTTTTACTTATTTTCGAATAAATTTGTTTCTAAATTTTGGTGTCAATCAATCATTTCAACATTTTACGAATAGAAGTATTTTTACGAGACATGCGGACGGCAAAGTGTTAACCAGATCCATCATATTTTTTCTTGAAAGTCGTTCTCTAGTAATATATAGGGCAAAAGTGTCAAGTTCTCATTAATCTTCCGTAATATGTGTGTTAACTTGATCCAGATTTGATATGTTTCGAACAAGAATTTTTTTAAGAAATATAATTAAATAAATTATATGTAGAAACCTGATATTAAATAAATGAAAATTCATCCAATAGTTTTTCTGGTTCGAAGTGTTGATAAAACTACACTGGTCTCCAATAGTTAAGGTACAACATGTTTTTCGAAGCTCACCAGACAAAAAATGGCAGTCAGATTAAACTTCATAGTTTAAATGAATGACAATAATAAGTTTTAAAAAAACTTACTCAAAAATTACAGCTACCACTTTTATTTTATAGAAAAGAATAGATATTTGTGAATGTGAGAAAATTATGCGATTACGAAGGTTTCAAAATTTCGCGTGTAAGTTTTGTTGTATTCGAGCTATTGTTGTCAGTTTTGTTCGCAGCAGCCAGTAGAGTCAAAGCCATTAAATAATAAGCCCAGTCAGATAAATGGGAAACTTTTCGCAAGTTGAAAATAACGCCATCGAGCGGTTGGGAGTGCTGCATTCGGCACCAAGAATATTTTAATAAAATTTTGCTTCTAAATTTGAAGCTTAAAATAAGGAGTTCATATTTTCTAAGAAAGTCGTTTGTAAATTCCGGTGTCAGTCAGTAATTTCACATTTTACGAACATAATTTGTCTGTGCCGGAAAGGGTTAATTGCATAGTGATGTAAATTTCCATCACTTTTTATTTAACTTTTAATAAATAAATCAACTTCTTCGCCACCACTATATTTATATAGAAATATTAATCCAGTAAATTTCCACATTTTTTTTTTCATTATAGTTTTAGCTTTAATGTAAAAGATCCCAATAATTAGCAAGCTTTTAAAGGAAGTGCAAAAACAAAACATCGATAAAAATCGTATAAAATATCGATATAAATAAATCGTATCGTTTCTCTGCGACCCACTTCTGTTTTGTCCTCCTTCCGCAGCAGAGGTTTGGCGCTAGTGTGTCGCTAACAAATTTAACACTATCTGACTGGGCTTATTATTTAATGGCTTTGAGTAGAGTCTAGAAGAAGTCGTTTGCCCGATTCATTAAGGTGGCGGGCGGTAGGATGGATGGAAATGGGGTGGTCATAGGCCGATACTGCTAGACGGCTCTATGTGTCTCGCAGTGTAGTCCAACGACTCTAGGATCAGTATATGAATCCTAAGATTTTGTGTCCAGAAGACATGTTCCAGGCCGCCCACGTGTTACAACATCTGCAGAAGACCGGTTTCTAGCTCTTTCGACACAAAGGAGAAGACGCACTACTGTGCCGCAACTCATTGCAGACCACTTTGCAGCATCAGGGAGAAGAATCTCTGCTACTACGGTGCGAAGACGTCCTCACAATGCAGGTCTCTATGCAAGGCGACCAGTTGTATGTGTTCCCCTCAACAGACGACAAAGAAGGGCCCGATTATGTTGGGGGAAGAGAACATGTTTCCTGGGCCAGACAACAGTGGGCTTCTGTACTCATCACAGACGAGTCCAGATTCACACTGGAGAGCGATTCAGGACGTCTTCTGATCTGGAGAGAACATAGCACTCGATACCATCAATCAAACACTGTCAAACACTGTGCTCCTCACACTTTTTAACCCCTTAACCCTTTCCGGCGCGGAATAATCTGCTTGTAAAATAATGAAATAATGGACTGACACCAGATTTTAGGAACGATTGCCTTAGAAAAGAATAACTTGCTGACTTTCCCTTACTTTATAAAATGAAAATTTTAATTAAATATTCTTGGTGCGGTTTGTCAGTTTTGGAATTAAAATGAGGTGTCCTTTTTTGTGACCACCGCCCGCTAAAGGGTTAACGGGCGGTGTCCACAAAAAAGGACACCTCATTTTAATTCCAAAACTGACAAACGGCACCAAGAATATTTAATTAAAATTTTCCTTTAATTAAGTACCGGAAAATAAGCAAGTTTTTATTTTTTAATGAATTCGTTTGAAAATTCTGGTGTCAGTCCATTATTTCATCATTTTACAAACAGATTTACTCCGCGCCGGAAAGGGTTAAAGGATTTTTTAAACTGTTTCCTGGCTAGTTTTCTCAGATTCGCACCAGTAAATATCTTTCAATGTACGAACTTTATATAAATTATCGTACAAAAGAAAATATGTAAAACATGGTATAAATGCATAATATGTTAGATAGAAGCCGTACCCTAATTCACCGCTGTTTTTTTTAATAAAAGCGATAAAAAAGAAAAAGACAAAGGAAAGAAAAACATTTATTCCGTACTTTACTCGGATTTAAAAGGTACTTAAGTTTACCATTATATTTATTGCAATTGATGTTAAATCCATCGATTGGATTTCATTCCATTTCATTTGATGTACTTTTACAAAAGGTATTGCGGGCAGAGAAATAAAATTTAGAAACATAGCGGTGTGAGTTTTCAGAAGAAAATATAAAAATAATAATACAGATAATATGCGTAAAACGGTTGGTAATAAATTAAAACACCGGTAGAATTTCCGAACTAATCGACTTCCAAATAAATTCTATTTTCTTCAAATACATTATAACTAGGTATGTAGTGAGACCTACATGTTTGTACACGCCTTATACCTTCTAGGCTTCCGCTCCATGAATTCTAGGCCTAAGAGCTGACACGAAAAGCATGGCAGTCATAGGCGGATTTTTTTTCAGCGTTTGTACGGTCCCTTGAATTTGAATACAAATAATTGCTAGACGTTTTCTCCGGCTTTTTGTTTTGATTAAATAAGTCAGAGAAAACTTTTGAAAATTACTGGTGTCTAAAATGTGCAAACGCTTAAAAAATTCCGCCCTACGACAGCCGCCATTTTCGTATCAGCGCGCTGGCTTTGTAATCAGGGAGCGGTTTTCTGAATAGCACCGTATACCCTTTGTAGCTGTAGCGTATGTTATCTGGTTTGTGCGCTCTATATATTGCGTATGCTCTCTAGTTTTTTTATGACTACTCCACTCATTATAAAAGCAAACGTTGCCTAAAAAATTCTTAACCATCTGACACTTTGCAATTAAATTTAAGTCGTTCAAATAATATACCACCACACGAACATAAAATTCGTGCGGTCTTTTTGATCTGGAAAATAATTTTTAGAAATGTTTCATAAGCAACCTTATTTCCAAGTAAGTATTCAGAATATTTATAAAAAGTGGTGGAAATTTAAAATTAAATAAATTCGATTTTTCTTACATTTTATGTATAATACTTTCTGAAGAATATGTTAACAAGTCATAATTTTTTTTAAATACTCAGGAATGATTTTTAAACGAATATCTACATATATATATTTTTGTTTGGTATCATTCATCTATTAAAAATATTTATCAACTACATTGCGAATTCATGGTAGGTTATATTTATTAATATTTTTTCCAAATATATTTATATTGCTAGAAAATTTGAAGTATAACATAATTGCATGTCATTTTCAAATTAGAGATTCTGTATTTTTTTATATTCGAACGTGTCAGATTTTTTTTTTATTTCAAGGATATTATTTATTTTATTTCAAGTGTATATATAAAGAGTGACTTTCATTAACTTACATTTTATAATGGTACCGATTTTTTGACACTTAATTTAAGTTCTTTAGTTCCAATCACCCTCAAAATTTGTATAATTTTTACAGAGAGAAGTACGGTTACTTTTTATTCAGAAATTCAGAACAGTATTTTAATTTCATTTAATGACCGGCATTTCGTGATTACATAAAATAAAACATTTATTTTGGAAGTTTTGTAACGAATTCGGAATTTGGTGTCTATTTTTGAATAAAAAAGGAAGCTGAACTGGCAATCCTTTTTAGAAGTGGTCAAAATTTGAGGATGCTAATCCCTTCAATCTGGGTATTTTTTAACTTTTTGATTACTGGCCGGGGTTGGTGTCTATTTATATATTCAATCGTACCACAATTTATAAAAAATTTCCTTCGTCGTAAATTTCTCTTGAAAATATCCTAACACAACAGTATGGCAGATTTTTTTTTCATAAAACGCTACGAATAGAATATCACAAATATAATCTACTGGATCATATATGCCCCGATCCATAGCCGAGGGTTAACAGTATTTTACCTTTTAATACATGTAATTCCGTAAAGCATTTTCGATTTATTTAACACATTTATGTCTAGCGTCCCAATTTTGGAACGCTTTAGTAAAATCCGAAAAAGTGCACTTTATACGAGTATTTTTATAGAAATTTGGTGTCTTATTTTATCGAGGAGTCCTCGATAATAAAATAAGACATCAAATTTCTATTAAAAAAAATTGGTGTGAAATGCCCTTTTTTCCATTTTGCTAAAGCATCGACGCTTATCGAAAACGGGTTTAACGAAAAATTCTACGATTAGACAAGGGAAATATTACGAATAAAACTATCTGGTACAGGAAAAAAAAAACAAAAAAAAAAACATGCGTTCCTTACAGTAAACATATCAAACATATGCGGTCTCTTTTAAAAGAGACCAAATCAAAATTTTGACCAGAACTATTTATTTTTGAATTTTATTTTATTATGATATGGCATTTTTACAAATTCATTGCTATATTTTAGCGAAAATTGTCATTATTTTTTTTTATATCGCGTAATTTGAGCAAAAAATCAATAATTAAAAAATAAAATTGATTATCAAAGTTATCATTATCTGTGAATGATCCTTAAACTACTAAACTTTACAGGCTTGATTTGGACCAGAAAAATCAAATAAAGTATCAAAAGTTGGTGTTACCTTTTTGGAAAATATAAGTTTTTTTTTTTTTTTTTTTTTTTTTTTTTTTGTGTAAATACAAAAGAAAAAAACAGTAAACATAAACATTTTTTACAAAACAATATTATTGTTGTCTTGATAGAACTTTATACGGATTAAAAAGGTATTATTGTTTTAAAATTGTATTTATTGCAAATGATGTTAAATATTTCCATCGGTTCCATTTCATTTCATTTGACTTACGTTTGCAACTGATATTTCGGCTTGAAAAAGAAAACTTAGAAGCACAGCGGTATCACTATTCAGAACAAAATCCAAAAATATTAATAAAGATAATCTATTTTAACAAATTCAGAGTGAAGTAAATCTGTTGGTAAAATATTCAAATGCCAGTAAAATTTCCGAACAATTTGATTTCGAAACAAATTCTATTTTCTTCTAGTCCACTATTACAAGGCATGTAGTGAAAAGTATATGTTGGTACACGCCCTATAACTTCCGGGCATCACCCCTTAAAATCTAGGCCTACACGCTGACACAAAAAAAGAGGTTGTCGTAAGTGGTTATTTTTCAGCATTTGTACGGTCCCTTGAATATGAATACCATTAATTTCTAAATGTTTTCTCCAGGTTGTTTTTTTAGATTAAATAAGTCAAGGGAAACTTTTGAAAAATACTGTTGCCAAAATTCAGAGGACCATAAAAAAGTTAAAAAATTCCGCCTAACATGTAAAATTAACATGTTACAATTAACCCGTTCAAATTATACACCGCCACACAAACAGAAAGCTTGCGCAGTCTTCTTGAGACATCACTTAGACATACCTTCACATACAACAAGTAATTTCTAAATAATTATTCAGAATTTTTTTAATAAAATGTGGTGGAAATTTAAAATTAGATAAATTTTATTTTTCTTATATTTTATGTATAATACTTTCTGGAGAATATGTTGAAAAGTCAACAAAAATTACGAAAAAAAGAAAACAAAAAAGAATGCGTAAAAATGTTTTTCAAACAAATATCTACATGTATCTTTTTTTTATTGGAATCTATAAACATCTATAAAAAATAGTTATTAAAACTATATTGGGATTTCATGATAGGTTATATTTGTTAGTATGTTTTCTATATGTATATTATTTTAGTGTGATATTTAATATATAATATTATTATTGCATGTCCTCTTCAAATTAGTGATTCTGTTATTTTTGTTATTCGAACGTGTTAGACTTTTTTTTTTAATTTGAAAGGTATTATATTATATTTATAATTTGTGATGTTTAATTAACCTATATTTTTTAAATGAAATAACTCTTGAGCCTTTACAGATAGCACCAAAAAGTTTTTTTATTAAAAAGAACGTGTAAAAGAATTTAATAAGTATGGTTTTCGAAGAAAGAAGTAGTTGTCAGCGGTTGTCACGCTCGTATTCACGAATAACTTCGACCCCGAGTTAAGCCGAAAATCCGGGTCGAAAGCTAAAATGGCATTCATCGATTATAAATTTGAATAATTTGATATAATTATATATTCTTCGTTTTTCATTTACCACAAATTTCTTAAAAAAAATATTGTTATTTTGCAAGCCGTTTCTTCTACAGGACATTAATAAAGAAAAAAGGAAATTTTGAAAAAGGGAAAATGCCCCCTCCCCCCCCCAACACCTTTTACTTTTTTAGGATCACATTTTGCAACTATTCCGCTCTATGCAAATTTTACTTTTTTTATGATTTTGCATTCTTGTCCATTAAAATATATTTTATGTACTTTAAAAATTTAAACAATGTTTTATTTGATACGCCATGAATATTGATATTTTTTTACAACTTACAAAAAAAAAATATACAAGTATTATTATTGTGAAACTAATCGTAAAAAAAAAACCGTAAAATGCTTATAAAAAATAAATCTTCAAATAAGAAATTTTAATTGGAGAGACTATAAAAAAAAAACATTCTGCCTTCTACTCTAACATCAACTATATAAGAAGAAAAAAAAAAGAAAAAAAGATCATCTGCCTTGCTATTAAATGCGCGCAGATGTTTTAAACGTTTTTCAAAAATATCGTCTGCTTTTTTAACCTCAGAATAAGAGACGCACAACAGTGTAATCTTTGGATGTCAGTTCGTTGGACAATACGCGTGTTATGAGCGTGTATAATTTCTACGTATTTAAAATTAAAAACCTGCGCAGGATTCCGCAAATACAATTTTTATACGAATTTTCTTTCCATGAAAAGTACAATTCCTTTGCGTGGTTAAATTTGCTTTCCGCCAATGTTATTGTACTTCATTTGGAGGAATTTTGCCTTCTCAAGAAATTTTCGCTATTTTTACGTCAAAATAGAATATTGAAGATCACAAAGAAAAAGAGGTATGGAAAAATATTATTTTCCCTGTTAGCTTTGCATTAAGTTATATCGTTTTCAGTTACTTTCATGTAGCATTTTACAAAAGTTAAATACTTCGTTTAACATTTATCAGTTTAATAAAGTTTATTAAATTTAATGTTTATTTTGTTAAAATAAGTAACAATATGTCAACGATTTTAATCAGATAATTACTTTCACTAAATTCATTTCCTGAGTCATTTTATAGTTATAAATTTCAAAACATCTGTACACTATTATAACAGAATTATTATTAAAGGGAAATGTTCTTTATAATTATCACCTAATCCTGTAAAAAAAAAAATAATAAACCAATGTGTGGTTCCATTTTATGTTGTTATCTGAATTTATATATTTTTTCACATTAAAAACTGGTTAAATATTTGAAACTATGTTTGTAATTTATTATTTTATTGGGTTATGTAACTATGATTATCTACATTTCAAATGGACTTTCTAACATCAGAGTAAATATTTTTCAAACCGATGTTGTTGAGTCACAAAGGGTTAAAATATAGTTATAAAATAAAGGTTCCATGTATGATAACGTATTTTGATCTATAAGTTAAATTTTTGGTTTTCTCTTTCAAAAATAGCAACTTTTATGAAATATTTTTCAAAAATCTTTCTTAATAAATTGAAACATACAGTTATTTTTCTTTTCAATATGATTTAAAACCTGGACCCCGATGTGAATATTATGGGAGAATACATTGTTCGAACATTTTCACTAGTTAAATATATAAGATACTGTTTAAAAACTATTGAAATAGTTAATAAAAAATACCCTTTAAAATTTCAAGGCTTAAAAACCTTATCACAGTCAAAATATCGATTATTTTATTATTATCTCAAATTAACGATCTAAACTTTTTATACACGTGGTTTAAAATGTCAAAACTGTATTTTTAATACATACACGATTGCCATTCAAGGGTTTTTCACTCATGAAAACTATATAAATGACTTTTTCTCAATATTGATTTTTTGTTCATTCTTATATTTTTTAAGTTCTTTACTTCCTTTAGTATTTCAGTTTATTATTTTTTATACATATTCTTTATTATGTATGTAATAAAACCTTGCATGGAATTAGTATTACAGATTTTTTTGTTTTCTATATATGAAATCACATGAAAAAGAGTTAAATTCCATAGTTCCTCACAATATAGAATAATAATAAATTTATATAAAATCTAATATTAATTGAAATAAAAATCCATGCACAGTGTTCTATAACATATTTTAGTAATTGTAAAAAAATATAATAATAATAATAATAAGTAAAGTAAATAAATTTAAAAAATGTCAATACTTGTAAAAATAGGAGGTATTTAAAGTATTAATTTATTTTAATTTTGTTAAACATTTTAAATAAATGTATAGTTTTTTTTTTCAAAATGTGCTTTTAACTGACTATTAAAATATACTGCAATAACAATTTTTATCAAAATTCTTAAATTTAAAAATAATATTGAAAAGTAACGTTTCCCATTTATAGCAAAATCACATAGTACTTATTTGCTTTATTTAAAAAAATATCTCTAAAATTTTTAAATACCGAGCTGAAAATGCAAAAAATGTTGCATTTATATTATAGAACAACAGAATTTTAATACATTTCACCACTTTTATATAATAAATTTGAAAATCTGCAAATCCACCTTTTTCTATTTAATGTGTAACCAATGGTAATGATTTGGGTTCGTTTGAAATCGGGTTGTCTCACTCGATTGCAGGATTTTAATAAAATCGTCTCAAAATCGCGTTACCCGACCTGATAGGGTATTCATATAAGAATCGGAGCCCAAGCAAAACTTTAACTAAATAGACAGAATAAAATAAAATAAATAATTTAAAACCCCGACTTAAGTCCTGCATCGGGTTGGTTATTCCGATTTTACCCGCACCCGACATGGCGTTCAGCTTGAGCCGAGTAAGAATAGCGATAATTGTTGTTGTTGTTGTTGTTGTTGTTGTTATTCTGTTTGGGTTAAATTGATTGTAATTTTTTTTCGGCTTCGGGTTGATTTCGGGTTGAGATTTTATTATTGCAGCTCGGGTTTGGATTAATCTGAAAAACTAGAATAAAATAATAACTTGATCTAAAGAAAAAATAGAATATTCTTTCAAACCTGTAGAAAAAAAAAGAAAAGAAAAGAAAGAGAATAAAAAAAAAATAAAAATAAATAACCGATCCGTAATTTTCCTCATCGAATATGGGTAAAATATGGTCACTCGACCCGATGAAGAATCGTCACAATTGTCACAAACCTGCAGCCAAAAAAATATATATATATATCTGAACTTTACGAGTCGGATTCGGGTAAAATCTAGTCACCCAATCCGATGCAGAATCGTCACAAATGTCACAAACGTCTAGCAAAAAAAAAATGTCGATCCGAACAATCCGGATCGGATTCGGGGAAAATTTGGTCACCCTATCCGATGCAGATTCGTCACACTTTTCACATTGAAGTCGCACGGTGACTTCACAAAGTAGTCACATTGTGAGGTCACAGAAAGCCTTGAAAACGGCCATAACGACTTCACATTCAGGTCACAGTGACTTCACATCGACGTCACGTGACGTCACGACGACGGTCACAAAGTAACAGTGTGACTTCACATTGACGTCGCCGTGACGTCACCATGCCTTACGGGTATTGATATTTCTGTTTTTGAGCTTTACGTTATATTTCCCAATTTTTGAGAAATTTGAAATATTTATTTAATTACATTTAAGTTTCAATTGTGTTTTAATTTCAAAATTATATATAATTTAAAATATTACAATAGAAGTAAAGGGCTGAAATACATTGATAAAAAATTGTTCATTTTTAAAATAACACCAGGCAAAAAATCCAGAAACACCTTTGTTTTAAAATAATGCTTCTCTTCAAATAAACGTTTTGTCACTTCCAATTTTGTCTATCATGACAGAATTGATATGACCTAAACCATTGATTGTACGGTATATAAAAAGTTATAACAGCTGTACATAATAAACTTACAGAACCAAACTTATCCCCTCCCTCTTTTCCCATCATGTTTTCACATATACACATACTAAGGATCAATCCAGACAAAATTTGGGGCCTATTTACGGCCCCTTCACAAAAATCCATGTCATAAAACAGGGCCCTTCATAAAATTGCTCTTAATAAAACAGGGCCCTTCATAAAATTGCTTTTAATAAAACAGGACCCTTCACAAAATTAAATTCCACAAAAACATACTCTTCATTAATTATTTTTATTGTGTTAGCTTTTAAAATGTGTAATCTACTAACAAAACAAATTCACCAAAAAGTAAAACTTTAGCAGAAGGACTTAAAGAAGTTATTTTTAATAAATGCTTGGTTGAATTTGAATAACTGAATTTCCTTTTTTGTTACAAAATGTTTTTTTCGCAAAAATATAATACATTTCACAAAAATAACTTCTTTTACTTTTCACAAAAATGTCCCCCCCCCCCAAAAAAAAAAAAAAAAAAAAAAAAAAAAACTTGAATTTTTTTACTTTAGTTGGTAAATCGAAAATACTAATTAGTTTGATATCTGAAATTTAATTTATGTAAACAGGAGTCATTTCGCTACTGTTAAAATACATTCGTTATTCCTAATTTTTTTTAAAATGAAAATTTGAAAAAAAAAAATAACCTTAAATGCAAAATATGTTATTTTAGTAATGTTTTATTAGCCTTTTAGGTAATGTTGACAATTTTTTAAGGCAAATAAACTCTACTCTTCATGATCTTGAATATTTATGTAAGCAAATAATTAAACATATAATATATGAGTTGTATGTATAAATATAAACAAACCAGCTAAAAAGTTTGCAGATAATATATATATATATATATATATATATATATATATGAGATTACATACATTCTATTTTTAATACTTTAAACTTTCTTTTTATTTCTATATCTTACATAGAATCTTGAGTCACGTTTTAATTTACTTTAATTAACATATAACACTGACAAAAAAAAAAAAAAAAAAAAAGAAAGAAAGAAAGAAAGAAAGAAAGATAGAGCGATGCATGGGTAGGGTGGGGCAAATGGGGCGCACTTATTTTTCTCCACTAAATCACATTCAAAAAAATTATATTCCTTAAAATTCAGTACTATAAAATTATCTGAAGTTATCGTTAATAAATTCAGATTGTTTTATCAGATTACGAACTATCATTATTTTCCCTATCTAGTCTAGAAATCTATAGCCATTCATTCATAAAAAAATATTTAAAAATCTTTTTTTTTCTCTCTATCATAAATAAAATTGTAATTGAATCTATGAAGTGACATCTAAATGAGTGAAAAAAATAAAATTTAAGAACTAGAAAGAATATAGAAAATGAAGTATAATTTTCTATATAAATACATCTTTTTCAATGATGCACTGGATCTAAAAATAGATGTCTATGCATGTAAAAATATTTTGTAATTACTTAGGCTAATTTATTAAAAAATATTCAAAGGCAGTCAAGTGAATACCTTTGAACTTGTAAATCTGATAATGGAAAAATTGAAAAATTCTTATACAAAAGGGGTAAAGGGGCTTCTAAAAGCTACAAAAAAAAAAAAAAAAAAAAAAAAAATTCAACTTTTTGTAATATTCCGCAGTTTTATGTCCAGATAGTATACAGAATTCATTTATCATTATTTAGAAAAGACTTTACTCGATTCTGTGTTGAATGAAAATTTATATAGTAGCCTTAAAAGGTTTTAAATATTAGTGTTCATTAAAATAACATCTAATAAAATAGCAATATATCCATGGTTGACAGTTTAAACTAAAAACAAGTTTGGAGTTTATTATTTAGCGACTAGTTAAAATAAAATGTTTGTTAACCGATCGGAAGCGATAATTGAATGCGCCGTTGGAGCTCCTGAAAAACTTGGGTGCCTGGTGCCAGGGCACTGTTAGAACCACAAACACCACCTTTTAAGCACTCTTTGAAGCTCTGTTCCTTTGAAGCTCTGTTGATATTATTTCCACTCTTTTGTTGTTGTTGTTTTTGTCAATGTTCATATTAATTACTATCTAATTGTATTAGAATTAATCATTTTAATTAGATTGCTGAAAATAAAAAAAATCAAATCAATACATTTGGATATCATTTAATATATAAATTGATTCGACATAATAAAAATAGTACTAGAGGCTACTTTCTGGAATTTTTTCCTTTTTCTCCATTTTAACATTTTCTTAATTAGAAATTATTTAATTAATTACTAATTATAGCTATTAATAATAGAAATCAACATAATTGCTGTTGAAATAAAATTTTCGTTTTGATCAAATCAAGTTTTCGTTTAGCTACTAAGACAAATTTTATTTGAAAAATAAACTTATATAATTTACTTTAGCAATTAACACATTTCATATCCCTTTCTTAACTCACATATATGTTTAAAAGTAATAATAATAATACATAAAATTTGAATAAATTGTTAAAAAAAATATTAAACTTTGTAAGAAATTAAAATAAGTTAATCTCCATATTTAGTAATTACAAGTTTTTATTTTGTGCATATATTTTGTAAAAAATCAAATAAGTACTACATTTAATTTCCTTTTTTTTCCGGCACTTTTCTTCCATAATATAAACAAACAAAGCTTCAACGCGAAACCGAAAACGTCATCTGATTTTTTTAACCAATTAGCACGCTTTATTCAACCGGGGTCGAGTAACTCTGAGTTGGGTAACTGGTTGAAAACCTCAACCTGGGGTTACTGGACCCTCGGTTCAACTCTCGGTCGAAGTTATTCGTGAATACGAGCGTCAGTAACAATATCGAGCGTTTCTTTTTAACACTTTCCAACCTAGTTGAAAAGTGTTTATGACTTCGGTTTGTCTGGCCGGATGGCCGTCTGGCCGTCTGGCCGTGCTCTAACTCCCGTAAATATGCTCGGATTGCTCTGCAATTTTTATATGTCATTGTCGTTATCTATAGCATGTTCCCTATTTCAACGGAGGTGTGTAGCACTTATAGTTTTTTTTACAGGGACATTAAAAAGAATTCCGTTGCATTGCGGTCTATGGGGAAAAATCATTTGCGGATTATTTAAATAATGTTTCACTATTTTAAACACATTGAAATTTATATATATCACTAAGGTGCATTAGAAGAAGCTTAATATGGAATAGGGTGTGGATAGCACTTATAGTTACTTTACAGAGACAGTCAAAAGAATTCCGTTACATTACGTCTATGGAGAAAAATCGTCTGCGGTTTATTTAAATTATGTTTCACTATTTTAAACGCATTGAAATTTATATATATCACTAAGGTTCATTACAAGAGGCTTACTACAGAATATTGTGTGTAGAGCAGTCATCGTTCATTTACAGGGACACACAAAATAATTATCTACTGTCTGTTAACAATAATTCCTGGAAGTGCGTTTTAAGCTACTGAACGCAATTTTAATTTTAACTCGTTTTTTTTCTATTACGTGGTGTGTATAAATTCTGTAGATCCTATACAGGGAAGCACAAAAGTTCGCGAACACATTTTAGTTTATTGACAGAAACTCCTGACGGAGAATTTTAAACTGCGCTACGCGTGTCCTAACTGAACAAAAATTTAACATCCTATGTAGTATATATACAAATCTATAGATCATATACAGGGCTGAATAAAAGTATTTGGATATTTTTCCGAATATTGTACATGTTGGAAATTCTATAAATTATAATTTTAAATATTTTATGCGCTTTCCAAATTGTTTAATTAGATGTTATCTTTTAGCTTATTAAACGGTATGATTTGTAAGATTATTTTGGAAACGATGGAAAGTGTTACATAATCTATGCTTGACGCATGATTTTTCTTTCTTGTTTGATGCTAAAAAGGGCTGTCGGCTTCTTCTTAACAATAAAAATTAACGATAGAAACAACAATAAAAATATGGTAACAATGAAAGTTATGTTTTTAACAAGAACAATATGACCTTCAGTTGAATAGAACGCCTTTTCTACAATTGTGTGGAACTGACATTGTGGATTGTGTGGAATTGTGTGGAATGAGGCTCTGAGAAGTTATTTCAGTACAAATTTTTAGGTTATTTGAAATACGCCCAAATGTTCAAATGCCATTTTGTAAATGACACAAAAACTGAAACTTAAAAAAATGATAATACAATATTTGAATGCCATTATTTCCAAACAATAATCTTTTGGTAGCATTTTACAAGATTTGCAATAGAATTATTCAACGAAGCTTATAAATTAAGGTATTCAATAAGGAGATCAATGCAACTCCTGAAATTCCTCTACAAATAAAACGCACATAGTTTTAATTCCACACATTCCCAATCATGAAATTTCAATTATGTAATTAATCAGGGTGCATACTTATTTATCACAATTGTCACTTGTTTGTTTTATTTAATCTCAGAAAAAAATATTACAAATTCTGAGATAAAACGTGTCAGTTAAGTACTCCATTAAATAAATATTAAATTTAAAAAATCTTACCTTAAATACCCAGATCGGTTAGAAATTCCAAGGATTTATATATTCACAAATACATTCGTAAATGAGATGTGCAAAACACATATTGCATATTGCATGTAAAAGTTTTATAATGTCAGATGTGAAACATAAATATATAAAATATATTTTTTATTTTCTTTGAGTGCAAACGGTAACTCGGGGCGCGGTCAGCTTGGATGAAATAAAAGTTAAAATTTCAGGGTATCTCGAAAACTAAAGAAATGAGCTGTAAAATAACACAGCTAATACTGACGATTGCGATTCTTTCTATACTTTGTAGTGTCCAAATATCCGTTTTTATTTAATAGCATAAATTAAATTATTATTTTTTAGAAACATTTTAAAAGAATCTCCATGCAAAATTTCGCTTTTGAAGGGAAGTTATGACGAAGACAGTTTGAGATATCTTTATATGATCAAGGGGTAACTCTATCTTTAATGTCATTATTCTCAAAACGTTGATTTTGGTCGCAACCACCAATGATTTCTGGCTGATCAAAGACGCGCATGATTTATGGATAAAATTTCATGAAATTTTGATTGAATATATAAACCATAGAGACGTAAAAAAGGATGTACTTTAAGATTCATCATGTAAGAAATCTCGAAATTAAGACTATTTTTAAAAGAAAAAATTAAAAAATTAACAAAAAATTTAAAATTTAAAATTCAAAAAAAATTAATCAAAAAATTGAAAAAAAATATTTTTTACATTTTTATCGTTATATTTTTCTCCAGCGTGGGTCCGTTTAAACACATATTATATTGCCACTCAATAAAAAAAGATATTGGCTCATTGTGGCAATTCAGTTAGGAGAAATCCTGCGCGCAAATCATATAAGTCGAATTCATTTATTAAAAAAAACATTTAATTCCAAATTAAATTAAAAAAAACTTTACATGTATCTAGTCATTTTTTAAGAACTTTAACTGTTAGAATATACCTCTTTTAATGTATTTTTAAAATTTCAAATCCAAACGTTAAACAGATGTGGATTTATTGCGTTACATATTAGGGTCACACTTACATGTAATTTATCATTTTTAAAGGTACCCGATGCCTTATGTTGTTTAAATTTTATGCCGAAACACGATGACGTGATATTACCATCAAAATGACACATTAACACCCCGTTCGGCGCGCATCGTACCAAGATATCCCGAGGCAGACCAGCTAAATTTTAACGTAAATTTAACACTTTGCCATCCGGCGACACCACAGTGGTGTCGTACGTAAAGTAACTTACTTTTAATCCTTAAATGCTACATTGGCACCAGGATTTTGGAATGAAAAATTCATTTTTATAAAGTACATGAATAAAAGCTTTTACTTATTTTCGAATAAATTTGTTTCTAAATTTTTGTGTCAATCAATCATTTCAACATTTTACGAATAGAAGTATTTTTACGAGACATACGGACGGCAAAGTGTTAATAACCCGTTCCTTCATATTTTTTCTTGAAAGTCGTTCTCTAGTAATATATAGGGCAGAAGTGCCAAGTTCTCATTAATCTTACGTAATATGTGTGTTAACTTGATCCATGTTTAATATGTTTCGAGCAAGAATTTTTTTTTAAAGAAATATAATTAAATTAATTATATGTAGAAACCCGATATTAAATAAATGAAGATTCATCCAATAGCTTTTCCGGTTCGAAGCGTTGATAAAACTAGGTCAGATTAAACCACATATTACAGAAGATTAGTGGGAACTTGGCATCTCTGTATAGGGTAATGTAATGTAAAATACATTTTTTGTAGTTTTTTAATTATAATATATAAAGTTACTTTCTGTCATATATGTTATAGTCAGCTTGGGGATTCTACCAGGATATGCCCAGACAGTCCAAAATACCTTTTAATTGCCTTGATTAAGCTTTTATTTGGTACCAAATTTTATTTTGAAACTTGATGAGGTATCGCGAAAATGATTAATAACATTTTCCGTCTTATGAACTTACTGACAGATTAAGGACATATTAAACAATGCGAATATTACATTTTGAAAATAGTGGCAGACATTAAACAATCTAAATAAGAAAAATTTTGGTGCAAAATATCTTTTTAGAGTTAATAAGCGAAAGAAATTTATGAAAAGAACAAAATGAATATATGAATAGATAATTTGTAAAGAAAATTTTCAGATAAAAACATTGACATTGCTATAGAAGTAAATCATTAAAAATATTGTATATAAAATCTTTTTTTTCCGCCCTGTATAGTTCCGTATACAATTACAGATTTTCTTACCCCGTTTTTTTAAATATCGCTATTTATAAACAGTACCGTAATTTCCGGCGTATAATCCGCAGCTCAAAGAGTCGTTTTTCGACCCAGAAATATTATTTTATAAAATGTAACTTAAAAGATCTCTGTAAATATTTAACTAAAATTATTGAATAAAATTTCTGGGTCGAAAAACGACTCTTTGAGCTGCGGATTATACGCCGGAAATTACGGTAATACTTGTGGTAGATTTCATACATTTTCAATAGACAATAAGATAAATAATATCAATAAGAGTATTGTTTGGAAATACTGGTATTCAAAAATCAGACTGGTGGTAATCCTGAATTTCATTTACATATACACAGTTTCCAACTTCTACGCGTTTTATAGCCACTACACATTAATAGTAAATGTTGTGTTCTTTAATCACCGAAAGTTGCGATTGTATGAGACAAAAAATTCCATTAAATATTAGTGAAATAGAGGAGTAAATGTTGGCAGTTATGCACATGTAACGAACAATGCGTGAAAAAATAATCCAAACCATGACTGTAATTTTAGCTCTAATTATTCCACAAAAAAGAAAAGGAACTTTTAAAGTCGTATAAAAGTCTTTATTTGGTATGTGGTTTATTTTGTCTGAACACATTCGCATCAGGAATTTTTTCCTTAAACTCTCTTATAAAACGGGGTACTTTAATAATATTAAAACAATGATAGCTCCTCACACTTTTTAAAGGCTTTCTTAAATTGTTTCCTGGCTAGTTTTCTCAGATTAGCACCAGTAAATATGTACGAATTTTATATAAATTATCTTACAAAATTAAAATATGTACAACGTGGTATAAATGAATAATATGTAAGGTAGAAGCCACACCCTAATTTAATGATGTTTTTTGAATAAAAACGGAAAAAAGGGAAAAAGAACAGAAAAAAAAAAACAGAAAACATTTTTTCAGAACGTTACACGGATTTAAAATGTACTTTTGTTTTACCATTTTTTTTTTCGGGGGGGGGGGGGAATTGATGTTAAATCCATCGATTGGATTTCATTTAATTTCATTTAACGTATTTTACGAAATATGTTGCGGGCAGAGAAATAAAGTTTAGAAACACAGCTCTGTGAGTTTTCAGAAGAAAATGTAACAATAATAATAATTAGAATATGCGTAAATCTGTTGGTAATATATTGAAACGCCAGTAGAATTTCCGAACTAACCGATTTCCAAATAAATTCTTTTTTCATAAAATATATTATAACTAGGTATGTAGTGAAACGTATATGTTGGCACACGCCGTATATCTTCTGGACACCGCCCCAAGAATTCTAGACCTCAGATCTGACACGAAAATGGCGGCAGTCATAGACAGATTTTTTTTTCAGCGTTTGTATGGTCCCTTGAATTTGAATGCAAATAATTGCTAAAAGTTATCTCCTGTTTATTTTTTTTTATTAAATAAGTCAGAGAAAACTTTTGAAAATGTCTGGCGTTTAAATTAAGGGGACCGTGCAAACGCTTAAATAATTCCGCCTACAACAGGCGCCATTCTTGTATCAGCGCGCTGGCTTAGTAATCAGTGAGCAGTTTTCTGAATAGCACCGGATACCCTTCGTAGCTTTAGCGTATGCTATCTCGTTTATACGCTCTATATATTGCGTATGCCCTCTAGTTTTTTTTTTTTATGACTACACCACTCATTATAAAAGCCTAAGTTTCCTAAAAAATTCTTAGCCATCAGACTTTTTGCAATAAAATTTCAGTCGTTCAAATAATATACCACCTCACACACATAAAATTCGCGTGGTTTTCTTGACTCCGTTATAGATGTTTATTTGACGTTTCACATGCAACCTTATTTCCAAGTAAGTATTCAGAACTTTTTATAAAAAGTGGTGGAAATTTAAAATTAAATAAATTTGATTTTTAAATTTAATTTAATTTAATTAAATAAAGTTGATATGTTAAAAAGTCATTAAAAATGTGTAGGAACGTTTTTTAAACAAATATATACGTATATATTTTTTTGTTTGGTATCATCCATCTAATAAAAACATTTATCAACTATAATGAGAATTCATGTTAGGTTATATTTATTAATATGTTTCCCATATATATTTTATTTTGCTATACAATTTGAAGTATAACATAATTCCATGCCATTTTCAAATTAGAGATTCTGTATTTTTTTATATTCGAACGTGTCAGATTTTTTTTTTTCAAGGGTATTATTTATTTTATTTCAAGTGTATATATAACGAGAACTTTTAATTAACCTACAACTTTTAACTGAAATAACCCTTGAGTCGTTATATATAGCACTATAAACATATATATTTTTTTTATTAAAAAGAATGTTGAAAAATAATTCAACTGATAAGGTTTTCACAATGTGAACCTTCAGAAGTGAACCTTCAGAGCCCAAACAATATCGCAACTTATTCACAAAGTTGTCAGTAACAAAATCGAACGTTTCTTTTTTTATGCTTTAAATTGTGTCAGATATGGAACTTTTGAGGCTAATAAGGTCGGTCGGCCTCTTCTAAACAATAAAAATTATCGATAAAAACAACTATAAAAATACGTTTTTAAATATAAAATTACGATCTTCAGTTGAATATATCGCTTAGGGAGACATTTTCAGAATTGCGTGGATCTGACACAAAACAAATATCTTTTATGTCCTCTCTAACTGTTCAGACTCGCGCCGCCATCTAGTGTGACTCAGAGAAATTATTTCAGTTTAAAGTTTTAGGTTAATTAAAAGCCACCCTGTATATATTTTCACAATAATAATTGCACAAAAATGTAACTTAAAAATGTTTAATACAATATTTGAATACATTATTTCAAAACAATAATCTTCGTAGTGAAAAACATAATTTATAATAGAATTATCCTAAGAAGATTATTAATTATGGGTTTCAATAAGGAGACCAACACAACTCTTATAATTCCTAAAAAAATAAAACGTACCAGGATAACAGCCCCTAGAATATAAAGTGATGAAAACGGCCGTTTTTTAATACAAAATTTTCTAATTCAAACCTGAAATTTTGAAACAAGAATTTTTACTTTAAGAAGTCACGAAATATCTGCCATTAAGTAACCAAAAGAACGTTATAGGGAATTTCTGGTACAAATGCGAAATTTCGGAATTTTAAAAAAGCCAAACTGGCAATTCTTTAAAAAATGCTAAAAAGTTGTAGCCGATAAACGTGCAACGATGCGGTACAATAATAGGACGATCGCAGCGACATCTGCTTTAAAAATAGATTTACCTCTAGCAAAAGTAACCTTTTCACTATTGACAAAATGAACATAATTTCTGTTAATAAAATCTTCTTTTAAGTGTATATTTCAGATGTAACGGATTTTGAAGTTAGTTTTTTATCATATCAGGGAATTAATCTTTTCCACTCTTCTAGCAGACATTCATTCTTTGGTATGCTAAATAAGGATAGTTTCTAGTTTGCTGTCTTGTATCGAGTACTGCAACCAGGCACAAAAGAATGTGTATCACGTTTTTTGGCCATGATCAATATCATTCATATTTTCAAAGCTTATGAAAATCATTATCCAATTCAAAGGTAATAGGGTATAATTTAATTAGTTTTTTTTATTATTTATTATATTATTTTTAATATTTACTACCAGCTGAAATGTTTTCTCGGTTCGATTGTTATACAATGTTTTCTTTGAAAAGAGCTAGCAGACAGTGGCTTAGCCAGAGATGGTGGTCCAAATGCTTTGAAAAACGAGTAATATTATAAAATTTCTTCATTTTCAATATCGCAAAAAATTCAACGAATAGATCAGGCAAGAATATTTTTATAAAATTAGTGGTATCCAAGCAACGCCCCCTAGATAAGAAAGCCTTGACACTCATCACGAAAACGTCATACCAAGCAGGCAGTGGCGTATCCAGGGTGGGGGTCCAGATGCTCTGGATACCACTAATTTTGTAAAGTTTTCTTTGACTTGTCTAACTGGAGAACTTTCTGCGATAATGAATACAAAGAAAACTTTACGTTATTACTGGTATTCAGAGCATTTGGACCCCCTCTTCCTGGCTACGCCGCTGCAAGCAGGCAAAACAAAGAAAAAAATTCGAACAACTCGCATGTTTCGATTTCGATGGCTCGTGGAATTATTAACTATTAGTCGTAAACTATAGTTATTAATTCTATGAGCCAATGAAATCGAAACATGCAAGTTGTTCGAATTTTTTTCTTTGTTTTGCCTGCTTGGTATGACGTTTTCGTGACGAGTGTCAAGGCTTTCTTATCTAGGGGGCGTTGATCCAAGCCATCTGAACCTTCACCCAGTCTACGCCACTGCTAGACGATATCACTGCGATCGACCCGTTATCTTTTCAGCGTCGTTCTACATTTATCGGATTAAATTTTTTAGTACTATTTTGTAGCCGTTTTCCACAATATGCATTCTAGGCGCTGTACCAGGGTTTAACACCGCACAATCCCGATCATGAAATTTCAATTATTTACTAAATTAGGGTGCATACAGATGTATAACAATTGTTTAATCCTTGCCTTAATCTCAGAAAAATATTACAAATTCTGAGTTATAACGTGGAAATTAGAACTCCGTTATATAAATATTAAATAAAAAATTTCTTACTTGAAATAGTGGCGCGGACTGCTTGGAAATTGCAAGGATTTATATATTCGCATATATATTTGTAAATCGAATATGCAAAACATACAATAATTGTATGTAAAATTTTATAATGTCAGTTGTGAAACATAAATATATAAAATATAGATTTAGCTTTTCTTTGAATGTAAATTAACACAGCTAATATTGACGATGGTGATTCTTTCTATATTTTGTAGTGTCCAAAATCCGTTTTTTAATTAATAGCGTATATTAAAATACTAGTATATAACCCCGTCAAAAATGACGGATTGTTGATCTGCGTTTCATTTTCATAAGACTTCATACAAACAAACAGCATGAAGATTTATTATTGAAAGGTTTGTATTGCCGAATATATATTTTGTATTGCATATATATATATATATATATATATATATATATATTTTACTCAGTATTAAATTTCTGAAATAGTTCAACGATTGGACAAAACATTCAAATTAAATATTAACAAATAATCAATGAGCGAAAGTTTTTGTAAAAAAGTAAAGTGTTATCAATGAGTTTTTAAACAGCTTGACTCACCACATAACTCATTGTTTGATTACATAAGCAAAATTAAATGGAAATTACGCTGTACTATGCATTACTTATATTTAAATTACGTTTGATAAGAAACAATCATTTTACAGTATATGACCCATTATCCGGAAATCCAAAATGCGGAAAAACTCGAAGTCCGGAAAAAAATTCGAAAATTTTCTAAATTTGTAAATTTTTACTAAAATTTTAGATTTTCTGAAATTTTTTGAAAATTTTACCGATTCCTAATTTTTTTCAGTCCATTGTGTTTCAATGTTTAATCACTAAAATATTGTTACTTCGGTGGCAGGTGAACACGGTACGGTACCCCCCCCCCCCTCCCTCTCTTCCCGAAATTAAAAACAAATCATTTTTCTCT
Organism: Maratus michaelseni; assembly: GCA_963931845.1. Classification (NCBI taxonomy): domain Eukaryota; kingdom Metazoa; phylum Arthropoda; class Arachnida; order Araneae; family Salticidae; genus Maratus; species Maratus michaelseni. The sequence continues at coordinate 62,166,166 of OZ007586.1, read as the reverse complement.
CAAATTTTAGTTAAAAATTAATTTATATTACGATTCGTTAGAAACAAAAAATAGTTATGTATTTATTTCATCAGGGATGATTCTGTTTAAGTTTTCCTAAAAATTTAAAGCATTCGGTTTCGAAAATTTTAGTCTTCAGTCAAAAATTTCGAACATAAATATCTCGAATTTTGAATGATCGTCGCCGAAAAAAATTAATTATGTCTATTGTTCGCAGAAAAAATACACAACTTCTTCAATGGATTGTGGAAAATAACGTGAACTTCGTCAAAGAATCGAAAAAAAACGCAAATTTCATTGCAGGATTAAAAAAAAAACCGCTAATTTTGTTAACAAATCGCAGAAAAACGCGACTTCCGTCAAAGGCTTGCTAAGAAAACTCAAATTTCTTCCAAGGACTCCGAAAAAATGTAAAATTTCATCAAGGGATCACAAAAAATATATATATATATATCTATAATATATATATCTATATATAAAATCGCAAAAAATACCCCGCGAATTTCGTCAAATAATCGCGGAAAAACATGAATTTCTTCAAAGGGACTAGAAAAAAAAACACAAATTTCTTGAAAGCACTGGGAAAAAATTTCTAATTTCGTTAAGGGATCGCGAAAAAAGTCAAATTTCTTCAAAGGATCGAAAAAAAAAACCCGCTAATTTCGTCAATCTCAGAAAAAAGTCGAATTTTGTCAAAGGATCGTGAATAAAAAGCAAATTTCGTCCTAGAATAGCAAAAAACGCAAATTTCTTCAAAGAATCGCAAAAAGAAAACGCAAATTTCTTCAAAGGACTACGGAAAAATGAAATTTCGTCAAAAGATCGTAGAAGAAAAACGCAAATTTTGTCAAAGAATAGCAGAAAAAAATGCAAATTTTGTCAAAGAATCACGAAAAAAACCATGAATTTTGTCAAATAATCGTGAACTTCGGGAGGACCCGAAATCCGGAAAATTCCAAAACTCGGAAAGCCTTTGGTCCCGAGGATTCCGGATAATGAGTCTGTATTTACCATGGAAGCAAATTTCAAAATCCGCCCGTAGATGGCGCCAATATACGGAATCAACCTCACATCTCTCCCTACGAAATAAATCACCGCTATTTCTGAAAAAAAAAAGTGCTTACAGAAAAAAATGTTTGCAGAAATGTTGATATACATTTTTTTTATAAAAAAGTTTTTGAAGTTTTTAAACAAAATTAAAAGATTTAAAAGGTTTAATATGCTTTTACAAATATTTAAACAGCAGAGTCGAATGTAGCATAAGTTTTTCATTAAGACTAACATGGCGTTTAACTATGGTCGTGCCCGGAAGAGTTACAGACAGTTTCTTGCCTTCGGATTTTCTTATAAGTAGATAATTTTTCAGGAACATTTTAAAAGAAACTCCAGGCACAAATTCGCTTTATGATCTATTAAATCTATGATGATCTATTATCTATCTGAGTTATTATGATCTATTCGCCTTATTATAACATATAAATATAACCTATAAATTCGTTAAGATTGCATGTAAATATATATAATCTTTCAAGTGAACTCCTACGTGCAATTTAAAGGTTTACGTTCTAAACATATTGCACAATATATTATTTTAAGCTTTGCTTACATAGGAATTATCTAATATGATTCTAGTAGTTATTATTGGCTGAAGTATAGTAATTTTCATAAGTGGTTTGTTTTATAAGGAGCAGAAAATGTTGCACTTTCATATACACTTTCCTCGAAGAACAATAATCTTTAAGAAATTAGAGTATTTTTTATTTAATTTTCAGTTGCAACCACTTATTACAATAAAATAATTGTATTTATGCACCGAAATAACACTAGTACATAATTAAACATAATTATACATAATTAAACATAATTAGTGCAAAATTAAATTTAACATTTCCAATCATGAAAACCACATAAACCGTTCTGTTTGTGTGGTGGTTATTTAAAATAAACTTTTCTTCTTGTTAGGTTTTCTTTATCTTAAAAAAAAAAAAAAAAAAAAAAAAAAAAATACGACATGGCGTTTTGCTATTTTATTTCCCTAATGCCGATATATTTAGTAGACTTGCCTTGAGCAGCGGTTTACAAACCTTTTGTATGAAATGGTTTAATACAAATATTTATGAAATGGTAAATAATATGATAAACAATTTTTGTAAAAACGAATGTTTCTCATCGATAAGGAAATGTAATGGTGGTGTTCAAAATCAGGCTATAAGAAAAACACAGTTTTTGCGTTTTGCGAGCCATAAGTGGGCGTGTCAAGGAACGTTTAACCCTTTGTTTATGCGTTGGGGCATAGTCTTCCAAGTGGACTTTTTTGTATTCTATTTGTACCACTTTTTGAAAACTATTCCCTGCCGTACTGGACTATTTTCAAGAGAAATATACTGAAAAGTAGTAGTTACTTTTGTAAAATGTAGTACGATTGTATAAAGAATTACCGTAATTTCCGGCGTATAATCCGCAGCTCAATGAGTCGTTTTTCAACCCAGAAATATTATTTTATAAAATGTAACTTAAAAGATCGCTGTAAATATTTAACTACAATTATTGAATAAAATTTCTGGGTCGAAAAACGACTCTTTGAGCTGCGGATTATACGCCGGAAATTACGGTAGACGTCTGTCCCAATATTGCCAGTCGTACTCCTTTTTTTAGTTTATATTACGTGATTTTTCCTACTTTTTAAAAATTGTTATGTTCATCTTATTCAATTTGTGGTTTATTTGTCATTAAATAAGGTAAATATTTTTATTTAAAAAAATTGGTAGTAGTTTAGCAATTAAAAAAAGTGGCCCAACTGGCATCACTAGTCAGTCATGGCTCTCAGCCAAACCGTTAATCATTGTTTGTTGAGAATACGCCAAATATCCATAAAATTTCTATATGAGACTCGATAGATCCCACTGTTACTTAACAGGTGACATTTAAAAGACACAAATAGATGTTAAAAGATGTTTTAAATGTTTTTAAAAAGTCCTAGTGCTTTCTGCCGGCTACCACGTTCATCATCAGGGAGCGAAAATCCTTACTGACTGCCGTCTTTCGCATCTGAACTCCAGCTTCGTCTTGAGGTGGAAAAGTCTATTACCGTAATTTCCGGCGTATAAGCCGCAGCTCAAAGAGTCGTTTTTCGACCCAGAAATTTTATTCAATAATTGTAGTTAAATATTTACAGCTATCTTTTAAGTTACATTTTATAAAATAATATTTCTGGGTCGAAAAACGACTCTTTGAGCTGCGGCTTATACGCCGGAAATTACGGTATTACTTGGGTGTTACTTGGTTTCTGTGGATACTCTGAATGATAATGTAAACAACTTTGTGTACTATACGAAAAGGAGGAGGGGTTCATACACTTTATCTTCTAATATTTAGAACATTAAACCATATATTGGGTATATTGTATGATACTGTATCGTTGCAAACCACCTCAAGACGAAGCTGGAGTTCCGATGCGTAAGAGGGCAGTCAGTAAGGATTTTCGCTCTCTGATGATGGTTGCGGTAGCCGGCCCAAAAGTATTAGGACAGTTTTAAACATTTGCAACATCTTTTAACATCTATTTGTCTCTTTTAAATGTCACCTATTAAGAAACAGTGGGATCTATCGAGTCTCATATTGAAGTTTTATGAATAAAGTAAAGTGAAATTTGTATTTTGCCCTACGTCATATATTTTTAGCCATAACTAGCGCAATTGTAAGAATGCTTTTATGTACTATACATGCTCCTTAAAATATCGAATTATTTAAAATTTAAGTATAGTAAGGGTTCCTTAAATAATACAAAAATTATCTTTGGAAAAATGTGGTAGGTATTTGGAATAAAAATCTTGGTAAAATGGGTATATTGCCGATCAAAACAGAGTTGAGATACATTATAAAAGTTTACCGAGATTTAGTCGAGGAATTTTATGGAATTATTTTTAAACTTTGTTAAATTCTTTTTAATTCTTTTTATATTTTACTTTGAGTAATTTTAATTATTCGCTTCGGTTTTTAATTACTTTTTATTAATTACTTTTTAAAAACATTTTCCTTTTTACTTTACTTAAGTTTGTTTGATTCTAGCATTTCCAGAGAAATACCATAATCTGAGCTTCCAAATGGTCCACTTTGTCGCATTAAATAAGTCGAAAAAAGACAAATTATACTATTTCAAAAAAGTGGTAGCAATCATGGAATTTGAATTTTTAAAAAAAAAAATACCCCCACTGCAGGGCTTCCAAATGGTCCGCTTTCTGTATACCGCTATTTTCTTATAAAAAATTTATTTTTAGATTTTCCTTGCAAATTTTACAGAAACCACCTTCGAAGTTAAATTTTTGACTGAAATGGCGTAAAAATCTACCATGAAAATTTCTGTTACAAAATATTGGTATACAGTTGGCGGACCATTTGGGAGACCTGCACAATCGAAGGCCACTAATTTTGGAAAGTAATATTTGTTTAAATTAATTTGCTGTTTTCAGGATTACATAAGGCGAATATTATTATTCAGAAACAGTAGTTCCGAAACCTGTTTGTTACATTATGTTTCAGGTTCGGTAATGTTTATTTCTGATATCGATAGTGTTAAATCCTTAAATAATAGGATTTTCAAAACTTCGAGCCGTGAACTGCACAGCCACCACTATTTTCGAAAAGAATAAATCCCTTTATTTTATTAAAAAAAAGTAGATTAATTAAGGCGAAAAATTATATTTGGAAATAGTGTTGACAAACAATTTTTAGGCAAAATGTTTGGGTAGTCCTGCTCTAACACCAACCTTTAAAGCCAAACTTACTTGAAGTAATTAAAATAAAGAAAAATGATTGATATTACTACCTAATATTTTAAATGCTGTTTTTGGTATTTTTAAATAGATTTTTTTTTTGTTGTTGTTCAGGAAATGCTCATAATTGTTTGGGTTATGCAGAGAGATACATAAAATTGTACAATAACACCCCATTAGATCAATGTGTTTTATAAAATATTAAATAAACCTATTTAAATATGTAGTTTTCCATTTCTATTATTAATATTATTAAATACTCAAACTGCTATTTTGACACGAGAGAAATTGCATAAACTATGAAACTTTTCGGGCTGATTTGTACCAATGAATTCAAATTATCTAAAGAGGGGGTTACTACACGAAAAATATATGTTGGTACAATTTTTAATATCTAGACTACCCCTTATGTCAAAATAAATAACATACTGTTATAAAGATCTTAATACGAATTGAAAATGCATTTTTATACTAGCTTTAAGGGAGTGTTACTCTAAAAAAATTTGTTTTACAACAGTTATGATTGAAAATATATGAGGAATTCTCAGAAAACAAGGCTTAATCCCTTGAAGGGCGGTGGGATAGTATATATATCTCTTAATTTTTCTTCCCGAATGGCACAATGTCCCCAGCAACATTCATTATGCGTTAAACTACGCTCGTCAAAATATGCCAACTGGCGATTAAACTGCAACAATGAAATATTTAAAGCACTAAAACACAAAAATGTAAAACAAATAAGAGATATTTATTTTATAAATACGCTTTATTCAATTAATAGTTTAGCATTAAATTATTATTATACGTTTAGAAAACAGTTCAGAAATTCTGAATAAATATTTAATATTTTTTTTCTTTCTTGTTGCCATATGTAAACAAAGAAAAGATTAAATTAAAAAAATGCATTTTTCGCGCTTTCTACCAAGGGAAAAGAAAAATGGAGAATTTTCCATAGTCGGGATCCACGCCGAACTAACATATTGAAAGGAATTTTTTGGGGAACAATATGAATTACACTTATGAAGTTAGACGAGATTTTAAAAATAAATATTGAATACTTATAAAACATCGTTTTTTTAAAACTATCTTTACTTTTATACTTATTTTAAAAATAATACTTTAACATTATCTAAGAATGACCCTTAAACTATGCAGGGTGTCCCAAAAACATAAACCTCGGCTTTTATTCCTTAAATATAGATCGTATACATATTATTATAAATTACAAAGTTACGTAAAAAAAGGCTACAGAATGTTATGAATTCGATTAATATTGTCAGGGGATTAAATTTGAAGAAATACAAAATTAAAATTTTTAAACGGCTCCCGTACAAAAAATTTCCCAACGAGTGAAATATGGCCCATACACTAATAACGTCATACACAAGTTCAGCGTTTTGTATTTCTTCAAGTTTAATCCCCTGAAAATTTGAATCGATTTCATAAAATTCTTTACCTTTTTTACGTATTCTTTGTAATTAATAATATTTGTGTATGATCAATACTTAAGGAATAAAACCGATGTCAATGTTCTTGGGGACACCCTGTATACTTTTTCTGGCTAATTTGGACGAAGGAAATCTAATAAAGTGACAAAAAGTTTGTGTAACTATTTGAAAAAGGAAAGTTGGTATTTTTTTTAATTTAGCATGAACCTTATTACAAAGTAAACAACAAGCTATTATATAGAAATTTATACGAATTAAAAACGTATTTTTTGTTACCATCTCATTTAAGGGAATTGAGATTATATTCAATGGTCTTTTGTTTTCGTTTGACGTACTTTTACGAAATGCCAGGCGGTCAGAAAAGCAAAAGCGAGAAACACAGCGGTGTGAATTTTCAAAAGAAAATGTGAAAATAATAATAACATACCTGCCAACATCGCACTAAACTTCCTTATAATGTAGGTTAATTTAACCGATTTTCAACACGTTTCAAACTAGAATTTTTCTAAGAAATGCATTCAAACAGTTTTCACGTAAGAACATGAAACTAAATATATATTATTTTTTCAGATATATTTTCTGGTTAAAAAGTCTTTAATCTGGATCAAGTTAACTCACATTGTATGGAAGTTTAGTAGAAAGTTGGCAGGTATTTAATAAGAAAAATAGGAACATCTTTTAACGTGAAAAATACTTTTGTTGCTTAACACGTTGAAAAGATTGAATGCTAACAGAATTTACGAACAAACGAATTTCAATATAAATAAAATTATATTCTTCAAGTACATTATAAAATCAAACTTTTGCTAAAGTTTTAAAGAACCATTTAGCTATTTGGAATTTCAATTGAGTGGTTTAACCCTTGAACGCCCGAAAATATTACTGAAACTTTATAAAAGTATTTTACACGAGAATTTTTATTTAATACTATTTTACGTATTTAATTAAATTATTTCAGGGCGGCTTCTGTTTAACTTATTTTATGAAGAAATTTCTGATTCGAATCGGTATTTAATCATTTGGTAGCAGTTGAATCGACTGGTACTGAGAGTTCTAATATTAATCATTTCGTTGGATTAAATCCGAACGGATGTACTAGCGTTATATACCGAGGTGCCAAGCTCTCACTAATCTTCCGTAATATGTGGGTTGATTTAACCCCGATTTAATACCTTTCGCACCAGAATTTTGTTTTTTAAGAAATGAAATTAAAAATATTCCATGTAGAAATCTGAAATTAACTAAATAAATTATCATCAATTAATTTTTCTAGTTCGAAACGATGTTAAACATGGTCAAATTAACCCACATATAACGGAATATTACCGAGAGCTTGGAACCTCTGGTCATATACAGAGGTGCCGACCTCTCATTAATATTCCGCAATATGTGGGTTATATTGATCCAGGTTAACAACGCTTCAAACCAGTGAAATTATTGGATGAATATTTATTTATTTAATTTCAGGTTTCTACGTGAAATTTATTTAATTCCTTTTAAAAAATTCTGGTGCGAAACGTGTTAAACCTAGGTCAAATTAACCCGCATATTACGGAATACCAATGTGAGGTTGGCACCTATGCATATAACACACCAACACACAAACATTAAGTTCGCGCGGTCTTCTTGAACCGAAGCTAAGTTTCATAATCTTTATCAAACATGAAGTGGTATTTCACAGTATGTATTCACTAAAAATTTTGTAAAAAGTGGTGGTAATTAAAAATTAACTAAATGTTATTTTTCTCACTTTAAATCTAAAATATTAGCAGTATCAAAAGTATTTTGGTTTTTTTTTAATACTTTGATACCAAAATATGTAGCTGGCATTTTTTCATCCCTATTGTTAGACATAAAATGTTATGTAAGAGAATTCATGTCCCTCTATATTCTATAATCATACAGGCTTCTTACTTCCACTTTTCCCAAAACGTCAGTGACAGCTCACTGTGGAGACGCGAAAAGTTTTTTGTTTCTGTCTGTTTATATGTCTGTTTGTCTGTTTGACTGTCTGTTCCGCGATAACTGCCGTAAAAAACGTCCGATTAAGTTGATTTTTGGTAGGTATGTTGTCGAGATACCCAAAAGTTGCTGTAAAGTTGTTGGTCAAATTTTGTTCATTTGTTCGAAAAAATATACAGTATTTCTTTTTAGGTCATAATGCTTTCTTATGGGAATGCAGATGATTTTCAAATTTCATTTTTCACTGAAATGAAAATCGCGTATTTGAATAATGGATTTAAAAGTAAACTTATGAATGCTGAATTTTCGATATGGATGTCTTAAATATATGCAATAGCTTTGAAAATTTGCCGATACATCTGTTAGAATTTAGAAATTAATTGTTTAAATAATTGGAAATATTTTTGCAATTGTTCGAGAAATATAAAACATTGTATTTTCCTATTGTTTTTAAATTTAAAAATGCATTTCTTTTTATTCCCTCTTTATTTTATTAGTTGCTTAACTAGCCCTACTTTATTCTACCTCTTTCTATATTCTACCTCTTTATTTTATTAGTTGCTTAACTACAACTCTATTTCAGAGAATATCAAAATAATAAAATTCAAATAACTCGCACTATTTCGCTGCAATATTTTATTAGCAAAATAACTTATTTTCGGGGGATTAGTATTCTGTTCAGGGTGGCTATTGGTCAGAGAAATTTACAGTAAAAAAATGATAGTTACCAGTATATTCTTATAGAAAAATTCAAATTGATTATTTGATCGCAAAATCAAGATAAATTTTTCTATAAGAATATACTGGTGTTTATCACTTTTTTTGACTGTATTTTTCCCTGACCACTAGCCACCCTGCTATTGTCATAAATGAGAATTTATTTTGATCAAGCAGGGCGGTCGCTCTGCCGAGCCAAGCTTAAAAAAACACCACACAAACAACGCCAAGAACTAGACAAAAGAACGCTACTGCTTACTTACAGAAAGCAACTTCGCAATGTTAAATCGACAAAACATGCCAGATTAAAATATCAGATATCAAATAAACCAAGCGTCGCAAAAAAACGAAAACTAGAAGAATATAAGGAAGAATTTCTTCAATTTAAGACCAAACTCATCTTTATAAGTGATTTATAAACAGAGATATAGATTTTAAAATAAAACGTCGAGTTACTTAAAATGATCACTTTTTTCTTCGTCAAACTTTTTTTTTCAAACAACCTACAGGTCTTAATATTGGGACGAATAAAAAAAGGATTGCATTTTTGGACAAGTAATTACGTAATCTATGTGCTTTTATAAAATCCAGTGTAAACAAAAATATTTTCTATCCTTAATTAGCAAAAAACTGTTAATTAACTTGGCGATTAAAAAATTATGCCAAAACAGAGATTAAACCCGCCAACGACCATGTACCATCTGTTCTGTATTATAATAGCACAAATCAGTTACAGGTTATAACCACATCAAATTTCATCTGCCAGTCAGACATTTTCTTCTGAAGATATATTTTTAAAAATAAAACTTCATAATTATAAGAACACACATTTTATCAGACAATTAAATATGACTGTAAACTGTGGCAGATGACTGTTTCCGATATGAATAAGTATGAGATATTGAAAGTCAGGTATATTGGTCTGGGTGGCTCAGTCGCAGAGTGTCAGCACGGTACGCATAAGGTCCCAGGTTCGAGTCCTGGCCCAGGTGAATTTTTCACTCATGTTTGTTCAGTGTATTTAATTGTCTGGTAAAATGCGTGTTCTTATAATATTGCAAAATAAAGTAATCAGACGTAGTGTTTATGCTTTAAAAATATTTTAAATATATAACTTACGTTTTTAGAAATATCTTTAAAAATAAATTAGTTTTTGAGGGAAGATGTACCTTCTAAAATGTATACATTAAGAGTTATCGGCATTTAAAATTTCTTTCCAAACGTAAACAAAATTTTTGAAATGAATTAAATGTGATTCATTTATATATATATATATAAAAAAAAAAAAAAAAAAAAAAAAAGGTAAAGGACAGGCATTTCGTTCGCAGGAATACCTTTCACGTCATTTTCCCATAAATGAATGAAATCCAGTTGTTAAATTATTTTTGTTTTAGAAGTGAAGTTTCCATTTAAATTTATTTTAACAGTACAATATTTAATTGAATAAAATAATGTAAATCTAAGAAATTGCTAAGAAATTCAAAACATGCACAGGGCAACGCAAAAAAATAAATAAATAAATAAATAAACAAAAAATAAATAAATAGATAAATAAATAAATAAATATAAATCAGCTTTCAGAAATTCTAAAAACTATTCATATATCTTAATTACAAGCTAAAGGAGGGTTTATTTCTATATTATTCTATATATAATAGTAATTTCAGCAAATACAGGGTGATTTTTTTTAAAGTTGTGAAAGTAAAACCCTATAACGAAAGAACCACTGATCCAAATGACGGGAAATTTCACCAGTATGCTCACAAAGCAATGGTTTTTTTTGGCATGATTAAAAAAACTTAAAATCTCACCGACAGATGGCGCTGTATATGCAGTAAATCCGGGAGAGGAGCTTGTGCAAGACACACGCACAGTGGATACTCTTCACTCTGTTGTGGAACATGCGGTTTCACGTTTCCAACTCGTAGCTGAAAACCAAGACTCCCTTATCATAGATCAGACTTGACAATCCGGAGAAAGTCTATGGGAGAAAATGTCCGCGGTAATTGCCAACTTATTAATTGACTTTCTCCGGAAAGTATCGCCGCCTGGTGGATACTACCGCACAGTTGCCATGTTTCGGGCTTTTTGAACACCAGTATATTTTTAGAGAAAATGTTGTTCTTTTAAATCCCAGAATTCTCCGATCAAACAAAACAAAAATGTCTCTACTAAAAAACTGGTATCCAAAAATATAATAGAAAAATTTATAGAAAAATCTAGCTGGTCTGCTACCCCATAGCTGCCAACTCTTACGCTTTTTTCTTACCACTAAAATTTAATAGAATTTTTTTCGTCATGTAATCACACGATCTTGTCAATTTAATAAGATAAAATTTACTATAAAATTTTAGTGGTAGGAAAACTACTAGTTCATAAGCAAATGCATAGAACAAATGGAGCTGTGAAAAAAATTCGTGTGATTTCGTGTCGTAAATACTATTACTGACGATTGATGGCGCTAGTAGCAGGACAAGTATAGCGGTCAAAGACAACTTGCTGATTGAGAGGTCTGATACTATGATAAGGAGGTCTTGCTGAAAACATTGGACAGCACACGGAAAATCGTATGCGTTAGTTGCGCAGTTCTGTACGAATGTTTTACTCCATATTTTTATTTCGCTCTGTTTATGCAGGTGTTTGCAGTTCCTTTTCCCAATTACTGCATTCTGTATATCAAAAACATACAGAATGCAGTAATTGGGAAAAGGAACTGCAAACACCTGCAGAAACAGAACGAAATAAAAATATGTAGTAAAACATTCGTACAGAACTGCGCAACTAACGCATACGATTTTCAGTGTGCTGTCCAGTGTTTTCAGTTACGAGTTGGAAACGTGAAACTGCATGTTCCACAGCAGAGTGAAGAGTATCCATTGTGCGTGTGTCTTGCACAAGCTCCTATCTCGACTTTACTGCATATACAGCGCCATCTGTCGGTGAGATTTTAAGTTTTTTTTAACCATGCCTAAAAAATCCCCATTGCTTTGGGAGCATACTGGTGAAATTTCCGGTCATTTGGGTCAGTGGTTCTTTCGTTATAGGGTTTTACTTTCACAACTTTAAAAAAAATCACCCTGTATATTAAATTCCAATGGGATCTGTTTTAAACTTTAAGACAGTTTATAACAAATGATAAAAAAATTATAAAAAAGAATGGCGCGTCACATTTCGGGGAGGGGATGGAGAGGGACGTGAACAAAATTATGAAGTATAATAAGGCTATCTGTTTGAAACTTTACGATATTTTATAACACATAACATAAATTTTAAAAATAAAGCCGCGTCAAAAATTCTAGGGAGGGGTGGAGCGCGTTTTGCCGACACAAGGGTCGGGGGGGGTGCACTTTTCTAAATTTTAACGATATCCGTCATGTCACATATCATTACAAAAGGCTGTGACCACTTATTCATGTTATGCACCACAGGTGTCACCCCCACATTTTGCGCCCTTCCCCCCCCGACACTACTCATATATACATATATTGATATATTGTTCGAAAGGCCTGTGACCGCTTATTCATATTATGTATCTTCGGGGTCCGTCCTCCCACTTTCACCCTAAAGGGGGCACTTTTCTAAATTTTGAAGACACCTCTCATGTGATATATCGTTGGAAAGGACTGTGAACGCTTAATCATATTATGGCAGCGGGAGGGGGTATTTTCTAAATTTTGCACATACCCCTCATGTGATACATCGTTGGAAAGGTCTGTGACCGCTTAATCCTATAATGCATCTCCGGTGTTCATCCCCCCACTTTGCCTCTCAAACGCGATTAGCTTTCACCACCAGGGGGCGCTTTCCTATCTCTGTTTCTATGGGTCGGATCACGACGGGGTATGGCTCATTCGACTCAACATCGATAGAGATTTCCGATTTTAATTCGTTTTTTCTCCACCAGGGGGCACTTTCCTGTCTCTGGTTCTATGGGCTGGATTACGACGGGGTATAGCTCATTTGACTCGACATCTATAGCCTTAACTATTTCAGTGCCCGAGGTTCATATAGAACAGATTGCGCTACCTGGTGGTGGAAGATGGAACCTGGGCGTGCGTAGCACGACTGCTATACGGTGCCGAAGGCAGCGGGGACCCGTGTCGGAGGTTCGTTTGGTTAGAGGTTTATACTATTCGATGTGCAAATTAAGGGATTATCCGTTGCCGAAGGCAGCGGGGAACCAGGTCGGAGGTTCGTTCGGTTTCAGGTTTATCTTATTCGAGGTTTTACAAGATTCGAAGCCCCGATGTAAATTAGGGGCCCGCTAGCGGCCGAAGCCAGCTAGTGCTGATAGTAAAAGAGCGTTTTATCACGTTTGATTTCAAATGCAGCGCTGACACGCTATATACGTATTCCATTTTTATTCATTTCATGGATAAGTCAGTGATATTTTTAACAGAGGATAACAAGTGTTATAACAAGCCACATTTAGTATGTTGTTTTTAAGAGTGTAATTAGTTTAATTAAAAAATCTACTGGTATTTCTAGTTAACCCTTTAAACAATGACTGAAAGTAAAATGTAATTTTAAATTATTTCTCTTGTTTAGTTTATTTAAATTACGTTTAATCTATTTTTTTTTTTAAATAATATCTACAAAATCAACTTTTCAAAAGTAAAAAAAAGAAAAAAGTTGTTGCTAAAAAATGGTGTGATATCAAATTTCCAATCTATTATATTACTTATTTAACTTTTTTCCATTAAATAAGTTATCATATATATAAGTCGAGTGCCTACGTATATGTTAATAGAAATCGTTTTCTACTGTACTAAATACATCCTAACGAGTTTCTGAAAATTCAATTTTTTTCAAATTATGCATGATGGGCTTGGCGGCCATCTTTCCATATTTCTAAGCACCCAAATTTCTAAAGTAAAAGCGTAATATGTTTGCAACGTAATATGTTTATAACAATTTCGAAATTAACTATGGAGAGATAACTTAAATAAGACTGATATTTTGAGAAATTGATTTTTACTAGTTTGAAATTATTAATTACTCTAACAAATAAATCATAAGATGAATCTTTAAGATAAGTCATCATTATCTTAAGACACAATTTTCAGAGGATACAAGTCTATAAATGAAACTCTTAAAATATTTGTTTAAATAACAATTTTGAACTTCGAATTTTAACTACGGATTTGGGTGCTTAGAACTTTGTGAATAATATGCAAAGATGGCCGCCAAGCCCATCATGCATAATTTGATAAAAATTGAATTTTCAGAAACTCGTTAGGATGTATTTAGTACAGGAGAAAACGATTTCTATTAACATATACGTAGGCACTCGACTTATATATATAACTTTTTTAATGGAAAAAAGTTAAATAAGTAATATAATAGCTTGGAAATTTGATATCATACCATTTTTTAGCCACAACTTTTTTTTTTCCTACGCTTGACTTTTTTTACTTTTGAAAAGTTGTTTTTGTAGATACAAGTTACATTTTAACCACTATCTACTATAGAATGATTACTGAAATATTTTTCCGAACAAAATTTACAAAAATATTGAACGTGTAATTCAAGTCTCGTAGTTTACATTTGTATAAGTAAATTTCTTACATGAGAATTTATTCATTTTCGGGAACAGATGTGGATGTTTCATCGTTGAAAAGTTAATATTCTTTTAAAAATTGGATAAAATCACTCGAACAACGAGGTGGCTAAACGAAAGAAATTAGAATACATACATACGCATCCATACATATCATCAAATCCTAAAATATTACAATTACTGGAAATTGAGAACGAAGAGGCTATCACAAAAAATCTTTATATCGTCAAATCATGTTTGCTATTTAGTGAATTGGCAGTGGGCACAATTATAAATGATTACTCAATAGGTATAAAAGTTTCCAAATATGCCTATTTTGGGGAAAACAGAAATTGTAATAACACTATATTTTCAAAATAGATATAAGTGAAATATAGTAAATTCAGTTTATATTTCCATATGCTTCTTTTGTACATGATATATTATACAACTTATTCATCAGATGCAAGTGTTTCGTGGATAGCAGGTAAGTAAATATATTGCTATTTAGGTATTAGAATAATATGAAAATATTTTCGAAATTGTTGCTTATCCTAATAAAACCACTGTGATGATCAAAATCTAAGATATACTAGAATTACTCAAACAATCAATAAGAAATCATGAATATAAATTTAACATGATTACGAGGGGCTCAGGGGGCTCTGTGCCCCTGCAGAAATGTATTTTTTATTTAAAAAACTACAAGAATAAGAAGTTCATAAGAATTTCAGAATATCATTGCATAAACCGTGATTAATTTAACGCTTCTAATTTTTGAAACCTCCGAAGTATTTTATATGCTTATAAATATGTATGAAAAAAAAAATTGCAGATTGTAAGATGCTAAATAATATGAAAAGTGAGATTAAAAAACAATGACTATCAAAGCAGACGTTGAGGCTCCTGATCAGCAGATTTACTAGTTAGGTTATGTAAACAGTGAGAGAAATGTTGAAATTTTATGTATCATAAGTCAGGGTTTTAAACTGGGACTTAAAATCAATAAAGCTGTTCTCAAAACTCGTGTAGTTGGAGGCCAGGATATGAGTCATGTCCGGACAGTTCAAAAGAAATCCAAACTTTTTAAGGAAGGGGACCTTAGCCTTGAAATCAAACCCAGAAGTGACCGGGGCATTTTGACCTGTTGAAGGAAAAAAAAATAACGAAAAATCATGCGTCAAGCATAGATTATGTAACACTTTCCAACACTTCCAAAGTAATTTTACAAATCACACCGTTTAATAAGCCGAAAGATAACATCTAAGTAAACAATTTGGAAAACGCATAACATATTTAAAAACATAATTTCAGGAATTTCCAACATATACAATATTCGGGAAAAAATCCGAATACTTTTATTCAGCCCTGTATATGATCTATAGATTTGTATATATACTACATAGGATGCTAAATTTTAGTTCAGTTAGGAAACGCGTAGCACAGTTTAAAATTCTCCTTCTGAAGTTTCTGTCAATAAACGGAAATGTGTTCGCGAACTTTTTTGCTTCCCTGTATAGGATCTACAGAATTTATACACACCAAGTAATAGACAAAAAGTGACTTAAATTTAAAATCGCGTTCAGCAACTTGAAAAGCACTTCCAGGAATTATTGTTAACAGACAGTAGAGAATTCTTTTGTGTGTCCCTGTAAATGAACGATGACTGTTATACACACAATATTTTGTAGAAAGCCTCTTTTAATGCACCTTAGAGAGATATATACATTTCAATGCGTTTAAAATAGTGAAACATTATTTAAATAAACCGCAGACGATTTTTCTCCATAGACGTAACGTAACGGAATTATTTTGACTGTCCCTGTGAAGTAACTATAAGTGCTATGCACATCCTATTCCATATTAAGCTTCTTGTAATGCACCTTAGTGATATATATCAATTACAATGTGTTTGATATTGTATAACATCATTAAAATAAACCGCAAATGATTTTTCCCCATGGACCGTCATGTAACGGAATTCTTTTGAGTGTCCCTGTAAAAAAACTACAAGAGCTACACACTTCCGTTGAAATAGAGAACAAGCTATAGATAATGACAATAACATATAAAAATTGCAAGGCAATCCGAGTATATTTACGGGAGTTAGAGCACGGCCAGACGGCCAGACGGCAGACGGCAGACGGCCATACGGCAGACAAACCGAAGTCATAAAAACTTTTCAACTAGGTTGGAAAGTGTTAAAAAAGAGGAGTATCCATTATACACAATAAATTTTGATGTTAAAAATTAACAAAACTAAACATTCAAACATTTGTTGAAGATTTAATTGTATTAAGCTTTCTTAAATAAAACAAAAATTATCGTTGGAAGAATTTTGTTGATATTTTAAATGAACATTGGATAATCATTTTATTTTGCAAAACCTGTATTTTACATTATTACTTTCATCTATCTTTACAAGAAGAAAGTATTGGATTCATGAAAATGTTCAACTTCCGGTTTTCGACGGATTTATATGTTTTAGAAGGTCCTGAACACGATTTGACCATTTGTAGAAATGTCTGTCTGTGACTGTCTGTCTGTCTGTATGTATGTATGTGACACAAATTTTGTGGGCGCTCTATCTCAAGAACTAATGCACGGAAATTAATAAAACTTTATATTCAGTTAGTCCCTGATATAAATTGGTGCTGATTAGTTTTTGGTAAAAATCAGCCGAAAGGTGGAGCTGCTATACTGCATTTTTCGCAATTTCCGCAATAGCTCTATCTCAAGAACTAATGCACTTATTTTCATCAAACTTCCAGTTCAGTTAGACCTTGACATAAATAGATGTTCTGGATTATTTTTTTAACACAATTATTAAATTGGTAAAGTAATAAATTTCAAGTAATCAATTAAAGTACTTTACCAATTTAATAATTGTGTTAAAAAATAATCCAGTGTATTCACGTATCCAGCGTTTACTGGAGTTCCATTACCTGCGATCTTTTCTGTTGAGCTGATTAAAATATCAGACCAGATGCTTTGATCAATAAGGTTAACTGGATGAATTATGCCCTCCAGATTCGACCGGGATAGCTCAGTGGTAGAGCGTGGCGGCTTCAGCCAAGCGATCCCAGGTTCGAATCCTGGCCCGGACATTTTTCGTCCAGCTGGAAATTTACAACTTACTTTACCAATTTAATAATTGTGTTAAAAAATAATCCAGTGTATTCACGTATCCAGCGTTTACTGGAGTTCCATTACCTGCGATCTTTTCTGTTGAGCTGATTAAAATATCAGACCAGATGCTTTGATCAATAAGGTTAACTGGATGAATTATGCCCTCCAGATTCGACCGGGATAGCTCAGTGGTAGAGCGTGGCGGCTTCAGCCAAGCGATCCCAGGTTCGAATCCTGGCCCGGACATTTTTCGTCCAGTTGGAAATTTACAACTTACTTTACCAATTTAATAATTGTGTTAAAAAATAATCCAGTGTATTCACGTATCCAGCGTTTACTGGAGTTCCATTACCTGCGATCTTTTCTGTTGAGCTGATTAAAATATCAGACCAGATGCTTTGATCAATAAGGTTAACTGGATGAATTATGCCCTCCAGATTCGACCGGGATAGCTCAGTGGTAGAGCGTGGCGGCTTCAGTCAAGCGATCCCAGGTTCGAATCCTGGCCCGGACATTTTTCGTCCAGTTGGAAATTTACAACTTGTATAAATAGATGTTGCTTACGTTTGAGTGTAAATAACCCAACAGGTGGTGCTGGTATGTTATTTTTATCATTAGTATCACGATAACTATATTTCAAGAACTAATTCACGGATTTTCATCAAATTTCAAATTCAGTTAGACGTTGACTTAGGTTTTGGTATAAATCTCCCAACAGGTGGCGCTGTTATGCTGCAATTTGTAGGATTTACACGATTTTAGCAATGGTCATATCTCAAGAACTAATGCACTTTATTTTAATAAAAATTTAGATACAGTTATACATTGTTATAAATTGGTGCTGATTCTTTTTAATGTATGCGAAATCTGTGTGAGATAGAAGAAAGTTTTGGGATTGGCACATCCGACTAGTTTTTCAATGTCGAAACATGTTTATTTCTGACATCTTGATGGATTGAATTATTTCTGTAAAAGAAATTCTAAATAATTTTGTCCGAACTGCGGCATACCTTTTTTTTCGAAAGCAATAAATCGCTTTATTTCACGTAAGAGATTTTGCGCGTAAATAAGGCGAATATTTATATTTGGAAATACTGTTCACAAACGGTTTCCAGGCAAAAATTTGGATAGCCCTGCTCTATAGGAGAATGTTTGTCCCCTTATTTTTAAATGCTTGTTTGTGATATATTTTTTTAAAAATCATTTTTGTTATTTATTTTTTTGTGAAGTAAATGCTCATAATTTTTTGAGTTCTGCATTTAGTTGCATGAAATTTTACCATAACACCTTAGATTAATGTTTTATAAAAATATTGAAAATACCTATTTAAAAATGTAGTTTTCATTTCCATTACTAATTATGTTAAGTAAGCAAACTGCGATTATGATACACAAGAAATGACATAATCTACGTACCTTTTCAGGCCGATTTATACCAAGGAACTAAAATTATCATTAATAGGGGTTACTAGTTCAAAAAAAAGTTGGAACAATTTTTAATATCTAGACAACCCCTTATCAAAATTAAAAACTTATAAAGATCTTGATGCATATTACAATTGTATTAGTACTTCTTTCTATCTTTACAAGAAGAAAGTATTGGATTCATGAAAATTGTTGACTTCCTGTTTTTGACGGATTTATACGTTTTAGAAGGTCCTGAACACGATTTGACCATTTTTAGAAATGGCTGGGTGTGACTCTGTCTGTCTGAATGTGACAAAAATTTTGTGGGCGCTCTATCTCAAGAACTAATGCACGAAACTTAATAAAACTTTATATTCGGTTAGTCCCTGATATAAATTGGTGCTTATTAGTTTTTGGTGAAAATCGCCCAACAGGTGGCGCTGCTATGCTACTTTTTTCGCGATTTCCGCAGTAGCTCTATCTCAAGAACTAATGCACGAAATTTAATAAAACTTTATATTCTGTTAGTCCCTGATATAAATTGGTGCTGATTAATTTTTGGTGAAAATCGCCCGACATGTGGCGGTGTTATGCTACATTTTTCGCGATTTCCGCAATAGCTGTATCTCAAGAACTAATGCGCATATTTTATCAAACTTCAGGTTTGTTTAGACCTTGACATATATGGACGCTGATTATGTTTTGGCGTAGATATCCCAACAGGTGGCGCTGCTATACCACTTTTTACTGTAGCTATATCTTAAGAACTATTTCACGGAATTTCATCAAACTTCCGATCCTATTAGACCTTGACGTAAATAGATGCTGCTTACGTTTTTGTGTAAATTTCCAAACAGGTGGCGCTGCTATGCTACTTTTTTCACTATTATCACGATAACTATAGCTCAAGAACTAATGCACGCATTTTAACCCTTTATATCCTGAATTAATTCTCCAGCTATTTTTTAGATGCTCAGAATCCTCGATTATTCCCACCAGTTATTTTTTTTTGTAAAGTTTTGCTTATCTAATCATAGCATTTTTGCGATTCAATTAGGTGAAAATTTCTCATTTGAAAAACTGATGGTAACAGATTAAAAATTCTGTAAAAGACGCTCGTGGCGAAGGGGTTAAAGTGGTACTTATAAGTACCGTCAGGGTAAAAGGGTTAATGAAACTTGAGATTCAGTTAGACGTTTACATAAGTTGTTGCTGATAAGGTTTTAGTCTAAATTTGCCAATATGTGGTGCTGCTATTCACCATTTTGCAGGATTTACACGATTTTAGCAATAGTCATATATCAAGAACTAACGCACGGAAATTAATAAAACTTTATATTCAGTTAGACCTTGATATAAATTGGTGCTGGTTCTTTTTAGTGTACGCGAAATCTGTGTAAATAGAAGAAACTTGTGGGATTGGCACATCCGACTAGTTATACTAGTGTTAAGGGTCATACTCTCGATAAATTCATTTTACAAAGCTTATGACTGAAAATATATGAGATATTCTCGAAAACCAATGCATAATCATGAAAGGCGGGATGATATTATATATTCCTTCTTGTTCAGAAAAGTTTTTTCGTTTGGGAAAGTTGATTCGTGCCAGAAAATTCCATCATTTAATTATTAGATATTAATTCCGATAGCTAATGTCTAAAAATTGACGGGCAGAATTTCCCGGTGCATACCAACTTTCCCAAACGGAAGGAACTTTCCGAAGAAACCATTACAATATTCTGCCATAAACTTTATACAGCCTTTATCTTTAAACATATTATTTTATGCAGGGTCGCTACAGATCAGGCAAAAACACAGTCGAAAAAAAGAGTATACACTATTATGTTCTTATAAAAAGATTGGACTTATTAATCGCTCAAACAAATAACACGATTTTTTCCATAAGAAAGTACTTGTATAGATCACTTTTTTTTTATCCTGTTTTTCGCTGATCTATGGCCACCCTGTATAAAATAATGTTTTTTTAAGTAAACATTAAAGCTATTTCACTTTGACCATTTTCGAATTTATTCCAAATGAGCTGATGTAATTTCATTGAAAGTGGATTGAAGTGACAGGTACAATAGTGACAAAATTGAGAAATTTGATTCTGTGCACACAGTACGGTAATTTCAGTAAGACAGTAATATGGCATTTTGAATTAAGCAAAAGTATGTTATATCATGACAAAATCATAAAGAAATAATAAAAGTAATTATAAGGAAAACTTAAGTAGGGGACAGTAGTGACAAGTAATAAGCGTATTCTTATATTTCTATCCATTTTGTAGCTTGTAGCATTTTTTCAAGTCCAGAAATTTAAACCCTGTGATTTTCTCTGCAATCCATATTGCTGCTTCGAGTAAATGCAACTGCTCCATTGGCCCTTGCGGTGGCCACTGGAGCAGTTTCATACAAAGGGACAGTAGTGACATAAAAAATGGGGTAGAATGTTCTTTGGCACAGAGCAATATAAAATTATTTTTAATATTGAATAAAAATTCTTTATTTTTCAGTTCAGAATACAAATCTTTATTTTGGGTAGAAAAAGTTCTAAAAACAGTTTGTCGTTAAATTCAAAATTGTTCCAGAACATGAGGGCATGAGGTAAAGGACAAGGGGGAGAAGTGACAATTTCAATAGTTAAAATACTTTTGCAGTACAATTTGCGGTTATTTTGTTGAAAATACATTCTGAATTTGTAGAAAGACATTACAAAATACATTTCATGCTAACAAAATCTGTATAAATGACAAAATACAGCATATAACCCCGAGGGACACAAATTACTCACTTACTGGAGAATCGCCCAATTAACCTATTTGCATCATTAGCGTATAGTATATGAATTAGCGCATGTAGCATAGATACCAAATGTCACGATTTTTTCATAAGTATTTTTGATTAGGAAAAAATTTTTATTAAGAAAAAGCTTAAATAAGACAAATTTTCTGTTTAAAAAATTTGGTACAGAAAAGCGTAACTTTTTGCCGCTATGGTATTGTGCGTTATTTACGAAACTATATTGGGGGGAAAAAGTTGCCATTTGGGGTACTTTCTTATTTATATTGCTTGATTCCTACCAATTTTTTGAAATTGTAATATTCGCCTTATGTTATATGTCATTAATCTGTTATTTAATAAGGCGAATATTTTTATTTCCAAAAAGTAGCAGCAATGAAGTAATCTGAGCAAAAAACGCAGCCTAAATGGCAATAACACGAGGAAAGGAAAATGAAATGAAAAAACGCAAACAAAAGACGGATGGCACTTTTTGTTATATATCTGATAATCTATCACTACATGAATATCAGAGATCACGTAGATTTCTGGAACGAAAATACAAACAACGTATTCAACCAGCTAAGAAATATTACTCCCAAGAATGTATGCAGTTAAATATTTATAAAAAGTGGTGGCAGTTTAAAATTAAATAAATGTAAATTTTATATACATTGTATAATATTATTGGAATATCATGTTAATATGAGCGAAAATTATGAAAAGTACAAAATAAAAAAATGGACAGGAAATTTCCTAAAACAAATATCCTCATAAATACATTGATGTTTCAATAGAAATAAAATATTGCAGAGAAAGTTCAGAAAATCTTTATATATATATATATATATTTCGATATAAAAATTCCAGGGTTCCGCCACCACTATTTCCAAACAGTAATAATTGTGGCAGATTTCCTGCAACGTTTGCGACAAATATGCATCAATATGATTATTGTTTGGAAATACTGGTATTCAAAAATCAGACAGGTGGCAAACATGGATTTCATTTAAGTATGAGCTATCCCACTTTTATGATTTTTCCAGAACCAATAAAGTTAAATAGTAAATTTTCCCTTATTTAATCGTCAAAAATGTGTGCTCAAAAGAAGCAACATTTTTATTAAATTTTCGTTGTAACTAAAAAGCGTACAAGATGGCAGTTATGCATATATAACGCATAGAAAGTAAAAAAATCTAAAGAATGTATTCATTTTTGTTGCCTAAATGTAATGTTTGGCACCACGTTTTCTGACTATTAATTTTACATTATTTAATTGCTGAAAATTTGAGATTAGATAAGGCGAAATTTTCAATGCGAAAATTTTGGTGCAAAATCGAAAACAACACATTTGTCCACTAAAAATTGGTTATCTTGAATACGGGGCGTTAAGTATCGTTAAGTGTCAATAATTTAAAATTGCTGAATGAATTGTAAACAGTTTCTGGAACTTCTTTTAGAATACCGGTTTCACACAAATATTTATGAAATCGCAAATAATAAGATAAACAATTTTTGTAAAAAGTAATATCTCTCATCCATATAAAAATGTAACGGTGCTGTTCAAAATCAGGCTCTAAGAAAAACTCAGTTTTTGCATTTTGCGAGCCATAAGTGGGCGTGTCAAGGAACGTTTAATCCTTTGTTTATGTGTTGGGATATATACTTGCAAATGGACTTTATTTATTCTATTTGTACCACTTTTTGGAAACTAATATCTGCCACACTAAGGTATTTTCAAGAGAAATACACTAGAAAGTAGTATTTACTTTTGTAAATTGTAGTACGATTGTATAAAGAAATAGCCGTCAGTTACAAAAGTGCTACTTGTGCTCCTTTTTTTTAAATTTATATTACATGACTGTTACCACTTTTTTGAAATTGTTAAATTCAGCTTGTTCAATTTGTCGTTTATTTTTCTTTAAACAAGGTGAATATTTTTATTTCTAAAATTTGGTAGTCGTTTAGCAATCTGAATTAAAAAAGTAGCCTAACTGGCATCACTAGTCAGTCCTGGGTCACAATCAAACCGTTAATCATAGTTTATTGAGAATACGTCATATATTTTTAGCCATAACTAGCTCAATTGTAAGAATGCTTTTATGTGGTTTGTCAAAGTTTCTCTTTCATATACTATACATGCTCCTTCAAAAATCGAATTATTTGAATATTTAAGAATACTAAGGCTTACATAAATAATACGAAAATTATCGTTGGATATCGTGGTAGGTATTTGGAATGCAAATCTCGGTAAAATGGCTATATTGCCGATCAAAAGAGTGTTAAGATACATTATTAGAGTTTACCGAGATTTAGTCGGGGTAAATTTAAGAAATTGCATTAAAAACATTTTACTTTGAGTAATTTAAATTTTTCGTGTCGTTTTGAGTTAAATTTTAAAAATATTTTTACATTTTAAGTTACTGAAGGTTGTTTGTTTTTAACAGTTTCAGTGAAATACCACATTTGAAACTCAATATTTTGCATAGTAATATTTGTCTTAATTAATTTTCCGTTTTTTTTTTCAAATTGCATAAGGCGAATATTATTATTCAGAAATGGTAGTTGCGAAACCTGCTTGTTACAATATTTTTCCGGTCTGGAACATGCTTATTTCCGATATTTTGATAGCGTGAAATCATACCGTAAAATATATTCTAATATAGGGTTATCACAACGGCGGCCCATGAACTATTCATCTATTTTCGTAAAGAATAAATCTCTTTATTTAATGAAAAAACAAGCAGATTAAATAAGACAAAGATTATATTGGGAAAGGAGTGTTTACAAACGGTTGTAAGGCAAAATGTTTCGGTATCCTTGTTCTTACACCAAACTTTAAAGCTGAACTTACTTGAAATTATTAGAATAAAGGAAAATGTTTGAAATGACAAATAGACCAAATTTTTAAATGTTGTTTTTGGTATTTTTAAATAGCTTTTCTTTTGTGAAGTAAATGCTCATAATTGTTTGATTTATGATAAAACGAGCAGGGAAGACCGAGCTAAGCTCGGTCAAAATTAAATTTGAGTAAAAATATCATGACCCATGACCAAAATGACCCACTAATTTAATTTTCTCGAACATGTGACTTAGCCCAACAGTCTTCTCGTGCCCGAAAACCATATGATGCAAAATTTAGTGTAAATAGTCTGAGCCGTTTTTAAGATAAAATAGCTTGACCTATAATGACCCATGACCAAAATGATCCACTAGTCGAAATTTCTCAAACATGTGACCTAGCCTAATAGTCTTCTTGTTCCCTAAACCTGTAGGATGCTTAATTTATTTCAAATCATCTGAACCGTTTTTAAGATAAAATAGCTTGACCCATAATGACCCATGACCAAAATGACCCACTAATTGAATTTTCTCGAACATGTGACCTAGCCCAACAGTCTTCTCATGCTCGAAAACCATTGTATGCAAAATTTTGTGTAAATTGAACCGCTTTTTAGATCTTGACCCACAATGACCCAGAAATGACCCAATAATCGAATTTTCTCGAACATGTGACCTAGCCCAATGATTTTCGCGTGCCCGAAACTCGTAGGATACAAAATTTAATCAAAATCGTTAGAGCCGTTTTTAGATAAAATTAATTAGACCCGCTTTGACCCAAAAATGACCCACTAATCGAAAGTTCTCGAACATGTGACCCAGCCCAATAGTCTTCTCGTGCCCGAAAATAGTCGGATACAAAATTTCGTCAAAATCGGTTGAACCGTTTTTTAGATACAATTAGCTTGACCATGACCCAAAATGACCCAAAATGACCCACTAATTGAATTTTCTCGAACATGTGACCTAGCCCAACAGTCTTCTCGTGCCCGAAAACCATTGGATGCAAAATTTAGTGTAAATGGAGCCGATTTTTAGATCTTGACCCACAATGACCCAGAAATGACCCACTAATCGAATTTTCTCGAACATGTGACCTAGCCCAATTATTTTATCGTGCTCGAAACTCGTGGGACACAAAATTTAATCAAAATCGTTAGAGCCGTTTTTTAGATAAAATTAATTTGACCCGCGTTGACCCAAAAATGACCCACTAATCGAAAGTTCTCGAACATGTGACCCAGCCCAATAGTCTTCTCGTGCTCGAAAATGGTCGGATACAAAATTTCGTCAAAATCGTTTGAACCGTTTTTTAGATACAATTAGCTAGACCATGACCCAAAATGACCCAAAATGACCCACCAATCGAATTTTCTCAAACAGGTGACCTAGCCCAATGTTTTTCTGGTGCACCAAAACGGTAGGATACGAAATTTCGTCAAAATCGTTAGAGCCGTTTTTAAGATAAAATTTGCATATATATATATATATATAACCACACACAAGATTTGCTCGTATTAGAATATATGATATCTTCCATTACACCCCATTAGACCAATGGTATATATTAAATATTGAAAAAAATCTATTTGAAAATGTAGTTTTCCTTTTCTATTGTTAATATTATTAAATACTCAAACTGCGATTTTGATAAAGGAGAAATTCCATAAACTATGTACCTTTTCAGGCTGATTTGTAAAAAGGAACTCAAATTATGAAAAGTGAACCACTATTAAAAAAAAAATGGTAAAATTATTAATATGTAAACTACCACTTATCTCAAAATAAAAAACGTAATGTTATAAATATCTTTATATGAATTAAAAATGTATTTTTATACTAGTTTTAAGTGGCTTGTCTCAAAAAATTCGTTTTGCAACTCTTATGATAAAAAACTTTATGAGGAATTCTGCGAAAACTCCTCTTAATATCTTGAAGGGCGTTGGTATATTACATATACCTCTTAATTCTTTGCCCTATAAGCCACAATGTCACCAAAGTTAAACAATGGAGTTCCTTATGACCATAACTACGGTCGCCAAAATAGCCAACTAGAGATTAAACTGCAAGAATGAGATAATTTAATCTCTAAAACATAAAAAACATAAAACCATTAAGAGATATTTTTTATAAATACGCTTTAATGAATTAATAGTTTAATATTAAATTATTATTATACGTTTAGAAAGCAGTTTAGAAATTCTGAATAATATTTTTTTCCTTTCCTGTTGCCATATGTATAAAATAAAAACAAAGAAAGTTTTCTTTTCCTTTATAAACTCACTTGTTTCTACTCCATACGAAGCGTAAATCAAAGTGATAAGTTTTTCATAATCAGGTTTCACGCCAAACTAACGTATTGTGACGAAATTATTTTGGAACAACATGAATTGCATTTATGAAATTAGGCTTGATTTTAAAGATTGAATGCTTATAAAAGAGTGTTTTTAAAACAATTTTACTTTTGTACTTATTTAAATTTCCCAATATACCACTATCTGAAAATGAACCTTAAATAATATACCTTCTCTGGCCAATTTAGACGATGGAAATCAAATAAAGTTACAAAATTTTGTGTTACTATTTGAAAAACAAAAATGGTAGAACTTTTTTAAATTTTGGATAAACCTTATTAAAAAATAAACGGCAAACGATTATAAAGAACTTTAAGCGAATTAAAAATGAAAATTCTCCTTACCATTGTATTTGGACAAAGGAAATCAAGTAAAGTGACAAAAGTTTGTGTTATTATTTGAAAAATAAATGTTCGTAATTTTTTAATTATCATAAATCTTATTACAAAATAAACGGCAAAGGATTATAAACAATTTTACACGACTTAAAACGCACTTTTCTGTTACCATAGTGTTTAAGGGAACTGAGATTATATCCATTGGTCTTGGATACCAAATGAACGTATTGAAACGAATTTTTTTTAAACAACATGAATTATGAAATTTGTCCTGATTTTTAAAAATTGAAAGTTTATAAAAAAGAGTTTTTTTAAAACTATTTTTACTTTTATACATATTTTTAAAAAAAGAACCTCTTTCAGAATAACACTTAAATTATATACTTTTCTGGGCTGATTTGCACCAATGAAATAAAATAAAGCGCAGGAAATTGGCGTTACTATTTGAAAAAAATATGGTACATTTTTTAAAATTTATCATAAAAATTATTATAAAATAAACAGCAGACAATTATAAAGAACTTTACTCGACCTAAAAACGTATTTTTCAGTTACTATTGTATTTAAGGGAATTGAGATTAAATCCATTGGTCTTTCATTCTCGTTTGACATATTTTTCCGAAAAGCATCGTGGCCAGAAAAATAAAAGGGATAAACACATTGGTGGGAATTTTCAGATGAAAATGTAAAAATAATGGAAAAAATCAAAACGGTATGCCTCATATTTGCTGAGATATTAAATGTCTGCGTTTAGATTTTTCTTTGATGTCCTTCTAGCTGTATATATGGAGTGACAGAAATCTTCGGTTTTCGGTTTTTGCTGCGTCACTCGAGATACTACCGTCTCTCATGATAATTAGGAAAATAAGAACATCGCTTAATCCTTTCAGGGTAAATTAATTATGTTGTCAAAATGTTGAAATGATTGAATGCTAACAGAATTATTTACATTATAAAAGCAAACATTTGCTTAAGTATTATAGAAACATTTGGCAATTTGGAATTAAAATTAAGTGGTTTAACACTAAGACGTCCGGAAAATGTATTGAAACTTTATAAAAAATATTTTACACGCGAATATTTATTCCAAACTATTTAACTTATGTAATTAAATTATTTCTGTTCGACGTCTGTTTAGTGTACTTTATGCAGAAATATTTCTTTCGAATCGACATTTAAGCATTTGATACAATTGAATCGATTCCTGCAAGAGATTTCAAATGTTATTCATTTTATCTGATTTTAACCCTTCTTTGCATGAGTTTTTCTTTTACAGTTGTGTTTTTTTTATACATATATTAAATATTAAATTACACCAGAAATTTTAAGATAGATTTTTAACTTTGTTCAGCAACATAGTTCACGGGAAGTTTACTGGATTAATATTTCTATATAAATATAGTGGTGGCGAAGAAGTTGATTTATTTATTAAAAGTTAAATAAAAAGTGATGGAAATTTACATCACTATGCATTTAAAGGTTAACTCCTGCTGGGTGTAATAGTGTTATATAACATACCACTGCACACACATCAAGTTCGGGCGGTCTTATTGAGCTGATAAATTAGCAAAAAACGAAGTTACCCGGGAAGTGTTATTTCCAATTATGCATTCACTAAAATTTGTGTAAAAAGTGGTGGGAACTTAAAATTCACTAAATGCTATCGCTATTTAAATGTTAAATGAACAATTTCTAATCTGAAAAATTGCCGCGAGATTCCTTAGAAATTCCTTGGAAAGTGAAAGTAAATTTCCACGGTATCTCAAAAACTATCGAAATGAACTGTAAATTCACAAAACCAATACTGACGACGCAGAATCCTTTTTATATAAAAATTAACGTAGGTCATCCTTCATAAATGTTTCGAAAATGCAGTACTCTCCTTAGAATTTCTGTGTTTGTCGATAGAATTTGCTTATAAATGGATAAATGATAGGGTAAAGAACTGTTGATGAAACCAACGTCTCTCTTCGGTATTGACAATTGAGTAAGTCATATTGGAGTAAGTCAATATTTAGTAATTTGAGAAATGAAGTGTTTTATGAAACTTGTCGTATTGCCGTTGCATTAAGTGGTCCAACTTGTTTTGCCCTTTAGTGTCTCCCTAAGTGAACTATGACTTATTTGACTGTGAAACTGAACAGAAATTAATATACATTCATTGAAAATATGGTTATCTAGATTTTTACAAATTCTTGACTTACCGTAATTTCCGGCGTATAAGCCGCAGCTCAAAGAGTCGTTTTTCGACCCAGAAATTTTATTCAATAATTGTAGTTAAATATTTACAGCGATCTTTTAAGTTACATTTTATAAAATAATATTTCTGGGTCGAAAAACGACTCTTTGAGCTGCGGCTTATACGCCGGAAATTACGGTACACCACTGCCATTCTAACCCCCTCAATTAACGACTGCGTTCAGAATGAGGATCTAAAAAAACTCAGTTTATTGCGTTCTGCGAGTCGTTAGTGAGCGTGGCATTAATAATTTACCTTTTGATTAAGTATTGGGAAATATAAGTCTTAGTGAACTATTTTTTATTATAGTCTTACCACTTTCTGAAAACTGATCTCTTCTATACTAGTATATATTAAAAGCAAACTTTTGCTTAACTATTATAGAATCATTTGGAAACTTGGTTTTAAAAATAAGTGGGTTAACACTAGAACGCATGGGAATTTTACTGAAATTATATTAAAATATTTTACACGGCAATGTTTAAAAAGTTTTATTTATATTACTTATTTTTATTACTTATACAGGGTGAATCTAAACGCTTGGGCAAAATTTTATGGGGTGATAGTACACATCAAGACAAACAATATTAAATAGGAAACTAAGGGTCCAAAACGTCTTCCGAAAGAAATAGGCGCCATTAAAGTTTAGGGTCCAAAATTTCAAATGATTATATAATATGTCATTCAAATGATATAATGATGACAGTTGAAAAAAACGAAAAAATTGGCCGATTCGTTTGTGGTTTTCACTAAAACTATTCTTTATGTCAGTATTTTCTTTAAAATAAATTTTAAAGATAAAGTTCAAAAAATGCCGATAGAGGGCGCTTTAGACTTTGGAGTAACGAAAAACTATTTTTTACCGTTATTTTTTGTATCTCATTAAATGCTTTCAAAAGCATAGATTTAAACTTAAATTCTGAGCTCAAAATCTGAA